>JAYESA010000019.1:45869754-46249601 GCA_036927795.1 Iris macrosiphon | reverse complement strand
CATTTGGAGAAATATCAAATGTATCCTAGCATTACTTAAATATTTCGACATCCAACGGACTTTCTAAAGTAGGTTAGATATTTCTGGATGTGAAATAAAACTAGCCAAATTGAGATCACGCGTCTGTGTTCTTTATTACCTACTGCTGCTTTTCTTCTCCTCATTTCTTCCACTTATATCCACTTCCTCTTCATATTCTCAGTTTTCTTCCTCCTCTCCTAAAGATAGATCTTCCTGAATCCATTCTTTCTCAATACCGACGTCTAATTATTCTTCGTGAAAGGCACATAATGGTTGCCTCCTCAATGTTCGAGTCTGTTCAACAGGATCTTCTCCTGCATCCGAGGGTTTTGAAAGATGAGAGAGCAGCGGACGGTATTGAAGAAGCATGTGCGGCGACGAAGGCCTTATTCTAAAAATATGATATGAGACTTCCCCACTCCACTGCTAACTGCAAAATCGTCGGAACTCATTCATTTATAACTGCTACTATTATTATATTGAATCGTCCCATCATCTATAACTGCTATTGTATTATACTATTATTTCGGATCACCCCTAAAATGAATCTTTTTCCAGCATATGGCTATCTTGTTTGCAAGATATTCTTTTCACGTCATTTGAAAAATACCAAATGTGTCCTACCATTAGTCAAAAAAATTCACATCCAACAAACTTTTAGTAGGAAAATATTTTCAGATGTGAAACAAAAATTAACTAGGTTGAAAACTATCCTCTCTATTTTTATTACCTACTGCTGCTTTTCTTTTTTTCATGTCTTCCTCTTTTCTCCACTTCCTCTTCATGTTCTTGGTCTTCTTCCTTTTTCCCAGTCTTGATCACCTCAACCCTTGTCGATACCAACCTTTGATTATTTTTTGCGAAGGAGGACAGTCGACTTCTTTACGTTTGAGTTCGTTATAAAAAACATTCATTTATATTTTCTCTATCATCTAAGGGTTCCAGATGAAAAGAAGGTCGAGAGCACGAAGAAGTAGACAAAATAGGGAGAGAAAAAAAAAAAGGAAAAAAGCAATAGATAATAACATTGTTCTAAAAGGCGGCCGCCTAGGCAGCGCCTAGGTGCTAGGTGGTGGTTGTCCGTCCGATGTCCGCCTAGTCCCTCTGACACCCGCTATGCATGTTATGGGGTTTATGGACTTTTTATGCAATTTTCATTAGATATATATATATATATATATATATATATATATATATATATATATATCTTTTGAACCGCCTACATCTAGGCAGCCTAAGCGCTAGGTACCCGTCCGACTAGCGCCTAGTGCTTTTCACAACCTTGGATAATAAAGAGACCACTACTTCGCCTCTTTGTTGGACCGCCGGAATATAGATGAGTGTTTTCAACCTAGTTAATTTTAATTTTACATTCGAAAATATCTACCTACTTTGAAAACCAATTGGATGTGGAAATCCTTAACTAATGCTAAGAATAAATCTGGTATTTTTCCAAATGACGTGAAAAAGCATCTTGTAAAATAAGATGTATATGTTGAAAAAAGAATTCTTTAGAGATGACCCAAAATAATAGTATAGTATAATACTCTTAAATAAGTATGATCCGACATTTTTGTAGTAAACAATGTAGTCGAGTATGTTTTAATTTAGTTTTTTTTTAGCATGAGGCTTGTGCAGTCGCGTACACCCCCCTCCCTCCCCCCACACCCAAAAACACGCACAAACACACACACTGACACAACAGAATTACCTAGATCTGAGAGTTCCGGATGTTGAGAGAACTGTGTTCGGCATTGAAGAACTAGGTCGAAAGATCTAAAGCGGGAAATATCAATAACCTGACGCATTTGGTGTTGCAAGATTCGGAATGAGGTTCCTAGGGAGGTAGGAGGATCCCACTAACTATACTCATATGTTATAACTGAATAGGAACATTCCAAATGAAATCATAGCCATGATAGAACCTGATACTTTTGGAGAGCAGCTTTGAAAAAGTCACAGCAGAAACAGCTTTTGAAAGCAGCCTTCCACATGCTATTAAAAGTTGTTCCAAAATTGAACTAGCTTTTCAGGAAATGTATAAGATACTCTTACCAAACAGCTTCTGGGAGAGCTTTCAAGAAAATAAGCATAAACAGCCATGAAAATCAATTCCAAACCCAGCCAAAGGGGGGAAAAGAGAAAGAGGTGGGGGGGGGGGGGGGGGGGGGGGGGGGGGATTCTTTGCTTCATTAAAAAAAAATTATCATCTTTATCGAATATTCAAACAACAATCTTCGGTTCAGATGCCCTTATATATTTGATTTTTGACTTCAAGAAAGTAAAGTGAAAATAGTACTCAAACTTCTAATAAAGAAATTTATTTCAACAATTCATGATCTTAAGGATTTCTAAGCATATAAATTCAAGAACACACTAAACAACTGTGCCCAGCAGTATTTCTCAACTCTTAGTAATATAGATAAAAAGACAAAATTATGATATGAATTTCTACCAAGGATTTCTCAGATATTGAGATAATCATTCACTTAACTCATGATAATACGATATTTTTTAAGAAAATAAACAAAAACAAGAAAATATCCTAACCAGTATATCAACAAAGAATCACAGTTTTCAAAGAAGTTTTCAGTTGAAACAAAATGTTCCGGTAAACAATTTAAAGTAAAAGTGGTCCGAGCTATGTTTTAAAAAACGCGCTTAAGCGATTTTTGATACCTGGGCGCCTCGCTTAGGAGAATCTCGCTCCAGAAAAGCGTTGGGCGCTTAAGCGGCACTTAGGCGGCGCTTAGTAGCACCTCGCCTTATGCGCCTCGCCTCACGGATTGAATATTTTTTTTTTTACTGAACCGAAAGCTGAAGCTTATGTATAAATATCTATGTATATGTATCTATGTATAAATATCTATGTATCTATGTATAAACCGAACCGAACTGAAACCTTAAACTTATGTATAAATATCTAGGTATATGAATATATCTATAAATGTGTGTATATAAATATAAAGCTTATGTGTATACAGAGTATTTTACATGTAGGAAGAAAAAAAAATTGAGGCGCTAATTAAGCGCCGCTTAAGCGCCATTAAGCGAGGCGACGGCCTCGTCGCCTCGCCTCACGCTTAATACAACATAGGGTCTGAGTAAAATGAAGATGTGCTAATATGTACATCATGTACTGTAGTTGTTACCTTCGAGGAGATGCTGATCTAGAACGAGAATGAAGAGGCCTACGAACAGGAGAACGGCTACGGCGGCGTGGTGGAGGTGACCTCTTCGGTGGGCTCCTTACACGTCGCAGTGGTGATCTGAAAGCAAAACAAAAATTAGCAAGTGCATTAGGTTGTCTACAGATCCTAAAAAACCGGAATTAGCATGTCAAATGCGATGAACAAAAAGGAAGCTTGACCACTTACAACTCAAGAAAGGAAAAGATGACATCAAAATCGCTTTAGATTTTGCTCGTAGAAGCAACAGGAAATCATAACCATTAAAAAGAAACATGTATGGGAATAGGCAGTTGGTTCTTCTCAGAATATATACCAACACTACCACTAGTATAGTAATATCAGACAAATTAAGTAGTCTTCATCCCAGTATCCTACCTTTGATGGCAAAAGGCATCTAAGCTACCTAGAGAAGAGGACTTCTCTTATTCCAACTTAATTGGATAATACTCTATGAAGAAGTGGCTAGTTATCTTCTTAACAAGGACCAAGCTTTCTAGATTCTGATATTCTTTTTCCAATCCCCAAAAACCATTCTTCTTCCAAATTCCTATCCTTAGAAACCAACTCAACTTCTTAGGCCGACTAGTACCATTTGAAATCTAAGTTAATGATTGGTCTACTTCTCAAACAATTATCCTATCTCACACTTTAAAGAAACCACCTCTTCTTTAAAGTTCAAACTTCTTGTAAATCAAAACCATTGTTACATAGTTTGCCCAAGATGACTTCTTGCCACTTATGTGTATATATATGGTAAATTCTCTAAATTACAAAGTGACACATCTTCACTCACACTATAATGCTGGATCAACAAAAGGAGTGATGTTTTCAGTACCCAGCATAACTTATGCAGATATACACGATAATTGTAAAACAAAATTTGAATACCCAACTAAATGAATTATAGCTAACAATAGTTCTCTGCTAGTCTTCCTTCTATAATTTCCAATTGCTTCCCAAGATTCTTTTCCAATTTTATGGCGCTCACAAGCCATTTCCGTTTGCTGTTAGGACCTCATTTTAGCTATTAACTATTTGAAGCAAAGTCTCCAGTAGCTTCAACATGTACCCACGCCTGAAAGTACATCTTCCACTAAGAAGATTGGCGTAATTAGACCAACTGTGTACTCTAAAATGCCAAAATAGTTGCTAGACAATTTGAATAATTTTCGCTGCGCTAAAATGTATGAATGGGCATGCAGATAACACCACAATGCCAGAACAAGTCTACTGTTTTGTATAATAAAGGCAGTATCAGAATGTTATGTAACTGGATGAAGTATATACAGATTTATCAACTGCACAAATAGTGTCCAAGTACATCTGCTTCAACAGTTGACAACTAATTTCAAATTCCAAATAATCCTCCCAAATCTTTAAAAAATTAAACAAGATTACTCGGGATATATATTAATGTCCTTAAGTGGCACATCATTTGACATCTTTATACATGTAAAATAAAGGCATGTGAGAATAGTATTTTTCCCTCACAATGGCCAGCTTGGAATATTGGATTTCAGTTAACACCTAAATGGAGAAAAGGCAGTAAAACTGTGATATGCATCTAGTTGTTTGATGAACATAATGGTATGTTTACCTTCAAATGACTAACATAGACAAATAATATAAATTAGATGATATCCAAATGATAAGGATTTCTCACCGTCGTCTAGGAGGAATTGGAGAGCGCTTTCGGATTGGGCTACCACGTACTCTTCTCGGAGAAACCCTGCAATTGTGAGGGTTATTGAATTCTTAATGCCTTAGCAAATGATAAGACCAAGTACAAGAAAACAGGCATCCCGTGAAACAAACCTCGCTGGTGACCTATGCCTCCTTGGAGCAGGTGATGGAGAGCGTCTTCTAGCAGGCGATGCCGCCCTTCTCCTAGGTGGTGTCTCAACACGACGACGAGGAGGAGAATCTGCTCGGCGACGCACAGGTGAATCCACACGACGGCGAGGGGGTGAATCTGGCCGACGCCTTGGTGAGTCAGCTCTCCTTAAAGGAGACCGTCTTCGCATAGGTGATGGTGGTTTACGTCGTGGAGATGCTGATGATAAAAATCACTTAAATAGTATTCCAAAATTTTGCTCTAAAAAAGACTTCTCCAATATAAGTAACAATTTACAAAAAAATAATCATGAAAGATTAAACTAGCAATGAAATTAACGGTCAGTTCCATGGAGATCAGGAAACTTAAGTCACAATCTAACTAGTATAAACAGAGGACATGGTGACACCAAGCAGAAAACAAAATTTGAGAAAAGAAAATGAAATATGAGCAATGAACTTGAAGACTTCATCAAAGTATAAACAGAGGACTCGGTGACACCAAGCAAAAATCAAAAATTGAGGAAATAAAATGAAATATGAGCAATGAACTTGAAGACTTCGGATACTTACAAATTTTAAAAATTAAGTGCAATGCTGAATGATCTTAAATATGATGAACCAATTCTAGGGAATGATCCAGTATCTTACCATCCTTGGGACGCTGCTGAGCACCCTTATCACTGTCAACCCCAACTTTTTCTCTCGGGGGAGCTTCTTTTTTTGTAAGGGAGGGAATTGCTTTCGGAGGGGGAGATGCTTTTTGGCGTTGTGCTAGAGTAAATTTTACTCTGACCACTTTTCCATCAATTTGACCCTGTGATTGAGAAGCACAAGCATAAAAATATTAGACACTAAATCATATAGCTAACAATCTTATTTTTCAAAGGCCCAAGCATTTACTCCATCCATGTAAAGTAGAGCCTTTTCAGCATCACTTCTCTTCTTGAACTCAACATATCCATAACCTCGAGGAAGATTAACCTGAGTGTGGACCAAAGTGAGTTGCATCACCAGAAGATAACAAGCCTACAATCTACAACATCATAAATTAAAACTTTAAGCTTACATTTCTGTCCATCGACAATTCCACATTGACCACTTCACCAAAATTACCTAAAGGAAAGCACTTTCAGTCAGAAAAATTTTACGCCTTTAATAAACAGAAAATTAAACAAATAAAAATATCATCACCAAGGGGGTGGTCTAGTAGTAACACTAATAAGGGAGGTAAGAGTTGGCATAGGCTCGAATCCCAGGGCAATAATGGGAGGGGTTCTTGGTGTTAGTAGCCCAAGAGAGGGACGGCCATTAACGAACGGCATTATCTCACAAAAAAAGGAGCAATAAAACCACCATTCTCATTGTGCACTATAAGTTTAGCTTATTTTGTCTCTTTATCTATCCTATTTCTACCTGCCTCTAATTTATTATATCTCCTAAGCATGTGAAGAAGAAAAAGCATTAAGCAATAAAAATTTCAAAATATATTTCTCAATAAAACTGTTAATCTTTTTCCCTTTGGGTTGGGGTTGGGAGGGGGAGATGAGAGATGGAAAGAGAGAAAGAAAGGGATCAAGCCCCATTGAGATAATTACATCGAAAACTACTATCGCAGTAATAAGTTCTGGTACAATCTACACTTGGAAATAAGAAGAAATGCATAAGATTATTCCTAAATGTACAAAATATTTTTGAAGTTCTTAAAAAAATCCCTCATTTTTGGCTTTCCGAAGCCAAGAACTCCGAAACTTCAATCCAAAACCACTAAAACTACCAAAACTGTTGATACTGATATTCATAAGGGTCTAAACCGATTCCGATACTGCAAACATTGGTACAGATATGATACGAATACGGACACTGTCTCCTGCATTTGTGCAACCTTTGAAGCATGTCAACCAATTGACTTACAAATTCAACTACAAAATACCAAGTAGAAATCATACACAACATATATATATTGTGGATCAAGATAAAACCAAAAATTCATTAACTAAATCAAAATCATAACCTCTTAAGCATAGATATTTGGCTAGAGTAAATGCTGACAAGCTAAACATTATATAACCTAGAAGAAAGAAAGTAATACCCATGCAAGAAAGGTAAAACAGAGACTAACTGCACTTGTAAAACACAGAAAGTGGAGGCTCCAAATATACATTGCATCTAATTTGTTCATGAATATGCCAGTCAAAAAGATGGCCGTCAATCAGGCACCTGTTTAATGGGCGCACAATCAATCAACTAATGCCCTAGTCAAGATTTTATTTTATTTTAGTTTGAGATAAAGCCGGTTGCTAATGACCATTCCGGTTCTCTGGCTACTAGCACCAGAACCCCCTCCCATTCCAATTTTAACTCTGCCTAGCTTGGGATTCGAACCGACGCCTGCTCCTCCATTCCTACCAGTGCTACCACTGGACCACCCCCTCAGTGGTGCCCATGTCAGATATTAGTTTTTGCAAAAGTGCACAAGCTGCAAGAGTATATAGGCCACATACCCATGTTGAAAACAAAAGTCAATTCACATATTTACTGAATACCAGGGTAGAACTTACTGAAAATTTCTTTTAAATGCCCTTCATTGACATTTCTAGACAGCTGGTCAATGTGAAGAACCACAGACTCAATAACTGGAGATACTTTCCTGAAAATAAAAATGCATAGCCATTAATATGGCATATGATACAATGGCATAATTATGCTAAGCATAAAAGTCTACCTTGGAGGTGACAAATAACACTAGAAACCCACCTTGGAGGTGAAGCTCTTTTGGGTGGAGATGACGCAGAACGACCTTTCCTGCTAGCTGGTCCAGATGGTGATAGGGGAGAGCGACCTCTTCTTCCAGATCCAGGTGGTGATTGAGGAGAGCGACCTCTTCTCCCAGGTCCAGCTGCTGGGCTGGAAGAAAGATGAACACCACTTGAGACGAGCGAAGAAAGATAAACAACAAGCAAGATGATGAAGTTGTTACAAACCATATGAAACTTCAGATCGAATATACAGATAAACACTAAACAGCTACTCTTCCGTAGGCAGTTAATGAAACGGCAAGGCGTCCAAGAAATAAAAATTATTTATTGCATTATGATGAGTGAGAAATGAAAAACTTGATTTACAAGCATAAACTGATTAACATGCTCAAAATTTCCTACGGCAAGGCGTCCAAGAAATAAAAATTATTTATTGCATTATGATGAGTGAGAAATGAAAAACTTGATTTACAAGCATAAACTGATTAACATGCTCAAAATTTCCTACCGTTCTACCTTATATAGTGCAAAACGGGGTAGAAAAAGTCTGATACAAGCAAACAGCACACACCAAATACCTTAAAAAAAACACTAAATGATTCCACAGCCCTCCCAATGGCAAAACATTGTTAATCAATCTTAAGCAAGGTAGTCAAAGGCGCAAGGCGCACTCGAGGCGTAAAGGGTCCATATCGCATGAGGCACAAGATGCACTTAAGGCATGCGTACAAGGGAAGTGAGGCGCAAAATAAAAAATAAATAAATTAATAATTTAAGAAATAAAACTAAGTAATATATTAAAACCAACAAAAATATGTTAAAACATAACCAAGTGAACTAGCGGAACAACAATAGCACTCAACAGAACTAAAATGAACTTGTATTCTCCCTACCACACTTTTAGTAAAATTTTATCTTTTAGGTTCAATTGTAGCAAACTTTGGCAATAGTGGAAAAGACTATCTCCCTCCCACTTGTATGAGGTAAGGGCTATCTCCCTGCCTCAAAATATTTTGTAAAAAAAAATATACGCGCATTTTCTTGGTTGCGCCTCGTTGAAAGGCGCGCCTTGGGTGCGCCCGAAGAAAGGAGTCACGCTTAGTGAGGTGCGAGGCGCAGATGTTGTGCCTTGCTATGAGACGCGCCTCAGGCGCCTTTGACTACTATGATCCTAAGAACCCATAGCTAGCCCATCCATTCATTCAGCTGAAGGAAAATAAATATTATCAAGTTTACAAATACACTCCCTTTTCAAGGGTAAGAGAACTCCCTTCTTACGGTAAGATCATTACCTTTTAGTAATAAAATCACAAACAATTGGGCATCTCGATCTTCAAGAAGTACTTCTATGAGTGAGCAAAATAGACAATATTCTAGACATTTTAAAATAAAAAGACTAACCTTCTACGAAATCACAAAAGTTGTATATCTTCTCCTATGTAGTCATAAAAATATTATGGAGATCCCGGACTATTAACATTTTATTTTCTTCCGCAAAGGATATTCTCTTTCTTTACATTTGAACATTATCAAGACTATGAAAGAACCTTGGTTTGTTCAAAAGATTCTAAACCAACTCCCTGACTTTCTATCAAAATAAGTTAAAACCATAAAATATGCAGTGGATCACCATTACAAGTAAAAATGGGAACACCTTGAGAGCGAGGGCATGAAATATAAAAATAATCAACCTTCTTCAACAGAGATTGTTTTCCGTCGTCACTTTCTGAAGTGAAATTACTCCGGCAAAAAACTTAAGATGATTAGGGTGCTTCTGCTTCAAGAAGCAAAACATAACACTTTTTAATAATCCAAATATGTCCCTCATTTTTGGTTCAATGGGGGAAAAAGGGTCAGCAGTACAGTTCTCTAAAAGGAAATGAGTTCATATCTTCCCCAAAACTGTAAGAATCCTTTCAAATTATATAGATCTATAGGTATTCGAGCTATCTGACAATTTGCCTTCTAGTAACAGTAAATTGTCTTCTTTTGCCACAACCGTCACTAGCCATTTTGATTAGTAAACATTTGTGACCAATGTTACCAGGATCGTGGGTCGCTTTGGTATGTGGTACGGGTACGCGGTACGATAACTCAGCCGGTACGCGGTGCGGTGGAAGTAGGCTTATTCGGTACGCTATTTGTGGTTGATGTTCGTTTTTATCTGGGTCGTCTTTTGTACCATATACAATTATATAGAAGTATACACCAAATATCATAAGTTCATAACCAAAGCCATCAAAATCCAAGTGAAGGAAATCATAAACAGTATTCTAGTAACTAAACCAAATATCATAAGTTCATAACCAAAGCCATCAAAATCCGGGTCGCTAAATTTGACGAACGGGTCGCGAACGTACCATGTTCGGGGTCGTTTGTCCCAATTCGTGGGACGTAGGGGGGTTGACGAATTAGGCAACTATGTTTGTGACACCAAGTTGCTTCTCTGCTTCGTTAAGAGAAAGCAAACCTTTCTCTTCCTTCGAGAACTAAATTGATCTACGAAAAAGTGAACAGATTCTCTAGTTCTATTTGAACCATAGTTTGCAGTATCGGCCGATACAAATACGGTTTGGCATGTTCCGATCCGATACTACCTATACTGATATATGACCGATACCGATATTGGATAGCTCGTTTCCAGTCAATTGAATAAAGAAAATTGACAAAAATTACCAAATAGCAAGGGTGTAAAAGCATAGCAATGTTGTAAAAGCATGTAAAAGAAAAAAAAAGTTATCTATCACATGAAAACCAATGGGCAAAGGTGACTACTATTTCATCCAATTTCAAAACTACTAAGAAACAATACATGAAATACATAAAATTATTCCTAAATGTATAAAATATTTTTTCTAAATTTTTTATAATTTACAAATAATTATTTGCTTTTCCATAAAAAAATCCGATACTCCGATCTGAAACTGTCGATATCGATGACCCTAATATTCAAAGGAGTCTAATACCGATTTCGATAATGTGAACCTTGATTTGAACATCATAAGAACAATCCAAATAACTTCTCCTGATGCAAAGAAACTATTTTTCTTCTTCAAGATGAAGGAACTATAGAAAAGAAAAGAAAAAACCAGGCATCCCACTCCTGCAAGCTCAACTACTTATTGTGGTAAACTTCCAGCTAAACTAGTTAGTGTCTTTAGTGATAGTTTATGTCTATGCTTCTATAAGAAACCTACATAAAACTGTAATTCTTTTCCCGGTGTATAGTTCAATACTTCTGAACTATGATAATCAAAACCAAAGTTTCACAGAATTGGGCACAAAATCATGCTTTCTGGGGAAACCCTAAGCGGAACCTCAATTGTTCTACTGTACATAATCTAACAATATCTTGAGTTGTTTTCTTTCCTTCTGTATGGCATTTCCAACGAGAAGTTCATTTCCTCAGTGGATAGAAGAAAGACTTCAGTCCAGCGCTACGGCTATGATAAGCAAATCCTAGTTTCATGGAATTGGGCAGAAAATCCCAGCTTTCTTTGACAACCCTGACTGAAACCCTAGTTATTCTACTGGACAAAATCAATCTATATCTTGCATGTTGTCATTTATTTTTACTTCCATACTACGATAATCCAAACACTAATTTCAAGAAATTGGGCACAAATCCCACCTTTCTTTCATAACCCAAATTGAAACCCTTATTATTCTACTGGACATATTCAAATCATACCTTTACTTATGTACTGTGATAATTGATAAACCAAACCCTAATTTCATGAAGGAGTGAACAAAGTCCTAGCTGTCTTGAGAACCCTAACTGAAACCCTAACTGAAACCCTAATTATTCTACCGGGCATAATCAAACAATATCTTAAGTTAGTTGTCTCCTTTACATCTTTACTACCAAAGCCTAACTCTGAATTTGGCTAGCTTTCAATGAGAACCCTAACTTAAACCTTAATTGTCCTACTGGACATAATTAAAATATATCTTAAACAACTGAAATTCATTGTCCAGACTAGAAAATCAGGCTGTACTGTAGAGGATGTATGAGATTTTGCAAACTTCATGTAAAATATCTTGCCTTCCCTACAATATGGACCGTCTTTAACAGGCTGCATGAGATTCTAGTTGCAGGGGATATATAACAATCTTACAAGAGTTATCTTCTTTACTTTGGTACTATGATAAACCAAACCCTAATTTCATGTTGTAGTGCACAACTCGAGAACCCTAACTATAGCCTAATTACTCTACTGGTCAAAACCAAATGGTATCTTAAATGAGTTTTCTTTATTTCTATGCTACGTAAATCAAATCCTAATTTCATGAAAAATAGTGTGCAAGATCCTAGCTGAGTTTGAGAACCCTAACTGGACCCCTAATTAGCTACTGGTCAGGATCAGAACGAAGTGAGTCGTCTTCTTTACTTCTGTACTATGATAATGCAGATATTTATTTCATGAAATAATGCACAAAATCCGATCTTTGATTGAGAACCATAACTGAAACCCTCATTATTCTAGAGAGCATAATCAAACAGTACCTCAAGTGAGTTATCCTCTTTTACTTCTTTACTACGATGATACAAAAACCCAAACCCATGTAACAAAATTCTATATTCCTCGAGAATCCAAACAGAAACCATAATTATTCTACCGGACATAATCAAACAATAACTCAAATGAGTTGTCTTACTTCTAGGTTTTGATAATACAAAACACAATTTCATGAAATTAGGCACAAAATCCTAGCATTCTCTAAGAACCTAACTGAAAACCTAGTTATACTGGACTTATTATGTTTATGGCGTGATGACTTGAGTCTGTATAGTTCAGCAAATATAATGAATGGCAAAGCCCTTAAATAAAAATTGAGGATAAGAAAAAGGGGAGCAACAGAACAATAAAAAAGTTACATACTTTGTTAAGCAGTTCCTTTTTTTACTTCTATACTATAACAATCCAAAACTAGTTTCGTGAAATAGTGCACAAAATCTAAGCTTTTTTGATTAACTGCCAAATCCAAAACCTAACTTCATGAAAACGGGCATAAAATCCTAGCTTTATTTGATTTACTATGATAATCCAAAACCTAATTTATGGAATAGTGCCCCAAAGCCTAGCTTTCTATGATGTACTATGATAACCCAAAGCCTAACTTCATGAATTTGGCGCAAAATCCTAGCTTTCTTTGATGTACTATGATAGTCCAAACCCCAAAGTCCAGAAATGGTGCAAAAAATCATAAATTTTCTGAGAAACCCTAGCTAGAACCCTAAGTATTTAGGTAGACGCAATCAAACCACATCTTGAAGGTAGAAAGGAAGTCACCTTCTCCTCGGAGGCGGAGGAGACCGGCTCCTGGAGCTACCGCTTCTAGATGGAGAAGAGGACGAGGTGAAGGACTTGGATCGGGAGCGCGAGAGAGACCTCGAACGCGAGCTGGAAGAAGAACGAGAGCGGGAGGAAGATCCGGATCCGGAGACCGAAGGGCTCGGCCGACGACGACCGGGTTTCGCCATGGCTGCAGAACTCCAAAACCCTAGCACTACAAAAAATCTGACAAAAACCCTAGAAATCGGCTCCGAAACGGGTGGATGAGAAAGTAGGACGCAAAATATGGGTGATGGGACTTCTCTGTGTAGAAATCTCTGGTACGAAAATACCCTTCGTATTATTTTATTTTATTTTTTAGATGTCCGACGTAATATTCGGAACTTTATACATGTTGCGTTACATGTCTTTTGGGCCTACTGCACCCAACTCTTATCAAATAAATGGAAGGATCAATAGCCCATGTGGCTTGATCTATCGATCTTCTGTCACCCAGTCAGGGTCTTATACCTCTTCCCAGTAACCACAAGGGTCACCCAAGTTCGGTGGCTACGTCTATATCTCCATCTCGACTTTTCGCATCATCCATCTATGAGAATCTATTTTTGTTCACTCATCAAAACTATGTTCACAGTTTCACCAATAGTTATTATATGTCAAATTGGTGATATATTTGGACTAATTAGCGTTTATACCCTCGAATTTATATCACTTCAGAGTTTAGGCCATGACATGTCAAATTGGAGAGTTTGGACTCTAAATTTTTATTTTTGATTTCTTTCTTCCCATTATACCCTCCCTAGCCTATATAGAAACATTTCATCGTAGGCATGGAAGGGTGTGTATAATAGGAAAAATAAAACAAAAAATAAATATTTAGGGTCCAAACTCTCTAATTGGATTGGACATGTTAGACCTAAACTCTAAACTTGTATAAAATTCAGGGGCTAAACACTAATTAGCCCTAAAAACTAGTATGGATACTTAGGCTAACTCCAATGAAAGTTTATATCTTGCTTATTTATATGATAGAATTTTTTTTAGAAAAAAAAACTCTCCTACAATTTCAATCATATGTGACGGTTATGGATGATTGGGAATTTTTACAAAAGTTTCTGCATGTAAAAACTCTCATAGAAATTCTTTTATCTTTAATAGCAATTAATATCGAGTACATCATCAAATTTATTCCTTTTTTTTACACGTAGAATAGAAATGGAGAACCATTGAAGAGTATATATTTTTATGCAATTTCTATGCAGAAACTCTACCAAATAGGATAAAAATTCTTTAAAGTACAATGACAAGTACGACAGAAACTCAATTTTAGAAATCTCCATTGGAAATGGCCTACTTGTCATTGTACTTTAAGAAAATTTATATCCTAGTTGGTAGAGTTTCTACATAAAGATTGCACACACACACACACAAAAAATACTCTCTAATGGTTCTCCATTTCTATCATAATTGACAAAAAAAATAAAAGGATCACTTTAATGATGTAGAGTCCAATATTAATTGATATGAGCGATGGAGAATTTCTACATATATAAACTCTCGTAGAAATTCTCCATACTATATCACCGTCACATAAGATGAAATTATGATATAAATCATGGTTGAACAAAAAAAATGTTTCCTAATAAAGTTTTTACCATAGAAAGAAACCCCACTATAGATGACCTTAGAGCATCTCCAACCCTATTGTATTGTAATGTATTGTGATTCTTATGTGGCATTAGGCACAAGAAAATGTCTTTCCTATGTGGCAAGTCTATATTCACAAAAGACAATAAAGTAAAAAAATTCCACCAGTGCAAAAATATTGAGATGCTTACTTTTTTCAACTTCTAAGACAAAGTATTGAGATGCTTCAATCCCTTACATCTCTATTTTATTTTTATTTTTTTGAAAATAGCTTTTATATCCAAAAACCTCTAGGCTCTACTAGAAAAGAATACATGTTTCAAGAAATAATATGATATATTGTTGAACAAAATTTTAATTACCAAGTAAAACACAAGTTTTTTTTGGGATAAATGTGGTTATAGATTTTGTCGATGCGTATTATTTGAATTTGTTTTGTTAAAATAACTTTTATACGCCAGAAACATGTAGCCTTTGCGAAAAATAAATATAAGGTTAGAACTTGAAAAAAATAAGTTGGTATATTTTTTAACATAATCATAATAAGTAAAATACGAGTTTTGGAAAGAAAGAAAAAAGATGATTCAAACCAAAATGCATTTGAATCAAAAAATTCTTGCTAGCATATATATTCAACATTTTTATCAATATGCTTCGTCTTCTCTTTGCTAACAAGCTTCTTCTGCAAATAAATTTATGTAGATTTTTTATATTTGAGTAGTATTTTTCAAATATTTCGACGTTATATTCATTTGATCAATACAATTCTTCTCAATACATGGAAGTTAAACGATATTTTCTTAATAATTTTTACTTATACACATTGGTCATATTTTTAAAGAAGAATAAAATTAAAATTAGCGCCATTAATATATGACATCGCTCTTTTTTTTTAGTTACTTTCCCTCTTGTTGTTAAGGAATGATGCTAAGGTTTTCCACATAAAATAGGGTCTTATATTCAATTTCTGAACAGGGCCCTCTGAATCTCAGGGTCGGCCCTGTTTAGACGAGATACGGAGAAAGAGCCGCCGAGTTGAGATGAGAAAGGAAAGGAAAACCCTTAGCCCCATTGCCCCGTGGTCCTGAGATAGGATAGGAGGGGGAAGGGAAGGAGCGTCGCTTCGTTTTGGAATGAGAGGAGGGAGAGTGTTTGATTAGAATTTTTTTTGTATACATATGGCAGCAGGGGTACAAATTGTCACGTCCCAGAACCAGAATACTGGAGAGCGGGACTGACAAGGCCAGCTACGTATAATTAATGCACATCGGTACTCCGCATATACGGTGAAGCTGTAAGACATGAGGGGTCACTACTATAAACCAATAGTCAAGCCTAGGTCCAACAAACCCTAGTGTCTCAATCACAAGAACAACATGAATAATAACAAGATGTAAGATCAGCTGAAATATAATAGTAAAGTGTCACAAACTATAATATACAAATGATCATGATGCTAGTTAACACAAAATGAATAAACTAGCCAGAATCTAAGTCAAACATGATCAACCCTAGGATATGTCAATCATGCTAATGCCCGTAGGCTAACTGATCAAACCAAAATACGAGCTAAACACGTGCTCGGTGGCTAAATGCCAACAAAAGTAGAATGTACAACAGAGTGGAAAAGTAAGAAAATTCACTCAAGCGGTCTGGTGCTCCTGGTAGTCACCATCCTCAAGAAAGTACGAAAGATCCTTCAGTGCTGCTACAGGATATGGTCATACAAAACTAGTGGGGTCAGACCCCAAATAATAAGTACCACAAATGAAGCTAATCTAGGAACTTAAACCAATAATACAAGCAATACAAATACTGAAAGTAAAGACTGAATGTATCTCAGGATAATAAAAGAAATACTATAAACCTGCAATGAGACATATCCTGAACTGAAAAGCAAATAGAATAGCAAGTGCAAAAAATAAAGGTGTAATCATGTAAAGCCTAGACTAACCATA
The DNA here is from genome assembly GCA_036927795.1 of Iris macrosiphon. Classification (NCBI taxonomy): domain Eukaryota; kingdom Viridiplantae; phylum Streptophyta; class Magnoliopsida; order Asparagales; family Iridaceae; genus Iris; species Iris macrosiphon. The sequence continues at coordinate 46,232,895 of JAYESA010000019.1, read as the reverse complement.
ATCCATTAATCATGGCAAATCATATAAGTACGACTTGATACTTTAACTAACTAGGGTTATCACAATCCTAATTACTAACAATTATAATGCCACACGATACTAGAGTTCCTTCTGATCACATGCCCCTGCAGTCTGTCCGGGATATCTATACGCACAAAGCTTCACCGGATACTCCTCAAGATACTCCACAATATAAACCAATGGATACTCCACAAGATAAATGTATGAATAACCGGGAATACATGCAATCTAGGAAAATTTCTAGTCATGTACTAAGTGAATCTCTAGTTATTAACCCCTAGCAGTTTCGTGTATGAATCTGGGTGTGGCATTCTGAGTATCCATCCTAGACATGATGCAACAAAGCAAGTTCTAATAGTAATATAAACAAGTTTGATATACAAACAGACTCATGTAAGCCACGACAACAACCAAGTCACGTGAAACCAAGTGAAGCCAGGTAAAGCCACGTGAAGCCATGTCAATCCAGGTAAAGCAAAGTGAAACCATGTACAACCATGTGAAGCCATGTCAATCCAGATAAATCCAAGTAAAACCAAGTCAAGCCATATCCGATAAAGCCACGTAAAGTCATGCCAAGTCAAGTCCAGTCAATCATGTTATCACGTGTAGCCGAGCAAAGCCGGGTAAAACCGAGTAAAGCCGAGTCAAGTCAAGTTAAGTCCTTTGAAGCCATGTAAGTTCATGTCTAGTCAGGTCAAGTCATCGCTTGTCCAAACAAAAGCCAGAAGTATCATAACGGAATCACGAAAAACTAAAAAATCCTAAAGAAAGAGCACAATCGATATATTGTCGGTACAGTCCAGTACACCGTCGGTATAACGGTCCTGAGATAGGAAAAATACAGCAAGTTATGGATTCCAACAAATTGGTATACCATCGGTATACTGTAGTATACCGTCGGTATATCGTTCCAAGTAGACAAAAAAGTTACTGGAAAATAAAGTTCCACAAATTGGTATACCGTCGGTATACTGTAGTATACCGTCAGTATGCTTGCCAAGACAAATATCCTGAAGTCGGTCGAAATCGGTATACTATCGGTATTGTCACGCCCCAGTCCCAAAATACCGAGAGACTAGACACGTGGCAATGGCCAACAGCACACGCCGATGGGCAAAGCCAATTTAATGGAGCCATCAAGGTATACTTAAGCTGTAAAACAACAGAAGGGTCTAATATACTAATCTCATCCACAGGAATAAATACAATCAATATCAGAAATATAAAGAAATATCAAGTCTCAATCAATATAACTCGGGGAACAACCCGATAATGAGTTTGATACAATGGTTCAACAGACCAGAAATGAAAGAGTCTAACAATAACATATACTAAGTATAGATTAAGCAATACTAAGGAAAAATCCTCTACTATCACCTCGTCCTCAGGGATCAGTTCAACTCCGGTGTCTGCTCCTGCTCCATATACCTCGGGATAGAACTCCTCTGCTATACCTGGGGACATAATCCGGATCCAGGTCCTCAGGGGACATAGCAAGGTACAAGAATAACTCAAGCCAAAATAAATGCAGTACAATAATAAATGAAACAATATGGTATATATAACCAGCTAAGTGATATGCAATATGAGAGCATGAATCATACTCAGGTTGAGACTACTATAGGCTCTGTGTCGGAAAAAACCCATAGCAGCATTCTCTCGAAGGGCCAGTACTTGTGCCAAAGCTCTGTGTCAGAGTCTAAGACATCTCCAGATAACTTTATATATATATAATATAATCAGCCTTTAGTATGGTAAGTCTCTCCCCACCTAATGTAATCACACGTCTCATGTCCATGACACGCAAGATCAAATCTAATGCAGCAAGTCATAATGATATCTAAGCACATGCAATATCTATGTCACGAATCATGTAACCTATACAGAATCACCATGAATATCTCAGAAAGATTTTGTCTCATGAATAGTGTTAGGTGTCCTATGGTATGACATACTTGATAATACAAGCACGAAGATATATATAGGGTCGCGATATCAATCTCTAGTGACGTTACACGACTCCGCGTACGGCGTCGACATCCGAATGCTATTCGAACGTTAAGTAATATCACACGGTCTTAGGTTAAGTAGATACATCATATAAATAAATCAAGATAACAATATGAAGCAGGTACTGCAAGTTTGGCAAGGTACACTTGCTTGGGGTTCTGACTCCAACTGCGGGATTTGCAGGTACTCCTCCGAATACTGTAATAAACATTACCATCAGGTTCAGAAGATATCAAATATCTAGAATTGCTTGTCCATAAGTCCAATTTGGACACAGAAGCAAAAGTGACAGTTTCTGGTCAAAGCGGGGTCCACATGTGGCCCGCTTCGCACCGAAAAATGTGTCAGAGACAATATTCTCTAAATTCGTCAAATTTAGTGTCTACAAGTCCAGAACGATGATACGAACCCAACGGAATATCCAGAACTGGATTCCGATGAGCCGATCTTAAAATCGCCCGTCAAGTGGAGACGTGGGATCCATGATACGGGATTTTGTCAACGTTCTCAGAATTGAACCAAACTTGGGTCACAGGACCTACGTATTTCTACGAGTCCGATGGCGCAAGTTTCGTTTCGAAACGACGAGCGTACACGAAGTTACAATGAGTTTCAGAACAGGGCCGATACGGGGCGTTGTCGACGGATACGTATTGATTCCGGTGTGCACGCACATCCAAATCAACTTCCGTAAAATCCCACACGTCCGTATTAATGGCGCGCACCATTTGGTAAAATTTGCAGACGACCAAGTCATCCCGTTTAGCGGGACGCACCCAGTTCAGGGAAAATCAGGGTTTTAAAATACCAAGATTTTGGTCATTTTTACCCTCGAATAACACGCAAATAACAACACAATAAAATAAACAAAATAGGGTTTAAAAATTTGGTCATATGGTCTAAATTATTGTTCAAGCAAATTTTGAAAATATTTCACAGGTTGGTCGTAAAACGGTCGTGAACTGGGGAGTTCGGAACGAATTCTAAATTTTTAGAATTTGGGAAGTTTTTTTTCTGATTTTTCGTCGCAGTTTGTGACTGACACATGACGCGATACCCCGAACAAGTTGCACGGGGTTCGAGAGGGTCATGCTAGGTTCGCACAGGATTCGACAAAACGAAAAACGGATCAATACACAGGGAGTTACACGAGCGTAAAGACAGGTACCTTGAGGCTGTATAATGTCGCGAAAGAACGCGGCAGGGCACGGCGGTGACGGTTGCCGCAGTTGCTGCTGCTGGGGGCCGTGCTCGTCGGTGGCGAGGTCGGAGTCGGCCGGAGGCTCGGGGTCCGTCGGCGTGTCACCGAAGAGTGCTCAAGAAAGTAGCGAAGAGGCGGTGGAGGCGCTGCTGGTGATGGCGGTGAATGGGGTGGTCGTGGGGGTTTATATAAGAGGAGAGGGAGGGCGAAGGGCGGCCGTTGGCGACGGGGAGAGGAGGAGATGGCGGAGGCATAATGGGCGGGGGTTATTCGTGGAGGAGGCGGAGAGTCGTGGGGCGGTTGCGGCCGTTGGGGCGGCGAGGCGGCGCAGGGGAAACGGTCGCGGGGCTGCGGGTTGGGGAGATAGGGATTTCGGGTTGCGTGTTCGGGTCAGGGTTCGAGTTTCGGATCCGACCCGACCCGACCCGCTAGGGTTGGTTTGAGTCAGGGTTGGGTTGGTTTGGTTTAATTCAGAATTAAACCGGTTGGTTTTGTTCGATTTATTTTGGGTTAATAAAAAAAAAAGTTTTTAGGTCTATAAAACTAGTTCCGGGGTCCAATAAAATTCAGAAAAATTATCCTATGTCTAATATTTTATTTTACACCCAAAAATATTATTTTTATAATATTTTAATATTTAATAAAATCATTTAAAATTATTTAATACCAGAAAATATTAATTTTAATTAGTTAAAAATTCTAAAAAAATTCGAAAATTTATTTTTAATTTCCTGAAAAATCTGTGGGTTTACAATCTATCCCCCTTAAGAGGATTGCGTCTTTGCAATCAAAGAAATAACCGGTCAGAAGAGATGACACGGTTGTAAGAATTGTTCTAAGCATGACACAATCAAAGAATCATGACCAAAGATAAATCGAAGGACGAGAGTTAAGCAAAACACATAGGGAATGAATAAAATATTTCCCTAAATAATAAAAATTAGGTATTTCAAGAGTAAAGAATTCTGGTTAGAACAAGGAAAAGTACAGCTTTAAAAAAATTAGGTTATCAATTATTAATAAGTTCAAAATACTAGGTTTAAGGCTAAGGTCATGAAATAACAGGCACGTGCTAAAGCAATGCTAGAAATAGATATCTACGAATAACTTAAATCTTACGTGCATTTGCTACTTCACGAGTCTGCGCGTCCTCCAAGGTCATCGCAAAAGCTTGTCCGCGTCCTTGTGGTGGATTCCTCTGATGTTGTTGGGCCTGCTGGAAGAGTACTGCCTGGGGTGCCAAGGGTGGCCTCGGATGATATCCTCCTGGTGCTGGTAGAGCTTGTTGGTTTACCATTGGTGCTTCTAGGGTAAGTCTCATATGACAATATGGACTAAATCTCACGGTCACAACTCTGGTACCATTTTTGTTACCGAGTTACAAAAAAGAGACGGAACAAGATTCTACCAGAAATCCAAACCGAGATGGTCAAAAGGCTAGAAAATACGAGACGAACAATAATAGTAAAGCGAGTCTAAGCTAAAAAGCAATAACCAAAGCTCCAGAAAATTAAAATGACAGAAAGTAAAAGAAGTTCACGAAATCGGCAAGGTGTACTTTCCTAAAGCGAGCTCCCAGCCTAAATGTTCTAGTCCACTACCACAAAGGGGTTCAGAAACTATACTCCAGGTCTCAAGACCAAGCTCCAAGCTCGAGAAAAAATAAAGAAAAGAAGAGAGAGAAAGAGAAAGAAAGAAATAAAATAACTCAAGTACTATTTATAGAGAAATATCTCGAAAAGTGAAACAAATATCTGTCGGACAATATACCGTCGATATACTGTAGTATACCGTCGGTATACCGGTCTGGTAGTAAAGTTTTAATTTTGAGAATTTTTGAGCTTCCTTGAGATCCAATAAAATGCAATAACTAGTACAAAATACGTATTCGCATAAAATACGAATACTGTGAAACGAGTCTCACAGCTCTCCCCTCCTTAGAAAAATTTTGTCCTCGGAATTTTCATAAGGATCCAAAATCACTAACAAGAAAACCCAAGCAAGAACGAAACTGAAAACAAGTAGAAAACTTATGTGGGCATAAAATTTTCTGGGCAATAAAAAAAATTAGAAAAAACAATAACAGACATAACAGATGATCTAACAATCAATCACAAGCATAGGCTAAGATAGGGCACGGTGTCACGCCCCAGTCCCAAAATGTCGAGGGACTGGACACGTGGCTATGGCCAGCAGCATGCAACGATGGACAAACCCAATTTAATGGATCCATTGGCATACTTAAGCTGTAATATAGGTCTACAACAATAAGTCAAAATCTAATCTCATCCACACACAGAATAATAAGAACATCAGCAAATAAAGAAAGTACATCAAAGTCCAGTCTCAACAGAGTATGTCAGGAACAACCCGATAAGAGTCTAAAACACTGGTTCATCAGACCAGAACAAAAGAGTCCAAAAATAAAGTATCTGAAGAGTACAAATATCATAATCTCAAGTAAAATCCTCTGCCATCACCTCTGCTTCTATGTTAGGTTCTCCTTCAGCAATAACTCCTGGTACAACTTCAGCTCCTGTCCCGTAAACCTCGGGATAATGCTCTTCTGCTAAACCTGGGGACATCATCCATTCCAGGTCCTCAGGGGACATAGCAAGGTACAAATAATACAAGCCAAAAATAAATGCAATGAGATAGTAAATAAAATAAGCAGGGTGACTATATAACCATCTAAGTGTAAATGCAAATGAGAGCAACACTAGTACCCAGGCTGAGACTGCTACAAGCTCTGTGTCGGGGAGCCGGTAGCAGTAATATCTAGTAGTGGTCTAGCTCTGCTCGAGAGTCTACAACCTCACAATAGTAGTATATAAATATAGAACAGCCTGTAGCCTGTGTGTCTCTCCCCTCCCAATGTAACCACACGTTGCATGTCCATGTCACGTGAGATCAATGCTAATGCAACAGTCATAATCTAAGAGTATAATAACTATGTCCATCCTGTATCCTACACAGAATCACCTTGAATATCTCAGGAGGATTCTGTCAATGTATGGTGTCAAGTGTCCTAGGTTATAGTGTACTTGATAAACAAGCACGAGAATATAAAGGGTCTCGAATGTCCATCACTAATGACATACACAACTCCGCGTACGGGGTTGGCACCCGACTGTGATCGGACGCTAAGTATGTCATACGGTCCTAGGTTATATCATGTACACTAGTCACAGTAAATAGAGCAAGAGAACAAAATAACTATTAAACTGTAATTTATGGCAAGGTACACTTGCCTGGGATTGGAATACCAGCAGCGGTCCTACTAACAGTGGGTTCAGCAATAACTCCTCCAAAAGCTGAAATGAACATTACCAACAGTCTCAGAACATAGGAAATAATTAGAAACGGCTGTCCTTAAGTCCAGTTTGGACACAAGGACAAAAATGACATTTCTGGGCCAAAGCGGGTCCATGTGTAGGTCGCTTTGTACCGAAAACCGGGTCAGGGTCAAAAATCTCCAAATCAGTCCAACTTAGTGTCAATAAGTCAGGAACGTTGATACGAACCCAACGGAACTTCCAGAATTGGATTCCGATGAGCCGTTCTCAAAATCGCCTGTCTGGTGGAGCCTGTGGGGCCCACGACACGCGATTTTCTAATGTTCTCAAAATCGATCCAAACTTGACCCACAGGACCAGCGTATTGCTACGAGTCCGATGGCACAAGTTTCGTCTCGATCCGACGTGTTTACACTAAGTTACAGCGAGATTCAGAAAACTCGGATACGGGGCGGTGTCCGCGGATACGCACTGATTCCGGTGTGCACGCACATCCGAATCAGCTTCTGCGAAAGCCCGCACGTCCGTATCTACGATGCTCACGTGTCGGTGAAGACCGCACGTGACCAAGTCGTCCCGTTTGGCGGGGCGTACCCAGTTCCGAGGTGAAATAGGGCGTTAATTTTTTCCTGTTTTGGATCGCGGTTTGCGATCACCTCAGGACGCGATGCCCCGAGCGATTTACACGGGCATCGAGGGGGTCACACAGGCTTCACGATAAAACTGACGAAATAGAAAACCGAGCTACGAGCAGAAAGTTGTGGTTACCTGAACAGGGTTCTAAAAGTCCGATTACGCGTGTCAAACTCGATTCCCTGCGTCCTGGATCCGTGTCCAAGCCGTGTCCTGGCTCTGTACTTGCGTTCTGGATCGTGTCCGTGTCCACTGTGTCGAGGCTCGCAGGGGGTGCTGGGATGACTCGCCGGACGGAGGCGGCTTCGCCGGCGCTGCAGCAGGGTTTCGAAGCTCTGGTGCTGACGGGTTCGGCTGGGGGTACTGGAGGCGGAGGATTCCGAAGAGATAGTCGGCCGGAGGCTAGCTGGTGGAGGCGGAGACTGGAGGAGGGTGGAGATTTCGGGAGTAGGCGGCTGAGGAACCAGAGGCTGCTAGGTTTCCGGTCAGGCGCGGCGGAGAGGAAAAGCTGGGCGGAGGAGATCAGCGGAGGAGTGGGTTAGGGTTCGGCTTATATAGGAAGATGGGGACAGGGATCGGTGGCCGGTGAGGGAAGGGGAAACGGAGCGGCGAGCGTTGAGGGAGCGGAGGCGACGCGGGCAGCGAACGGCCGGCGGCGGCGGGCGTTTTCGGCGGTGAGGATGCGGACAGTCGGTCAGTTGGAAGAGAAAGAGGTGGCGGGTCGGATCTATGACGGGTCGGGTCGGGTGGCAGTAATCCGGCCCGATCCACAAATTATTAGAAACGGGTCGGGTTACTGGGTTAATGGGTCACGGGTTAAACCCGGATCCGACCCACTAGCTTAAGTTGGGTTCAGATTGGTTGGACCGGCCGGCTTGGTTCAACTTTGGTTTGGTTTATTTAGAATAAACCCGGTTTAATGTGGTTTAATTAATTATTTAGTTTCTAGGGCTTTAAAATTTCATCCGGGGTCCAATAAATTCCCGGAAAAATACCCCAGGCTCGGTTTTTAATTTTACACTAGAAAATATAATTTTCCTCACATTTTAATATTATTTAATAACTTTTAATAATTCATTTTAAATTAGAATACCCTAGTTTATTGGTTTTAAAATACAGAAAATTGCTAATTAAATTCAGAAAATTAAATTTAAAAAAAAATCTTAAAATTTCAGGTGATTACAATCTACCCCCTTAAGAAAATTGTGTCCTCGCAATTAAAGATTAAACTACTAGTAGCACAGAACTACAGGAATAAAAATTACTTAAAATATACCTGCATCCTCGAATAAGTGGGGGTATTTCTGGCGCATGATATCTTCTCTCTCCCAAGTAGATTCACCAGGAGAGTGTTGCTTCCACGCCACACGAACCAGTTTAATTATCTGCCCTCGCAGTGTCTTCTCACTGGTTCCGAGTATACCCACCGGTTGTTCTTCATATCTCAGGCTTGGACCTACGGCGATCTCAGAGTGATCCACTATGTGACTTGGGTCAGTTACATATCTTCTCAACTGTGAGACATGGAATACATCATGCACTCCCTCTAAAGATGGAGGTAATGCAAGACGATAGGCCACCTCACCAATGCGCTCCAGAATATCAAAGGGCCCAATACACCTTGGACTCAACTTGCCTCTGCTCCCAAAGCGAATGGTTCCTCGAGTAGGCGAAATCCTCAGGAATACATGTTCTCCTTCCTTGAACTCCAGTGGACGTCGGTGTGTATCAGCCCAATGCTTCTGCCTGTCCTGAGCAGCCCGAAGATGATTCTGGATTTGTTTAACCTTCTCCACAGTTTGCATCACCAACTCTGGTCCCAAGATTTGACGCTCTCCGACGTCACTCCAGCATATTGGCGATCTGCACTTCCTACCGTATAACGCCTCAAAAGGTGCCATCTTGATGCTTGCCTGGTAACTGTTGTTATATGAGAACTCAACCAAATGCAAATGATCTTCCCAAGATCCTCCAAAGTCTAACATACAGGATCTCAGCATATCCTCCAAGATCTGGATTGTACGTTCTGATTGACCATCTGTCTGGGGATGATAGGCAGTGCTGAATTTTAGTCTGGTGCCAAGACTCTCTTGCATACTTCGCCAGAAATGAGAGGTAAATCTCGAATCTCGATCAGATACAATACTAACCGGCACTCCATGCAATCTTACTATTTGTCTCATATACATGTCGGCTAGTATCTCTGTGGACTGCCCAACTCTAAATGGCAAGAAGTGCGCAGACTTAGTGAGTCGATCCACGATAACCCATACCGCATCTTTTCCACTGGGGCTCCTTGGGAATCCTGTGACGAAGTCCATGGTGATATGTTCCCACTTTCATTCTGGTATGGGAAGCGGCTGCAGCATTCCGGCAGTCCTCTGATGTTCAGCTTTCACTTGTTGGCAGACTAAGCATTTAGCTACAAATCTGGCAATTTCTCTCTTCATTCCATGCCACCAATAATATTGCCTTAGATCTCGATACATCTTTGTTCCTCCTGGATGAACAGAGTATATGGAGCTATGGGCTTCAGTCATTAGCTCCTGTCTTAGTTCTCTATTTGGAACATATAGACGATTTCCGCACCTTAATGTACCATCCTCATGTATGCGAAGTCCCGTCTGCAAGCCTGCTTCTGTCTTCTCTTTGAGTCTTCGAAATCTTGCATCAGTAGGCAAAGCTTCTTTAATTCTTTCCACGAGCGACGACTTCACTTCCAGATTAGCCAGCAAGCCACTCTGTCTTGGTAGAATAACCTCTATCTGAAGCTCCTGTAGATCTTTCAATAGCTCAGGCTGCATTGTCAAGAAATAAGCTTTAGGCTTCCTGCTAAGTGCATCTGCTACTACATTCTCCTTTCCTGGGTGGTATTGCAGATCTATATCAAAGTCCACCATTAACTCAAGCCAGCGTCTTTGCCTCATATTAAGATCCTTCTGAGTATATACATACTTCAGACTTTTATGATCAGTGAAAATCTCTACCTTCTCACCATAAAGATAATGCCTCCAAATCTTCAGGGCAAATATTACAGCAGCTAACTCCAAATCATGCGTTGGGTAGTTCTTCTCATGGACCTTCAACTGTCTCGATGCATAAGCAATAACTTTGCCGTGTTGCATCAAAACACATCCCAGGCCACTACCTGACGCATCACTATAAACAACAAAACCGCCTGACCCTGAAGGAAGAGTCAAGACTGGTGCTGTTGTTAGACGCCTCTTCAATTCTTCAAAGGCCAACTGACATTCTTCTGTCCATGCAAAGTCCTGATCTTTCTGTGTCAACTTCGTCATTGGTTCTGCAATCCTTAAGAAATTTTCTACGAACCTTCTGTAATATCCAGCAAGTCCTAGAAAACTCCTCACTTCAGCAACTGATGTTGGTGTAGGCCAAGTCTCAATGGCAGCAACCTTCTCTGGATCAACTGACAGCCCTTATCCTGAGATAATATGCCCCAAGAATGGCACCTTATCCATGCAAAATTCACATTTACTGAGCTTAGCATAAAGCTTCTCCTGCCTCAACGTCTCTAGCACGATTCTGAGGTGTTCTTCGTGCTCTTCGTGGCTTTTGGAATATACCAGAATGTCATCGATAAATACCACCACGAATTTATCCAAGTATTGATGGAAGACTCGGTTCATCAAGCTCATGAACACAGCAGGCGCGTTGGTTAAACCAAACGGCATTACTAAGAACTCATAGTGTCCATACTTGGTTCTAAAGGCTGTCTTGGGGATATCTTCCCTCCTCACCCTAATCTGGTGATAACCGGATCTTAGGTCAATCTTCGAAAATATCCTAGCTCCACTCAACTGATCAAACAAGTTATCAATACGAGGCAAGGGATATCGGTTCTTAATGGTCACAGCGTTTAATGCCCTGTAATCAATGCACAGGCGAACTGTTCCATCCTTCTTAGGTACAAACAGTATAGGTGCTCCCCAAGGTGAAACACTGGGCCGGATGAAACCTTTCTCCAGAAGTTTATCAACTTGCTTCTTCAACTCTACTAACTCCTTAGGTGCTAGTCTATAAACTGTTGAAGTGATAGGTTCTGCTCCTGGAGTTAAGTCTATGGTGAATTCTATTTCCCGATCAGGTGGTAGACCTGGAAGATCATCGGGAAATACATCCACAAACTCTGATATAACTCTTGGATAACTTGACTCCCCTTCTACAGTTAATACCCTAAGAGTTGGCTGAACACCTTGTTCTACAGCTCCTCGAAGAAATTCAAACTCTGAGTGTCCAGGTGGTCTGAATATAACTTTTCCAAGCCGACAATCAAGAGTAGCATGATACTGACTTAACCAGTCCATACCAAGTACAACATCATAATCAGGCATAGAAAAGATCAGAAATTGGGCTCGCATTTCTCTTCCGCAGACTACTACTGAACATGATCTACAGATATCACTAACAGGTATAATTCCACCTCCCGTAAGAATTCTCTTAGTCTTCGGAAGGGGTGCAGTAGCTACTCTATGAGTGGCTACGAAGCTAGCAGCTATAAATGAGTGTGATGCCCCAGAATCAAATAAAGCTACAGCAGGTAATGAAGCTACTAAGATGGTACCTGCTATAACTTCTCCAGTAATAGCTTCTTCCTGAACAGCTAATGCAAAAGCCCGACCTCGTCCCTGTGCTGGTCCCCTCTGCTGACGAGCCTGTTGGAATAGTGCTGCTTGAGGTGGCAATGGAGGTCTTGGCTGATATCCTCCTGGAGCGGGTGGTCTGACTCCTCCAACTCCCGTCTGCTGTGCTCCCACTGCTGGATAATCTGGCCTCGGTGCAGGTAGAGCTAGTCGTGGTTCTCCCTCTCGGCGTGCTGTGCAGTCCCTGGATAGATGCTGGTTGGAGCCGCATACCAGGCACAGTCCCAATTTGCGTCTGCACTCCTTTTCAATGTGACCCAACTTGCCGCAGAAATGACAAGTAGGCAGGGTTCTTGGTGCTGCTCTCTGCGGTAGATTCCTTTGGAGTCGCTTTGCAGAATCCCCTTGGGTTGCCTTGGATGGTGCTGAGGAAAATGGTCGCTTCAGGCTTGACTCCCTCCTGGTGACGCGCTCCATGCGTCGTGCTGCAGCAAGGACGTCGTTGTACGATGTAGGGGCAACAGATCCAATCAACCTCTGAAGCTCGAACCTGAGTCCGTCAAAGAATTTCTCCGCCTTCTCTTCTTCGGTAGGAATTAGAGAAGGGGCGAAACGACTCAGGCGAATGAATTCGGCATTATACTCCTCCACCGTCATGTTGCCCTGGATGAGGCGATTGAACTTATCTCGGAGTTCTGATCTAGCAACGGCTGGGATATACATCTCTTGGAAGAGTCTGGAGAACTCCTCCCAAGTGACTCGGTCATGTCCGAGCCTCCTCTCTTCAGCTAGCCACCAGTGGTGCGCGTTGTCCGTCAGTTGCATTCGGACAGCAGTCATCCATCTCTCCCGAGGAAGTTCAGCTGCTTCCAACTGATGCTGTGTATTGGTGAGCCACTCATGCACTTCAGTTGGTCCTTCCTTGCCCGAAAAGGTACGGGGCTTGAGTTGACGGAAATCAGTGATAGATCCCGTCGCTGGTCGCCTAGCTTGCGGGTTTGCCTGCTCCAATGCATTTACTAGGCTGTTTCTCAAGTTCTCTGCCTCCTGACGCTGCGCCTCCTGTTGAACTTGTTGTTGAGCTTGCATCATTGCATAAAACATCTGAAATATTTGCTGCCCATCCATTGCTTGTCCTGGTGGAAAGGCAGGCATCTGTGGAGTGAAATGTGGCGGAGGTGGGATATCATCACGCCTGAACCTTGAGTTATGCTGCTCATCTTGTCCACTTTGAGAGGATTGACCTCTGTTCTCTGGTGTAACTCCATCTCCATAGGTAACCACAGCATCTTGTGGTGTAAAAGGAATTTTATCTCCACTTCTTGGATCCATCTTTCTGTATCCAAAATGAACTTTATGAGAACGTTTAGTAGAATCAAGCAGGATGCATAACCAAGTACTTAATTTGAATGCGATATAGAGTTTCAAAAATGTTTCAACATATGGATGAGATCCTATCACCTATCCTATCCTTTTACAGGTTTGTTTGGCCCCTAAGTTGAGACCAAACGATTTGTCGTAGACCTTCATGGGCCACCACAAAAACCATGTCACGCCCCAGTCCCAAAATGTCGAGGGACTGGACACGTGGCTATGGCCAGCAGCATGCAACGATGGACAAACCCAATTTAATGGATCCATCGGCATACTTAAGCTGTAATATAGGTCTACAACAATAAGTCAAAATCTAATCTCATCCACACACAGAATAATAAGAACATCAGCAAATAAAGAAAGTACATCAAAGTCCAGTCTCAACAGAGTATGTCAGGAACAACCCGATAAGAGTCTAAAACACTGGTTCATCAGACCAGAACAAAAGAGTCCAAAAATAGAGTATCTGAAGAGTACAAATATCATAATCTCAAGTAAAATCCTCTGCCATCACCTCTGCTTCTATGTTAGGTTCTCCTTCAGCAATAACTCCTGGTACAACTTCAGCTCCTGTCCCGTAAACCTCGGGATAATGCTCTTCTGCTAAACCTGGGGACATCATCCATTCCAGGTCCTCAGGGGACATAGCAAGGTACAAATAATACAAGCCAAAAATAAATGCAATGAGATAGTAAATGAAATAAGCAGGGTGACTATATAACCATCTAAGTGTAAATGCAAATGAGAGCAACACTAGTACCCAGGCTGAGACTGCTACAAGCTCTGTGTCGGGGAGCCGGTAGCAGTAATATCTAGTAGTGGTCTAGCTCTGCTCGAGAGTCTACAACCTCACAATAGTAGTATATAAATATAGAATAGCCTGTAGCCTGTGTGTCTCTCCCCTCCCAATGTAACCACACGTTGCATGTCCATGTCACGTGAGATCAATGCTAATGCAACAGTCATAATCTAAGAGTATAATAACTATGTCCATCCTGTATCCTACACAGAATCACCTTGAATGTCTCAGGAGGATTCTGTCAATGTATGGTGTCAAGTGTCCTAGGTTATAGTGTACTTGATAAACAAGCACGAGAATATAAAGGGTCTCGAATGTCCATCACTAATGACATACACAACTCCGCGTACGGGGTTGGCACCCGACTGTGATCGGACGCTAAGTATGTCATACGGTCCTAGGTTATATCATGTACACTAGTCACAGTAAATAGAGCAAGAGAACAAAATAACTATTAAACTGTAATTTATGGCAAGGTACACTTGCCTGGGATTGGAATACCAGCAGCGGTCCTACTAACAGTGGGTTCAGCAATAACTCCTCCAAAAGCTGAAATGAATATTAACAACAGTCTCAGAACATAGGAAATAATTAGAAACGGCTGTCCTTAAGTCCAGTTTGGACACAAGGGCAAAAATGACATTTTTGGGCCAAAGCGGGTCCATGTGTAGGTCGCTTTGTACCGAAAACCGGGTCAGGGTCAAAAATCTCCAAATCAGTCCAACTTAGTGTCAACAAGTCAGGAACGTTGATACGAACCCAACGGAACTTCCAGAATTGGATTTCGATGAGCCGTTCTCAAAATCGCCTGTCTGGTGGAGCCTGTGGGGCCCACGACACGCGATTTTCCAATGTTCTCAGAATCGATCCAAACTTGACCCACAGGACCAGCGTATTGCTACGAGTCCGATGGCGCAAGTTTTGTCTCGATCCGACGTGTTTACACTAAGTTACAGCGAGATTCAGAAAACTCGGATACGGGGCGGTGTCCGCGAATACGCACTGATTCCGGTGTGCACGCACATCCGAATCAGCTTCTGCGAAAGCCCGCACGTCCGTATCTACGATGCTCACGTGTCGGTGAAGACCGCACGTGACCAAGTCGTCCCGTTTGGTGGGGCGTACCCAGTTCGGAGGTGAAATAGGGCGTTAATTTTTTCCTGTTTTGGATCGCGGTTTGCGATCACCTCAGGACGCGATGCCCCGAGCGGTTTGCACGGACATCGAGGGGGTCACACAGGCTTCGCGATAAAACTGACGGAATAGGAAATCGAGCTACGAGCAGAAAGTTGTGGTTACCTGAACAGGGTTCTAAAAGTCCGATTACGTGTGTCAAACTCGATTCCCTGCATCCTGGATTCGTGTCCAAGCCGTGTCCTGGCTCTGTACTTGCGTTCTGGATCGTGTCCGTGTCCACTGTGTCGAGGCTCGCAGGGGGTGCTGGGATGACTCGCCGGACGGAGGCGGCTTCGCCGGCGCTGCAGCAGGGTTTCGAAGCTCTGGTGCTGACGGGTTCGGCTGGGGGTACTGGAGGCGGAGGATTCCGAAGAGATAGTCGGCCGGAGGCTAGCTGGTGGAGGCGGAGACTGGAGGAGGGTGGAGATTTCGGGAGTAGGCGGCTGAGGAACCAGAGGCTGCTAGGTTTCCGGTCAGGCACGGTGGAGAGGAAAAGCTGGGCGGAGGAGATCAGCGGAGGAGTGGGTTAGGGTTCGGCTTATATAGGAAGATGGGGACAGGGATCGGTGGCCGGTGAGGGAAGGGGAAACGGAGCGGCGAGCGTTGAGGGAGCGGAGGCGACGCGGGCAGCGAACGGCCGGCGGCGGCGGGCATTTCCGGCGGTGAGGATGCGGACAGTCGGTCAGTTGGAAGAGAAAGAGGTGGCGGGTCGGATCTATGACGGGTCGGGTCGGGTGGCAGTGATCCGGCCCGATCCACAAATTATTAGAAACGGGTCGGGTTACTGGGTTAATGGGTCACGGGTTAAATTCGGATCCGACCCACTAGCTTAAGTTGGGTTCAGATTGGTTGGACCGGCCGGCTTGGTTCAACTTTGGTTTGGTTTATTTAGAATAAACCCGGTTTAATGTGGTTTAATTAATTATTTAGTTTCTAGGGCTTTAAAATTTCATCCGGGGTCCAATAAATTCTCGGAAAAATACCCCAGGCTCGGTTTTTAATTTTACACTAGAAAATATAATTTTCCTCACATTTTAATATTATTTAATAACTTTTAATAATTCATTTTAAATTAGAATACCCTAGTTTATTGGTTTTAAAATACAGAAAATTGCTAATTAAATTCAGAAAATTAAATTTAAAAAAAATCTTAAAATTTCAGGTGATTACACACGGGTATATGAATAAGTATACCTCCCAAGTCGAAGATAAATAGATAACGAGTACGCATATCATCCTCGCACTCCCACGTCGACTCGTTCAGTGAGTGATGCCCCCAAGCAACACGAACTAATCTGATAGTCCGGTTCTTGAGAACCTTCTTTCTCTGGTCCAAAATAGATAATGGCCTCTCCTCATACGATAGGTCAGTACCAACAACCAACTCCGACAGGATATGGCTCAGGTCTGGAATATACTGGCGCAACTGAGATACGTGAAAGATGTCATGTACCTCTTGTACCTCATAAAGCGATGGTGGAAGAGCTAAATGATGTTTGGATATAAAACAAATAAATGGTTTATACGAAGCTCTTTTTGGTTTACAAACTCAGGCTATTAAACTCTCCTGGTATACAAAACACTATCAGAGGTATCATGAACATGATAGGTTTTGGAAATTCACCTGGCGAGTCTCCATTTTGTTTGAGATAAAACAAATAGAGGGTTTGTACGAAACCTTTTTTGTTTACAAACAAGAAAAAAGAGTACAATTAATCCTATACGAGGATGTTAAGTACAATAAAAATAATTCTGGAGAAATATTGCTATAGGAGTTTGATCTGCGGTCGATCATTTTGTCCCTTGGACCACAGGATGATGAAGAAGTGTTGTCGAAGAAGAAGAAGCTTCAAAGATTGCAGGAGGGATTGAACTCTCGTTGCCAAAGTTATCAATAAACACTCTCTGTATGTATTCTCTCTCTCTGATTTTTCACCACCTTCTCCTCTCGACCCTGATCTCCTGTGACCGAAGGTCTCTATTTATAGAGCTCAGTCACAGTAACCGTCCAGTAGGCGTAGAAGCCAAATTGTGAAGAGAGTGACGCTATTTATGCGACGGTTATAATAACTGCTACCCACGTCTGAATGATCTCTTGAATCTGCGTGTGACGCGTGTCCCATTATGAGGTAAATACGTATAATCGCTCATCGAAGATCACGACATGCAAGCCACGTAGGTAACTGTCCCTCGCGTAGAGATGGTTGGCATAACAGCCAAATAACTATCTCGTTGGCGTAAAAGCCAAGTAGCTGTCCTGTTGGCGTAAAAGCCAAATAGCTGTCTTGTTGGCGTAAAAGCCAAGTAGCTGTCTTGTTGGCGTAAAAGCCAAATAGCTGTCTTGTTGGCATAAAAGACAAGTAGTTGTCTTGTTGGCGTAAAAGCCAAATAGCTGTCATGTTGGCATAAAAGCCAAGTTCTGCGTAAAGCTTGATGATGCATAAATACTAGGTAACCAGCGTAAACTAGCCAATTATCCTTCTTGACTGAGGTCTTGAGCGTATTCTGGGCCAAATAGCCTTATCACGTACCTTTACAAATATAGCCTGAGTTGGCATATTTCGAGGAGATAGCATACGACATACTCCTATAGTTGAAAATAGCCTGGATGGTGTAACATGCAAGGATAGTGATGTGAGCGTATTAACCCTAGTTTTAGCTCTCCCAATCATTAAAAAATAGAACAAAATCTCATGCATTAAATGCAGAGATCTGCCCCCATCTCGTGCATTAACTGCAGAGATATGCCTCGAGTTCTGTACGAAGAATAACTTTTGACGTGGCGTCTGATTTCGTCTCATCTTGAGCGTAAAGGCTCATTTCTGCCTGTGTAAAATAGGCCGCGTATTCCTTGAATACGTAAAAACGACTTGTATCAAGGATATGCCACTAAATGACAACCTGGGCTTCTGTACAGAATCATCATTACAGCCGTCATCTCGATCATCGTGCAGTACTCTTTGTCAGGATTCAGGTTCACTATTCTATCTGACAGGTTCATTCAAGGACTACGAAGAGTTCCTCGTACAACTTTACGCTGCATTAAAAGCAGACATAGTTTACGCCAGAGGGAGGTGTAGCAACCTTTTACGCCAAAACAGCCTTGAAGCGCTGCTTTACGCGGGCAGCTCTGAAGTCATATTTTACGCCACACAGCGCTGAAGCTTCTGTTTTACGCGTGCTTCATGTATGTTGGGGGTTTTATGCGTATGATCCCCCAGCGTATTTTTTATGCTTCTACAAGACCCCCTTCAAAGTTTTCAAATTCCTCGTAATTTAAAATACTTTGAATGAAGCATGAAACGGTTAAATTTGACTCGTTCTGCGAGGCTGATTTCTCGGCAGATTTTAAGAATTTGTTAGGATTTGGTATGTTCTCTTCTGCCTATATAAAGGCAAGCAAGTGAACCTGTCTTTCCATACTTCCTTCACCAAAAAGATGGCCATTGAGATTCATCGGGCTGACTTGAGGAAGAAGAAGATTATGCTCTTCCAGCATGTAAGGAGCCGTAAAAGGAGGCGTCTTCGAGCAAATATCCTCTGCAACGATGGATCATGGAAGGATATCATAGCTTCCTTTGCTCGGGATAATCAACAATTTTATATAGTGATTCGTCCAGGAGATAGGAAGGGTCTCATCGGACCACACAGCTTGCTAGCTGTATTTTCTCCTATTATGAAGCTGGACGTAGGTAGGCAGCTTGGTCGTGTCTTCCAGTATTGTGTTGGGTCTGAATCCCTAACACAATTCTAGGCATGGCTGCCATGGCGTATGGAGGGGGCTCGCAACAATATTTTAAACTCCAGGAATGAGAGGATGGCTGCTTTGGCGCGACAGATCAGGGATTTAACTGCTTTCCCCCAATGATATACTTTTTTGTTTCTCCTGTAATTTCTCAGAGATAATAAAGATACATTTTCTGACTTTGTGGACCCATCATTTTTTTTAGAATATAAATGATAGGCTAAGATGAAAGTGATATCAGAGGTATCATGAACATGACATACTTTCGTTAAGGTTTTGTTGAATGTAAATCTATTCAAAAGTAATATGAACCGGATAGAATATAATCCAACTAAATTTGTATACTAAACACTATCAGAGGTAATATGAACATGATAGGTTTACAAATTAGTTAAGCATATCCATTAAGAGGTTATATGAATTTGATAGAATATGATCCAGCTAACCTTTGTGCGTGGTATCGTCAGAATAAGATTTTTATCATACTCTGTTAAGCAAAGGAGATCAAGTATAGTACTTCTTCAGGAATTTGCCGTTGATAGGAGCCATTGCCAAATTTTTATTAGGCTTAGCTAATCTGTAAGCGCCATTTGTAATCATATAAAGGCCCTCCATTTCTTTATGATTGTTTGTACGAATTTTGGACATCGTACCAGAGGTAATATGTACGTAGTACAATACCGTATTTGTTGAGGATATTCCACTGGGGGATCTTTGGTGGACCTATTATTTGTTGCACACGTTGAGTACAAATAATAAGTTCGAAACAAGCCCAATCAGAGGTAATATGGACGTGATAGGTTTAGTGGCTAGTAAAGACATCCTGCTGGAGGATTTTTTGTGGACCCATCACTTTTTGTGTACGAGAGTGCAAGTAGAAGGTTTGAGACAAGTCTTGCCAGAGGTAATATAGCCGCAGTAAAGTATGACTCTGTGGGGATGGTGGAGAGATATAGTTCAGAGGTAATATGGACGTGAACTGAATTTTTCTCCGCTGAGAAAAATAAGGATAGTTCAGAGGTAATATGAACATGAATAATTTGTTTCCATTGCGGGCATCCCACAGGGGTTTTTTGTGGACCCATTACTTCTTGTGCACGAGAGTGCAAGTAATAAGTTTAAGACAAGCCATGTCAGAGGTAATATGGACATGATAGTTTTTGTGGACATAACACCACTGGCATACTTAGAGTTAAGTACGGGTGCTAGGTTGAGATGACAATCGATATCAGAGGTAATATGGACTTGAAAATCGGTAGCCAAAAGTCGGAGGGTTTGTTCAGAGGTAATATGAACATGACAAACTCAGTCCAAGAGAAATATTATGACAACAGTTCAGAGGTAATATGAACATGAACTAGTGTCTGAGAAACTCATTGAGGAGTGATTCATTGAGTGTGGTCTATCCCAACATGAAGATAGACCAAAGGATTATTTCGTTGGGAAAATTGATGGGACGATAGCTCAGAGGTAATATGAACATGGCTAGCGTCTAATGAGACTGGTTTGAATAGTCATTGCGGGAGTGTGCGAGTAGAATTAAGGATTGCTCCGCTGGGGATTTTAAGGACCCATCATCCATTGCGTACCTGGGACTTTTGGATATGGATGATGGCTTTTTACAAGAATTTTATAACTAAGGAGAAAATGTTGCACATAGGCATTTGCTGGGGATGCCAAATTGTTGAACATATCTATCCAGAGGTCCTATGAACATGATAGAATATGATTCTCGATTTTCGACGATTGAGAAAATATTACATATAGGCACTTGCTGGGGATGAAGAACCAAGAATTGATTTGTCCATCTGGGTTGTGGACTTATCACCCATGGCGTACTTTAAGTATAGATAATAAGTTGAAACGACTAGCACTATCAGGGGTTATGCGAGCGTGATAGTAGGAAGTCGAAGAGAAGAACTTCACTCAGAGGTAATGTGGACATGGAAAAGTTCTGAAAATATCTTACTCAGAGGTAGTGTGGACGTGGTAAGATATAGTGGGGATAAAGAAAAATAGGGCAGAGAAAATATGGGAATGACCATTTTTGTGGTGATAGATTTACTCTGCTGGAGAAAGTGGAGAGACGTAGTTCAGAGGTAGTATGGACGTGAACTGATCTATAGCCACAAACTGGGAGGTTTGCTCAGAGGTCCTTGGACATGGCAAATTCAGCTGGGGAAACAAAAATTCTTGGACAACAGTTCAGAGGTAATATGAACGTGAACTCATGTCAGAAAAATTTACTGGGGAGTGATTTTCTGAGTAGGGATAGTTCTGAAGGTTGCTCATCTGGGGAGATACCGTCTTCTCGTTATAAACGCAAAGTGATGACTTTGGCGTCAATCAACTCCTGGATTTTCCTTTTTAGCATATAGCATACCTTCGTGGGATGATGAATGTATCGATGAAAGAGACAATATTCTGGGTCATCGACCTTGCCAGCCGTTTAAGGGTATCTGATGTTGGGTAGCCGAAGCTTGTTTTCCTTCATCAATATTTTGAAGATTTTAGTGATGTCATCCTCATTGAAAGAGAAAGTACCCTTTGGCTTTCGGGCTCCCGATACCTGAGTCGTACGGTCCTCAGGGATGATGGTCATAGTTGCATTATCTTCGGACTCAGAGGGACTTTTACCCCCAGCTTTGGATGCTGCTCTGTTTTGTCGAGAGAGACCACCCCCAGACATGTCGTTGTCTGGTTCTTCTTCTTCTTTTTGTTTGCCTTTGTCCACAGAAGTTGATTTAGAAGAACCAGCCTTTGGTATTATAGGATCAGACTCTAGAGGTTTGGAGTTTGTAAGAGATGTAGTAAACCTTAACCCAAAATGAGTTCGTTGACAGTTGGGATCACCATGCAACGGTATTCGTCTGCCTTTTCCATAATTGAGGCATTGCTTCAACTTCAAATCATAACCCATGTTTTACATAATCTTTAAAGCCTGAGGGCTATATCTGTAGATTTTTATTTTCCCAGCATCAGACTCGCGAGATTCTTCTTGTACAATCGGTCTATTCCGCATTCGACCGAAGATTATTTGATGTTGATCGTTGCGAGTCGGTGGAATAATAAAGACAGATTCTTCATATGGCCCATATGTCATGACGACGTTAGGTATTGATGCTACTTTCCACATGATCTCCCCACGCTTGGTAGTTAGGGGAACTGAATCCTGGTTATGACCCCTGTCTTTGCGTTTTTGGATCAAGAAATTACGCAAATCAGAGAGATTAACAGAAGAAGAGGGCTTATTATGCCTTTTTACATCAGTAGGGGCGTGGAGATTGGGAATCATGACCCTCTCTCTGCCATAAGTATACAGCAGTTCGCCCATGTGAATAGCATACGATCCATCATCCGTTTGAGGAGCATATTTCTCCATGAAGCGGGTCTTCTTTACGCGGATGGGCTTATCCTGGCATAATCTGGAGCTTTGTACAGATTCGCATAAAATAGGAGGAATCCTCAAACAGCCTCCAGCGTCACACGTAATCTTCTTCTCTTGGTGGCGTACAACTCTAGAGGTTGGGAGATTCGCCACTCGTTTTCCCTTGATGTGATCCAAGGGTCCACCTGCCACATCACAGATGGGAGATATATTTTTATGCGCAGGGCGCGTTTGAAATTTCCGCGCGGGCACTGAGGCCTTGCTAGGAATTTTGTCTGCCATGTCACAGACGGGAGACGAGTTTTTACGCGCAGAGTACGTTCTAGACTTCTGGATTGGCACTGGGACATTGCCAGAAGCTTTGTCTGCCATGTCACAGACGGAAGACAGATTTTTATGCGCAAGACGTATAGGTTGAGATGTCATAACCTTGTTGATCGAAGAGAGAGAGAGAGCCTGCAGGAAGGGTAGAGGATGTCCGGGGCATCCATACTTTACGCAGCTTCCTGTTGTCTTGGACAGAGAGGGGATGAGAGCTACCCCCTGCGCGAAGCATGTCTTCATAAGCAGATTGGTCGAATTGGACGACCAACGTCTTCTTCGTCGATCCGACGGATACAACATCGTGTTGAGCAATGGCTTTCTCGTCAGATGAGAAAGTAGTCCCCAGCAGAGTCGCCATCTTTATTTGGATATAAAACAAATAAATGGTTTGTACGAAGCTCTTTTTGGTTTACAAACTCAGGCTATTAAACTCTCCTGGTATACAAAACACTATCATAGGTATCATGAACATGATAGGTTTTGAAAATTCACCTGGCAAGTCGCCATTTTGTTTGAGATAAAACAAATAGAGGGTTTGTACGAAACCTTTTTTGTTTACAAACAAGAAAAAGAGTACAATTAATCCTATATGAGGATATTAAGTACAATAAAAATAATTCTGGAGAAATATTGCTATAGGAGTCTGATCTGCGGTCGATCACTTTGTCCCTTGGACCACACGATGATGAAGAAGTGCTGTCGAAGAAGAAGAAGCTTCAAAGATTGCAGGAGGGATTGAACTCTCGTTGCCAAAGTTATCAATAAACACTCTCTGTATGTATTCTCTCTCTCTGATTTTTTACCACCTTCTCCTCTCGACCCTGATCTCCTGTGATCGAAGGTCTCTATTTATAGAGCTCAGTCACAGTAACCGTCCAGTAGGCGTAAAAGCCAAATTGTGAAGAGAGTGGCGCTATTTACGCGGTGGTTATAATAACTGCTACCCACGTCTGAATGATCTCCTGAATCCGCGTGTGATGCATGTCCCATTATAAGGTAAATGCGTATAATCGCTCATCGAAGATCATGACATGCAAGCCATATGGTAACTGCCCCTCGCGTAGAGATGGTTGGCATAACAGCCAAATAACTATCTCGTTGGCGTAAAATTCAAATAGCTGTCTTGTTGGCGTAAAAGCCAAGTAGCTGTCATGTTGGCGTAAAAGCCAAATAGCTGTCTTATTGGCGTAAAAGCAAAGTAGCTGTCTTGTTGGCTTAAAAGCCAAATAGCTGTCTTGTTGGCATAAAAGCCAAGTAGTTGTCTTGCTGGCGTAAAAGCCAAATAGCTGTCGTGTTGGCGTAAAAGCCAAGTTCTGCGTAAAGCTTGATGATGCATAAATACTAGGTAACCAGCGTAAACTAGCCAATTATCCTTCTTGATTGAGGTCTTGAGCGTATTCTGGGCCAAATAGCCTTATCACGTACCTTTGCAAATATAGCCTGAGTTGGCGTATTTCGAGAAGATAGCATACGACGTACTCCTATAGTTGAAAATAGCCTGGATGGAGTAACATGCAGGGATAGTGATGTGAGCGTATTAACCCTAGTTTTAGCTCTCCCAGTCATTAAAAAATAGAACAAAATCTCATGCATTAAATGCAGAGATCTGCCCCCATCTCGTGTATTAACTGCAGAGATATGACTCGAGTTCTGTACGAAGAACAGCTTTTGACGTGGCGTCTGATTTTGTCTCATCTTGAGCGTAAAGGCTCATTTCTGCCTGTGTAAAATAGGCAGCGTATTCCTTGAATGCGTAAAAATGACTTGTATCAAGGATATGCCACTAAACGATAACCTGGGCTTTTGTGCAGAATTATCATTACAGCCGTCCTCTCGATCGTCGTGCAGTACTCTTTGTCAGGAGTCAGGTTCACTGTTCTGTCTGACAGGTTCATTCGAGGACTACGAAGAGTTCCTCGTACAACTTTACGTTGCATTATAACCAGACATAGTTTACGCCAGAGGGAGGTGTAGCAACCTTTTACGCCAAAACAGCCTTAAGCACTGCTTTACGCGGGCAGCTCTGAAGTCATGTTTTATGCCACACAGCGCTGAAGCTTCTGTTTTACGTGTGCTTCATGTATGTTGGGGGTTTTACGCGTATAATCCCCCAGCATATTTTTTATGCTTCTACAAACGATAAGATACATCTCTAACTCGCTCGAGAATATCGAACGGGCCTATATATCTTGGACTAAGCTTTTCCTGTACTCCAAATCTGATAACTCTACGGGTAGGCAATGTAATCCCCTGATTTTCAAATTTTGATAAATTTGGATTTTTCTGAATTTTCTGGAATTTTCTTGGATTTTTCTATAATTTAAATCAGGTGTTTTAATTTTTAAAAGGATTTTTAAATATTAATAAATAATATTAAAATATTATGAAAATAATATTTTATGGTGTAAAATAGAAAACCAGACATAGGGTAATTTTTCGGGAATTTATTGGACCCCGGATGGATTTTTAAAGCCCTAAAACTAATTAATTTATTAAACCAAAAATAAACCAGGTTTATTTAATTTAAACTAAACCAAAATAAACTGAACCCATTATTGAACCGGACCAAACCCAACTCTTACTGGGTCGGGTCGGATCCGAATTGAACCCGACCCGAACCCGGATCCACTAACCCGCAAAACCCTTTCCCTGACCCCCGACTCTTCCTCTCCGGCGCCGCTTCGCCTACGGCCGCCGTGTAACCGCCGGCGACCCCCCATCTTCGCCTTCCCCCAACGCCGGCCGCCTTCTCTTCCTATTTCGGCCAACTCCTGGCCGTCCCTTTCCCCAAATCCCCCTATTTAAAAGCAGCCGACCGCCTGGGTATTTTCCCTCTCCCTTTTCTCCTCCGGCGAGAACCTCCTTCTCCGGCCATCCTACGTCCCCGCAGAGCCCACCTCCACCAGCACCCGACCCCCCATCCTCGCCGACCTCCGCCTAGCCAGCCTCCCCGCTGCCCTCCGTCGCGCGCCACTTCCTCCTCCTCCTTCCCTCTCCTCCTCGGCCCGCGTCCCTCGGTCCTGTTCCCGACCTCCACGCCTCCGTCAGCTGCCTGCCGCAGCACGCTAGCCCCGCCCGCAGCCGCTCGACCCCTCCCGCAGCGCCTCTCTCCCTCGCTCTAGCCTCCTCCAGCGGTGCAGATTCTGTCGACCTTCACCCGAGAGCCGTCGTGTCAGCCCAGCGAGCCGCTCTGCCTCAGCCCTAGCTGCCACCAGCCCCGGCGAGCCCCTCCGGCGAGTTCCAGAACCTAAACTCTAGGTTCCTGGCGTATCGGATACGGCTGGACACAGGATCCTCAGAACCGGACACAGCCCTAGTTCAGACACGTGTTGGACACGATTTATACCTGGTTTTTCAGGCCCTGTTCAGGTACCCAAAACTTCTTACCCGTAGCTCTGATTTCGATTCCGTAAATTGCATCGCGTAGCCTGCATGACCCTCTCGGTGCCCGTGCAAACCGCCCGGTGTATCGCGTCCTGTGGCGATCGTGAACCGCGATCCAAAAACAGGAAAACCAATGCCCTATTTCACCCCGGAACTGAGTGTGCCCCGCCAAACGGAATGACTTGGTCGCGTGCGGTCTTCACAGATACGTGCGCGTCGTTGATATGGACGTGCGGGATTTCGCAGAAGTTGATTCGGATGTGCGTGCACACCGGAATCAGTACGTATCCGCGGACACCGCCCCGTATCCGACTTTCTGGATCTCGCTGTAACTTAGTGTACACACGTCAGATCGAGACGAAACTTGCGTCATCGGACTCGTAGCAATACGCTGGTCCTGTGAGCCAAGTTTGGTTCAATTCTGAGAACGTTGACAAAATCGCGTGTCGTGGGCCCCACAGGCTCCACCCGACGGACGATTTTGAGAACGGCTCATCGGAATCCAATTCTGGAAGTTCCGTTGGGTTCGTATCATTGTTCCTGACTTGTTGACACTAAGTTGGACTGATTTGGAGACCTTTGACCCTGACGCGTTTTCGGTGCAAAGCGGCCCACATGTGGACCCCGCTTTAACCCGAAAATGACGTTTTTGCCCTTGTCTCCAAATTGGACTCAAGGACAGGCATTTCTAGCTGATTGATATTTTTTGGACCTGATGGTGATGTCTGTTTTAGCAACCGGAGTACTACCTGCAATCCCCGCTGACGTTAGAGCTACAATTGGAGATAAAACCCAGGCAAGTATACCTTGCCAAATCCTGCAGTTTTGATACTTGTCTCCTGGATTTATTTATCATTGTCGTACAAGATATTTGTACAATATTTGCATGATTTTCAGTTGTTACTTTCTTGTCATATTTATTTCTTGATACTTGTTGATTTATTCCTGCTGCTCTAGTCATATTTTCTCGTTTTGCGTGCATGTACATTATTTGCTCTTTTCCTTGGATCACTACTTGTTCCATAGACATATTGTGATGGTTTAGGTTTACTCTACATTCCTGGAGTTGACTTGACTGATTTCTTTAGTTCCTAGATGTTGTTATTGGATATTGACTACACTTGAGCAATCTCGATTGTGAGTACCCATTGTACTGCGATAGAGACTTGTTCATTTGACTATCTCCTTGTGAGCTCCCATTGGGCTACGAAAGAGCCATACTATAGACTGGGAGTCCCCATTGGACTACTTTCTATAGGATCGTGATCTCCCATTGAGATGCGGTTACCCCGATTGCTTGTAGTCATATTTGATAGCATCACTGGCATGCCACAATCTTAGATGTAGTGGTTTCTTGTGACTTATTTGCTTGTGTTTACTTTCTTCTCTATCATGCATGTCATTTACTGTATTTTGGCTCGTATTCTTTTGTATCTTGCTATATCCCTTGAGGACCTGGTTTTGTTCTCCAGATTTAGCAGACGAGGAGTACCGCAGCTTACGAACTAACACCAGACGAGAGTTTGATTGCAGTTGATGGCCCTGCTTCTTAGTTACTGTCTAGCATATTTTAGTTATCTCTTTCTTGTCTTTATTTTCTTGTTTGTCGGTAGTGGATTTGTTTCCACCCGACTTAGTATTAATTCTTGCTGGATATTCGACAGTATTTATTTTCAGCATTTATTCCAGTTTGTTTTTAGTTCATGCTGTTCTGTGGATGAGATTAGTAAACCCTAAACATTGTAATACAGCTTAAGTATGCCCGATGGATCCATTCAATTGGGTCGTCCATCGGTGCGTGCTGCTGGCCATTGCCGCGTGTCCAGTCCCTCGATATTTTGGGACTGGGGCGTGACAGGCAAAATCCTCAAAAATACATAGTCGCCGACAGAGAACTCAAGATGACGACGGTGCTGATCTGCCCAATGACGCTGGCGATCCTGAGCCACTCTGAGATGCTCTATGATCTGCCTGATCACTCCAACCAACTGAGCAATCATCTCTAGGCCAAGCATCTGCCTCTCGCCAATGTCATCCCAAGCTAACGGTGATCTGCATCTCCTACCATGCAAAGTCTCGAAAGGTGCCATCTGAATGCTCGCCTGGAAGCTATTGTTATAGAAGAACTCTACTAAGTACAAGTGATCCTCCCAAGATCTACCGAAGTCAAGTATACAAGCTCGAAGCATATCATCCAAAGTCTGAATAATATGCTCCAATTGTCCGTCTTTTTGCGGTTGGTAGGCTGAACTGAACTTCAACCTAGTACCCAAACTCTATTATAAGCTCTGTCAGAAATGAGACATGAACCACGAATCTCTATCTGAGACTATACTAACTGGTACGTCATACAATCTAACTTTTTGTCTCATGTATATCTCGGCTAGCTGCTTGTAGACTAGCCCATTCTGAAAGGAAGAAAGTGAGTAACCTTCGTGAGTCGATCTACTATAACCCATATAGCATCTCTGCCATACGAGAATTTAGGAAGATAGCGATCACAAAGTTCATAGTAATATGGTCCTACTTCCACTATGGAATCAGTAAAGGCTGAAGTAGTATGGCCAGTCTCTGATGCTCAGTCTTGGCCTGCTGACAAACTAAACACCGAGAAACGAACCGAGCTATCTCCCTCTTTATACCATTCCACCAGAAGTGTTAATAAATATCCCGACACATCTTTATACCTTCTGGATGCACTGAGTACTGAAAACTGTGGGTCTCTGACATAATCTCCTGCCGGATATCTTCTCTCGGCATACAAAGTCGACTCCCAAACCTGAGAGTCCCATCATCATGAATGCTCAACTATGGTCTGTGTCCCGACTCACACTCTGCTCTGAACCGCTGAAGCCTGACATCACTAATATGCTCTACTCTGAACCTCTCAACTATAGAAGACTGAACCTGTAGACTCGTCATCATATCGATATCACCAGGTAATACTACCTCGATAACCATCTCATGCAGATCCTCCAAAATATGGTGCCGCTCAATCAAGAAGTAAGCTGCTCCTTTCCTGCTCAAGGCATCTGCTATGACATTGGCCTTTCCTAGATGATACTGAAGGTCAAGATCGTAGTCCGATAATAACTCGAGCTATCTCCTCTAACGCATGTTGAGTTTCTTCTGTGTGAACACATATCTCAAGCTCTTGTGGTATGTGAAAATCTCCACTCGATCACCATATAGTAATGCCTCTAGAGCTTAAGCGCAAACACTAGTTTTGCCAACTCAAGATCATGCATCAGATAACTTTTCTCATGGTCTCGAAGCTGTCGAGACGCATAAGCTATCACTTTGTCATGCTGTATAAAGATGCACCCTAGTCCCACTCCTGAAGCATCATAATATACTGAGAACCCACCTGGTCCCATTAGAAGTGTCAGAATATGAGCCAAAATCAAAATCCGCTTGAGCTTCTCAAAAGAAGTCTGACAAGCATCTGACCACTCAAAGCACACATCCTTACATGTCAGCCGTGTCAAGGGTGCGGAGATCCTAGCAAAGTCAGCCATAAATTGCCTGTAGTAGCATGCTAGACCCAGGAAACTGTGCAAATCTGAGGCTGTACTTGGTACTGGATAACTCTCAATATCCTCCACCTTCTTAGGATCCACCTCGACTCCTCTACCAGAAATAATATATCCCAAGAATGAGATACGATCAAGCCATAACTCATACTTGCTGAACTTCACGTACAGCTGCTGCTCTTGAAGAATCTAAAGAACTACGCGAAGATGCTGCTCATACTTTTCCTCACTTCGACTATAGACCAAGATATCATCAATAAACACTACCACAAACTGGTCTAGGTAAGGCATGAAGATGATATTCATGCGAGACATAAATATAGCTGGTGCATTGGTCGCTCCAAATGGCATAACTAGGAACTCCCAATGACCATATCTAGATCTAAATGTCGTCTTGGGTATATCCTGCTCCCGAACTCTGATCTGATGATACCCAGACCATAAATTGATCTTAGAAAATATAGTTGTCCTACTGAGCTGATCAAACAAGTCATCTATCCTGGGTAAGGGATACTTGTTCTTAATGGTTGCTGCATTTAGTGTTCTATAATCAATAACTAAATGCGATGAACCATTCTTCTTTTTAACAAGAAGTAACGGGGATCCCTAAGGCGATGCACTAGGTCTAATGAATTCCTTGGTTCTCAAATCCTCAATTATCTGATACAAGATCTCCAAATCAGATGGTGACATCCTATATACTCTCTCTGAATCTGGCTTTGCTCCCGGGATTAAATTAATGTAGAACTCTATATCTCTAACTGGTGGTACACTTGGTAGCTCATCGGGATATACGTCAAGAAACTCATAAACTACCCTGGGAAACTATGCCTCCTCGGCCTCCGCCATCATTAATGTAACCTCCGATGACTTAACTTCACCTTTCAAGAATGAGAACTCCTCCCCCACTAGGTACATGAAAGATAACCTTGCCACTATGGCAGTCTATCATGGTGTGTCTCGCACTCAACCAATCCATCCCAAGAACGATACCATAACCGTCCATAGAAAACTCTATCAGCCTCGCAAGAAACTCTCTCCCTACACTATAACTCTACACAAGGGATATACTCTATCTACTGCCATGAGACCATTATCAATAAGTATATTCAACCTTAGAGGTAAGGACTCGGACTCCAATCCAACTTGTGTCGCAAAGCGTGCAGATATAAATAAATGCGATACACCATAATCAAATAATGCTGAAACTGAATAAAAGTGGACAAGAATGGTACTTGCTACCACCTCTCCTACTGTCAAATCCTCCTCCATCGATAGCAAGAAGGCTCGACCCTACCCTCTGGGTGCTGGTCCCCTCTGCTATTGACCTCTAGGTCTCATATGTGCCTGGGCCTGCACATACTATTGCGGCCTCTACTGGAATGCTTGAGCCTGGGGAGGCAAAGGCCTCTGAATCTGTTGCTACTGCACTAGTGCTGGTATCCTGTACTGCGGCGCTACTGGCTGAACTGCTGACTGGACTGATGATGATCCAGTCTAGTTTTTCCTAGGACATGCTCCGACCATGTGGTCTGATGCCCAACGCACCAAGCATAATTCCTGTGCCCTATGGCACTATGATACTATATGCCCAGGTTTTTCGCAATGGAAATAACTACGGGAAGAAGAAGATGACTACCTCTACTGAGGGAACTACCTCTACTGAGAGAACGTCTGGGAAGACTGCTGAGATGGTGATGTCCTCTTCGAGGATCCAATTGTCAGGTCTTGAACTGCTGGAGCTGGTGCTGATGACTGGGATACAGATCCTCCTGAAATGTTGGGCCTCTTCTGGCTTCCAACTCGATCTGTAATTCTCTGTGATGTGTACTCATACCTCCTAGCTGCCCGTATTACCATATCAAAGGTCTGAAAGTCATGCTGCTCCACCGCCAAGATAATCTCTAAAAGGAGTCCCTGCTGGAATCTCCTCGCCCTCTCTAACTATGTCTCTACCAAAGTGGGAGCAAACCGACCAAGTCTCGCAAACTCTACCGCATAACCATCGACGGTCCTGCCCTCCTTCTTGAGGTTGTTAAACCTCTGCTGAAGCTCGTAACGCGCCACCGCGTCAAAATACCTCGCCTGAAACCTCTCAGTAAAAATTGTCCATAGAATCAGTGCGGTGAGAGAACCCTCATGCGCTGCCCACGAGTCATGAGCTAAGTCCTATAATTATAGCCTCAGTACTGCTACCCGCTCTCTAACCAGAGTCCCTACTGCCTATAAGATGACCTCAGTGTCCTACAGCCAAGCATCGGACAAAATCGCGTCTTCTGTACCATTGAAGTACGGTGGACTGAGACGCCTGAAGCTAGTCGCAGAATTATGGATCTGAGAACCACCTCGCCCCAACGTTGTCTGGACCAACTGAGTGAGTACATCATTCTGGTGCTAGTGGGTCATCATGAAACCTCGAAGAACGTCCATCAGTGCTTGGGCAACACCCTTTGGCTACTTGGACTGAACTGGGTGCACAAGTGCTGCCTGCTGGTCCGGTACTGCCAGTCGATCTGCCTCAGGATCTACTATAGACACTTTCCCTGAATGTTGAGGCCGACCTACAAGAATACGCTGGGCTCCCGAATGCTGACCCTCCTCGAGCTGCACTAGATTCATCTGGCCGATAGTAATAAGAACAATGCCCCTGAAAGTTAAGGACACAAGAGTCAATCAAAGAATATGATAGATTAATGAATAAGAAGATATCAGATCAAAAATCAGGGTTAGAGATAAATGACTAGGGATCAAGGGGAACAGTTTAGGATTGAGACATCTAGTAACAGCAACAACCCCCATATATCTGTAAAAACCAGATCAAATCTGCTCAGACGGACATAATCCGCTCAGACAGACCTGTATGAGCCACCACTAAAACCATGTCACATCCTAGAACAAGAATACTAGAGAGCGAGACTGACAAGGCCAGCTACGTATACTTTGAGCACACCGGTACTTTGCATATACGGTAAAGTTATAAGATATTAGGGGTCACTACTACAAACCAACAGTCAAGTCTAGGTCCAACAAACTCTAGTGTCTCAATTATAAGAACAACAAGAATAATAACAAGATGTAAGATAAGCTAAAATATAATAGTAAAGCATCCCAAACTATAATATACAGATGATCATGATGCTAGTGAACACAAAATGAATAAACTAGCCATAATCTAAGTCAAACATGATCAACCCTAGGATATGTCAATCATGCTAATGCCCGTAGGCTAACTGATTAAACCAAAACACGAGCTAAGCACGTGCTCGGTGGCTAAACCCCAATAAAAGTAGAATGTACAATATAGTGGGGAAGTAAGAAAACCCACTCAAGCAGTCTGGTGCTCCTGGTGGTCACCATCCTCAGGAAAATATGGAAGATCATCCGATGCTGCTACTGGATCTGGCCATACAAAACCAGTGGGATCAGACCCCAAATAGCAGGTACAACAAAGAAAGCCAATTTAGAAACTTGAACCAACAATACAAGCAATACAAATACTGAAAGTAAAAACTGAATGCAAATGATCTCAGGATAATAAAAGAAATACTGTAAACCTGCAATGAGACATATCCTGAACTGATAAACAAATAGAATAGCAAGTACAGAAAATAAAGGTGTGATCATGTAAAGTCCAGACTAACCATAATCCATTAATAACGGCAAATCATATAAGTATGACTTGATACTTTAACTAACTAGAGTTATCATAATCCTAATTACTAAAAATTATAATGCTATGTGATACTAGAGTTCCTTCTGATCGTATGCCCCTGCAGTCTGTCCGGGATATCCATACGTACAAAGCAGCACCAGATACTGCTCAAGATACTCTACAATATAAACTACTGGATACTCCACAAGATAACTGTATGAATAACCGGGACTGCAAGCAATCTAGAAAAATTCCTAGCTATGTACTAAGTGAATCTCTAGTTATTAACCTCTAGCAGTTTCGTCTATGAATCTGGGTGTGGCATTCCGCAGAATCCATCCTAGACATGATGTAACAAAGCAACTTCTAATAGTAATATAAACAAGTTTGATATACATTGCACAAACGGACTCATGTAAGCCACGACAACAACTAAGCCACGTGAAACCAAGTGAAGCCAGGTAAAGCCATGTCAATCAAGGTGAAGCCAATTTAAACCATGTACAACCATGTGAAGCCATGTCAATCCAGATGAAGCCAAGTAAAACCAAGTTAAGCCATGTCCGATGAAGCCATGTAAAGTTATGCCAAGTCAAGTCCAGTCAAGCATGTCATCATGTGTAGCCGGGCAAAGCCGGATGAAACTGAGTAAAGTCAAGTCAAGTTAAGTCAAGTCATCTGAAGCCATGTAAGTTCTTGTCTAGTCAGGTCAAGTTATCGCATGTCCAAACAAAAGCCAGAAGTATCATAATGGAATCACAAAAAACCAAGAATTCCTAAAAAAGAGCACGATCAATATATGTCGGTACAGTCCAGTACACTGTCGGTATACCGGTCCTGAGGTAGTAAAAATACAGTAAGTTCTGGATTCTAACAAATCGGTATACCGTCGATATATTGTAGTATACCGACGGTATGCCGTTCCAAGAAGGTAAAAAGTTACTGGAAAATAAAGTTCCATAAATTGGTATACCGTTGGTATACTGTAGTACACCATCGGTATGCCAGCCAAGACAAATATCCTGAAGTCGGTCGAAATTGGTATACCATCGGTATACTATAGTATACCGTCGGTATGCCAGTTTCCAAGGATAAACATGGTTAAAGTCAAGGCAAGTCTGATTTTCGGAATCCAAATCAAATACCAAAAATTACCAGAATTAAGTCTAACAAGAAGTCAAGTCTAGGGTAAGTCTCATATGACAATATGGACTAAATCTCACGGTTATAACTCTAATACCGTTTTCGTTACCGAGTTACCAAAAAGGGACGGAACACGATTCAACCAGAAATTAAAATCGAGACGGTCAAAAGGCTAGAAAACACGATACGAACAATAATAGTAAAGCAAGTCTAAGCTAAAAAGCACTAACCAAAGCTACAAGAAAGCACAATGACAGAAAGCAAAAGAAGTTCACGAAATCGGCAAAGTGTACTTGCCTAAAGCGAGCTTCGAGCCTAAACCTTCTAGTCCACCACCACGAAGGGATTCAGAAACCACACTCCAGGTCTCAAGACCAAGCTCCAAGCTCGAGAGAAAAATGAAGAAGAGAAGAAAGAAAGAAAATAACTCAAGTACTATTTATAGAGAAATATCTCAAAAAGTGAAAAAAATATCTGTCACTACCCCATTTCCAGAGCCGGGTATTTTTTTTAATTTTAATTTGGTTAATTGTGTATTATTTATAATTAATTTTATTTATATTTAATTGATGGTTGTATTATTTTTCTATTGATTATTTTAGGGTTTTGGCTAGTCTGGACCCATGTCAGACCCTAGTGGACTCATGTCCGACCCAACCAACACCCTTGTGAGACCTATTTTTGGGTTTAGAATATTTATTATATTTTATTTTAGTTAGTTGGAGAGATTGAGAGTTAGTTTGAGTGCTTTTGGAACCCCAAACCCAAATCCCTATTAGCCAGAATAGTTAGGAGGGCATTTTGGTCCTTTGGCTTATATAAACCCCTTTATACATACCATGACCAGCCTATTCCCAGACCTGGACCGAACAGCAGCCCTCCCCCTTCTCTTCACTTCTTCTTCTTCTTCTTCTTCTTCTTCTTCTTCTTCATCTCCATTCTCCATTTTCTTCTTCTTCCTTGTTCCAACAAGCTTCAAGTAAGTCATTTCTTCTCTTTCTTCTTCTATTCTTTATGGTTGTGAACCCTAACCCTTTTCTTTTCCCTAACCTAGGTGGATAGAGCTTAGTTTTGGTGTTGGAGCTTGGATTGGAAGCTTGGAGGCTTGGTGTGGTGAATTTGAGACTTTTTGGAAATTTTGGCTTGGGATTCCAACTCCCAAGAGGTAAACCCTAATTTTCCCCTTTAATTACTCTAATATAGTGTAGTTAGTAGTTTAGAACCTTCCTAGACCCTAAGGCTACCCGTGGGAGGAAGTTGGAACAAGTTTGGTTGTGTTGAGAGACTTTGACACTAGGTTTTGTGTCGATTTCGGGTGAAATCCGAGATTTGTCCAATTTTGGGTGATGCCCTAGGTTAGACGGACCTAGATAGACATGCTCGGATGTCTTGAGGGTTAGTACGTGTCTCCGTTCGGACACGTGAAGTCGTGTCGCGGAGAAATGGGCGTTTCGGGCATTTTGGGTATTTTCGTCATCGCCGATTCTATGTGCATACACGTTTTTGCCACGGACCTAGAATCGACGAGATAGTATTTTTTCTAGGATCTAGACATCGTTTAGAACCCGTGGATAAATTTTGGGCTAATTTCGAGTAGGTTTGGTGTACGTTTCAGGAGGTTTTGCGAACCGCACACCACGTGTTCGTCGAAATGACCGAACGGCCATTTCGACTTAGTTTCTTGGTTTCGGACTTGTGCGCGCGTTGGGTTAGCTTCGAGGAGTGTGTTCTAGAGTTCTCGGGTTATATTATATATATATATATATATGTTTGTGCGTGTAGGGGTCGTTGGGCGTGCGTTGGTTGGGTATTGTGTGTTGTGTTGTGTTGTGTGTTTTGTGTGTTGTGTTTATATATGTATATATATATGTGTGTGTGTTTCTATATATATATATATATATATATATATATATATATATATATATATATATATATATGTGTGTGTGTGTGTGTGTGTGTGTGTGTATGTGTGTGTGTGTAGTTGTGTGTGTGAGAGTGTTTGTGTGAGGGTGTGTGAGAGTGAGTGTGTGTTTGTGAGCGTGTGTGTGTGTGTTTGTATATCTATATGAGTGTATGTATCTATATATATATATATATATATGCTTGTGTATATATATCTATAAGTGTTTGTGTGTATATATATATATGTATGAGTGTGTGTGTATATATATGTGTGTGTCCTTATATATATATATATATATATATATATGTGTGTGTGTGTGTACCTATATGTATTAGTGAGTGTGTGTGCTTGCATGTTTGTGTGTGTGTGTGTGTGTGTGTGTGTGATGTGTCGAGGGGAGAGTTGAGAGCGAGAGGAGCTGCAGGCGCCGCAGCAGCGTAGAGCGAGCGAACGCAGCAGCAGCAGGCTCTCGTGGCGCCGCGGAGCGAAGCAGCAGCGCTGCGGCAGCAGCTGCGCTCAGGCGCAGCAGCGCCGCGGCAGCACGCTGCAGCAGCAACAACGCGCATGCAGGCGCAGCAGCGCCGCGGCAGCACGCGATTTCAGCGCGCGCGCGCTCGAGCCAGTTTCTCCCTCCCCCTGCTTTTATATATATATATATATATATATATATATATATATATATATATATATATATATATATATAGAGAGAGAGAGAGAGAGAGAGAGAGAGAGAGATATAGATAGATACATAGAGATATTAGTATAGATACATGTATATGTAGGTGAATATATATATATATATATGATATGTGAGATGGATATATATATATATATATATATATATATATATATATATATATATATATATATATAGCTAGCTAAGTTACCTAGAATTAGAGGGTAAGGTATCTCAATACCTTGAGATACCAAGGTATTGAGATAAGTTAGGTATCGGGGGTAAGGTATTGAGGTGTTTACCTATACACTAGGTTGTATATATATATATATATATATATATATATATATATCTATATAGTTAGATATATGTTATATATATATATATTAGTATATGGTAGTATATATTATAGATAGTTAGTTAGTTAGCTAGCTAGTGTTAGTAAGTATCTCAATACCTTGAGATACTCAAGGTATTGAGCGTCGGGGCAAGGTATTGAGTTTTAGCCTAGGTTTGAGATTAGCGATGCTTTTATATATATAGTTATATATATATTTATGCATGCTAGTATATATTTTAGAGGGTATAGGCGGGGTATATAGCGTAGGTTGAGGTATCGGATACCGAGGGTATCCCGGTATCTCAATAAGGCGAGTTTGAGGGTTTATTAGCTTAATGACCTAGTTTTGACATAGAATTTTAGGGGCACCCTAGTTTGACCTAGAGTTGACCGTAGTTGACCCGGTTGACCGCCAAAGTCAACTTTTGATCTAGTTTTGACCTAGAGTTGACTTTTTGGCCTAAGAGTTGACTTTTTGACCCAGATTTTACCGGTTTGATCCGTTTGACCTAGAATGACCCTAGAAGCCTATTTTTAGTTATTTTATATCTGTTTAACTCTTTAGAAACCTGTTTAACCTTGTTTTTCGTAATAGGTCCTTGCGACACCAGTTCGGATCGCCAATTGCTCAGAACGTCAGGCGAGTACATTCTCTGATAGTTTTCATTATCTGATGATTATTATGATTCAGCTTCTAGTATAGTATCATCTGATTTTTCTGGCATAACACGGGACACGGACTGGTATTTCTGGATGCATTTACTTGCGACACGTATATTTCATGTTTCTGGTCTCTATTCTGGAATCACCTACTGGCATCACCTACTGGCATCACTACAGGCATCATTCATGTTTCTGGCTGGACTCATACTTGATTTACGTATCGGGTCTTGGATTCACTTGTACTAGTCGGGACAGGAAAATACTCGAGTAGACATGTAAATATTCTCAACTGGAATCACTAGAATCACCCCCTCTGGTCTAATTTGGAATGATAGCAGCCGCACACCCAGTGTGCGGTGAGCCGTACTTACCCCTAGCCGTTTACATGTCGAAACAGGTATTTCAAAGACACGAGTTCATTCTTTATAGTCTGGACTCTCTTGTATTTCTTGCTGGTCTCACTTACATGTTTCTAGACTTGACTCATTACATGTATTTCATGCTGGACTCACTACACGTTCTTGTGCACAGACTTGATCTTAGTTTAGATTTCTTGTATCTTGCAGTCATTACTATCTTGCTTCTGATATTCATGCATCTTTACCTTTATGCACCAGTGATATATATATTTCTTTGTTTATACTTTATTTTATTCTCTTTGCTACTTGCTACAACAGTTTTATAGTTTTTATCATTTAACTGGAACTGCTATTAGAGGTGTACTTGCTCTAGTCCTGACTGGACATATTTTTTCCAGAGTATCCGGAGGATTGGTGTCCGACGTTTTATGGACCTCAGTCTGTCGATGGTGCAGACAGGGACCCTCTAGTTTAGGAGTGATTTTCGGATTGGTAGCCGGAATCACTAAGACCTTGTTATTGTTTTTATTAGCTTTTGGTACCGGATTTGTCTCCGGTTTTGGATTGAGACCTTGTATTGTATATGATTTTGGATGATGTATTATTATTATTGATGTTGTGGTTGTGTTAGTAGCAGTTGTTTAGACTTTGTAGTTGTTAGTCTTCTGTGTTATCTTATCGTGCTTAGATTCGTGATTGAGTACTTGTGATTATCATTATGATATTGCTCCTCCGTTTGGAGTTGAGATCTTGACAGGTTTATATATTGATTGTGTGAGATTGTTAGTAGACCTAAACATCGTTCTACCGTCGATGCTGCGGCGTAGGCTGGACGTACCCACGACTCATGTCCAATTTTTTGGGTGCGGGTCATGACAATATCTATCGGGCAGTATACCGTTGGTATACTGGTCAGGTAGTAAAGTTTCAATTTTGAGAATTTTCGAGCTTCCTCGAGATCCAATAAAATACAATAACTAGTACAAAATACGTATTCGCATAAAATACGAATACTGTGAGACGAGTCTCACACAAATGTAATAACATATATAATTTTGGTTGTTGGTTTGGGTTGGAAACCTATTTATGCAACTGTGACCCGAACCGAATATTTTTGATTTTTTAATTTTATAAACCGAACACCTACCCTTTTAATTCATAACGTACCTGAACTGCTATTTCGGGTCGGGTCAGTTTTGGCTTAAAAATCGATAATTGCTCATCCTATGCTCTGTGCACGATGTCGATGACCCACAACTCTCCGAGAACTGTGTGAATGGAGATGCACCTGCCTCAGATTAATTTTGCTACAAACCTTGATCTCCTTCCTGGCTTCAAATGGCAGAAATCGATGATGCTCCATAATGCTTTAGCAAGCCACTTGTCTCCAAAATTGCATCCATAGAGCAACCCCCACCTGGATACCGACCAACTGTCATGGGACCGACAGACTGACCCTTAATCTTTGATTCATCACCTTTCATCATATATCAACGAACTGAATCTTCCGTATCCCTCAAAGTTTTTCGAAGACCCCCAAAGTAAGTTTTCGACGATCCACTAACACATGTCGAACACCCCTCAAGCCTCCATCCGATGTCTGTGGTTTGTCTGTACACCTCAGTGACTTGAGCCTGTACATGCCATAACATATATCTTCTTGAGCCAACTATTGTGAACCCTTCGTAAGCATCCAATCTTTTTCCCCCTAACACGTTGTGACAACCATCATCCGCCAGCCTCCCTGCCAAAACCAAGTTATAGTATAAATTCGATACATGTTACATACCCTTGAGAACGATCTTCTCACCAAGCTCTGTTATCAAGTGCATATCATCGATGCCCATAACTGCAACAGTCCCCTTCTTACCCATCTTTATACGTCCAAACCTCCCACCGTGGTATAACGTGAAGATCCTCCTCTGTGGAATGGCGTGATACGACGCCCGTGTCCATGACCCAATCACCATTATGACACATACCACAAGGTTCCTCTGCATCGGTTGCTGCGATGATGATATCTCTCATAGCCGTGAGATCCTCCTGATCGTCCATGCCTTTGGCCTTCTCAGCTTTTAGCTTCATGCAGTTTCTCTTGATATGACCCCTTTCGCTATGGTAATAGCATCCCTCCTTGTGGTCCATGGTCGCAAGATCTCGAGAACTCTCCCTTGTCCTGGTCTGTGACTTGGGTCTTCCCTTCCCGTAGAAAGAAACCAGAGTAGACTCCTGCGATGATTTCACTTGCTTACGCCGGACCATCTCATTCATCAATCTACTTTTGACTACCTCTATCGTAACAACTCCGTCAGGCGCAGAGTTGCTCATCGACACCACTAATGTCTCCTAGCTTTCCAACAAAGAATTCAAAAACAGAAGGGCCTGAAGCTCATCATCAATCAATATCTTCATCAAAGACAGCTGATTGATGATACCCTAAACCTTGTTCATATATTATGCCATATCACGCCCCAGTACCAGAATACAGAGACGGACAAGGCTAGCTACCCCGTACAAGGTACTATACATCGTAGAGCGATCACGACTGTAACTAGACAAGGCGATGCATGCTACAATCAGGTCACTTAGGGTCACACGAACATCTATGTCTCAATCAATCAAACAAGAAACAGTATTCATAGATCATATATGATAAACCAATAAGGCCAACGGTCCATCAAAATATTCTGGAGATAACCTGTACAAAATAAGAAGCTGTTGGAATAACAAAAGTATATGACAATATTACTGCTACAGTCTGATTTATATACAGTCATGAAAAGAAAACTAAATGTCCAGACATGCCGGCTAACAGGTGTCGGTGGCTAAATGCCCAAAAGAGTAAAACGCACAAGGACGAGCGGGGATAAGAAAACCCACTCGTTATCCTCGGCTGCCATGTTCCTGGTGCACGCCATGAGTTAGAAAAAAGTATGCTTGGATCCTCGGGTACTGGCTCAAAACCCGGTCATTCAAAACCAGTGGGGTTAGACCGCAAATAGCAAGTACCATAAAGAAAGCACAAAATAGAAAAACAAAACCCAAAGCAATAAATAGATATATATGTTCTATATCGTAATTTTGGTGCACAGCCTATTGCAATACAATGGCCCAACCCTACAACCAAACAAGGATAATGGTTGAACCATCACACTATGATAGTCCATGTCCCTAAACTACTAACATAATTAATACGATCACAACCAAGTCGAAGTTATATAACGACCAATTATTTGTACGACTTGCTATTGTGGAGTCTGAGGCTATCTAAAAAATAATGCAAA
Source organism: Iris macrosiphon (assembly GCA_036927795.1). NCBI lineage: Eukaryota > Viridiplantae > Streptophyta > Magnoliopsida > Asparagales > Iridaceae > Iris > Iris macrosiphon. The sequence continues at coordinate 46,191,384 of JAYESA010000019.1, read as the reverse complement.
AATAGGTATCCTCAAATTACGTCATTGCCGAACATGGGCTAACTGAGTCAATAAATTATTATACACGCACTTCACGAATTACACCAGTTCCCCGTAGGGCCACTGTGCTAGATCACGGTATTAGCGGTTCCAGTATTCATATAGGGAGACAATGGCTCAGCATATTTATACTAGGTTAGATACTGCACTTCACTAAGACGGATGATATACATTATCTGTGGTGGCCAGCCCGACGCCGGAAGGTTCGTTGGTATGATCTCGGGATACCGTTCCCTCTCCATAATCTACATATTTTTGTTGCCTAGTTAACCCTGTATTGGTTTGAAATCTCAAAGACTGGCCACATAAGAATTTCTCCTAAGATGTCGTATAAGGTATGGGCACACTAGATACGAATCCATATAAAGATCAGGAGTTTAGTCTAGATTTGCCCGAGCGTGTATGCAATATTCAACAATCAATATCCTAGTCGTGCTTGGTCCTTGACTCGTATATCATGCCCGTATTGGGGAAAATATATAGTATCATGCGTTCACAAATTATAGGAGGTATTCTCCACGAACAACCTAAACAAGAAATTACTTAACATGCAACTCATTATATCGTACCTCGGTGAACATTTAGATCATGTACACTTAGCACGCAATAATTGTATCAGCACGGATATAGTATTCGAGTCCAATTACCAATAAATTAGTGGGTCACATAAATCTTGATCACATTGGAACATATAACTCAAGTCATGCACATTGTCAATTCTAGCACGTAGTCATGTCTAGCACAAGGTCTGGTTACTAAATTCATTCTTCCTTAGAGTCAATCATAAGCAATTTTTAAGATCATCCACATAGATTAAAGAAACATTCAAAATAAAATGGCTGAGCTGCATGTACCAACTGTGCACATGGGATGCATGGCTCATGTAATACATGGCTCATGCAATACAAGGCTCATGCAATGCAGAGCGCATGCAGGATGCATATAAATCAGTTATGTGTTCAACAAGATTGGCGTATATTGGAGGGGGCACATATAAATCAGTCATGCATCTAACAAGATGGGCACATGCTGGAGGGGGCATACAAATCAATCATGTGTCCAACAAGATGGGCGCATGTTGGAGGGGACGCATGCAAATCAGTCAAGCGTCCATAAAGATGGGTAAAAGCTAAAGGGGGCGCATGTAGGTGGGCTGCATGAAACTCCTTCGTCCCAAAACAGAAAGTTCGGCCATAAAAAAACTTCAAGAACCCAAAAACTTATTTCCTTTATAAAACCCTTATTTTAACTCTAAATCAAGTAAATCAAAAGCCAAATTGCTCGAAATAGAGTGCTCCATCAAATAGAACAACTATTTTCTAAAATACCATATTTTTATATATTAAAACCAAGAAAAACTCAAGAAATCCATAAAACCCTAAGTTAGAAATGTAGATCTACACTAATCCATCCATCAAAACTGAAAATTTCAAGTACTGAACATACTTAGAAACTCATAATGCACATATTAGACCAATAATATACAAGTAAAATCAAAGAAATAAAAATGACATGTTTCTCCATTCTCATGAAAGATGTACTTTCCTAAATGAAGAAAGAGAAAAAAAAGTGAAGAATGAGGGAAAACAGAGAAAATATTGGGTTATATAGCTAGGGTTGAGGTTTGGACCATGGGTTTAACTTATGACTAACCAACCCATAAAATAAACCATAAATTATGTTAAACCAAAGGATAGGTCTAGTCTCTATGCATGCAACCAAATTATCATGCAAGCAAGAAATAATATAAGCATAAAATAAATACAAGTAAGAGATAATACGTTCCAAATACGTATATCAGGAATGGAGAGTGACATCTCTACCCACCTTAGAAGATTTTTATCATCAAAATTCAAACCCAAGACTAGCTAGAGAAATCAGAACAAACATTATACTAACTCAAGCACATCTACACATGCAATCAACAATCAATTATATAATAAAGAAAGGCAATATCATAAGCATGGTGAGCGAACCACGAGATTCGAGGTACGAAGGTATAAAAATGAATATACCTTCCTAGTCAAAGAGGTATGGATACCGAGATCGGATATCCTCGCGCTCCCATGTTGACTCTCCTAAAGGGTGATGACCCCAAGCAACCCGGACAAGACATATAATCTAATTCTTAAGCACCTTCTCCCTTCGGTCCAAAATGGATACGGGTTGCTCCTCATAGACAAGTCGATACCAACGACTAGCTCAAAATGGTCGAGGATATAACTCAGATCCGGGACATGCCTACGCAACTGAGATATATAAAATACATCATGCACCTCTCGTAGCGAAGGCGAAAGGGCAAGACGATAAGCAACATCGCCGACCCACCCGAGGACATCGAACGGACCAACGTACCGTAGACTAAGCTTCCCGTGGACCCCAAATCTAGTGACTACACTAGTCGACAAAAATTACAAGAATACGTGGTCACCGACGCAAAATTCTAGAGGCCTATAATGCTGATAAGCCCAATGAAGATGCCGATCTTGTACAACCCGAAGTCGTTCTCTGATCTGCCTGACAACTTCTACTGTCTGCGTAATCATCTCTGGATCTAACATCTTTCGCTCGCCAATATTATCCCATGCCAATGGTGATATGTACTTTCTCCCATATAGTGCTTCGAAGGGTGCCATCTGGATACTCGCATGATAACTATTGTTGTACGAGAACTCGACTAAATGAAGGTGATCCTCCTAAGACCCTCCAAAATCTAGAGTACAAGCTTGCAACATGTCCTCCAATATTTGGATGGTTCTTTTTGACTGTCCGTCTGTCTGAGGATGATAAGTAGTACTGAATCTTATCTTGGTGCCTAGACTCCGGTGCAAGATCTTCCAAAAATGGGAGGTAAATCGAGTGTCTCGATCTGATACGATACTTACTGGGACACCGTGCTGCCTAACTATTTGTCGCATGTACATCTCTACTAGTTGTTCCGTGGACTGCCCTACTCGAAAAGGAAGAAATGTGCCACCTTCATGAGTTGATCCACTATTACCCAAACTGCATCACGACCAGTCGGGGATCTAGGTAACCCGGCCACAAAGTCCATCGTAATATGTTTCCACTTCCACTCTGGGATAGAAAGCAGCTGCAATAACTCTGCCTGTCTTTGTTGCTCTATCTTCACTTGTTGACATACCAAACATCGAGAGACAAAGCGGGCTTTCTCCTTCTTAATCCCGTTCTACCAGAAATATTGCATGAAATCTTGGTACATCTTCGTGCCTCCTGGATGAATAGAATACTGAGAACTACGTGCTTCGGTCATCACTTTTTGTCGAATATCTCTACTCGGTACGCATAGACGATTCCCAAACCTTAGCATTCCATCTGCATGAATTGTTAACTTTTTTCGAAGACCAGACTCATATTCTGCTCGTAGCTTCTGTATCTGCGGATTCTCGGCCTGTGCTGCCTTGATCCTCTCAACCAAGGTAGACTAGATCTGTAAACTAGCCAATATTACTTTATCCTACAGAAGCACTATCTCGATACCCATCTCATGTTAGTCTTCAAGAATGTGATTTTGAGTGGTCAACATAAATTTTCCACCTCTCCTGCTAAGTGCATCAGCTACTATATTAGCCTTGCCGGGATAGTATTGAAGCTCCATGTCGTAGTCTTTTAACAACTCTAGCCATATTCTCTGACTCATGTTTAGGTCTTTCTATGTGAATACATACTTCAAACTCTTATGGTCTATGAAGATCTCCACCCGATCACCATACAAATAGTACCTCCATAACATAAGTACAAACACTACTGCTGCTAGCTCCAAATCATGAGTTGGATAGTTCTTCTTATCCATGAAAAATAGCTTTCTGACTCGGTGGACACCATTATAGGCTCTTATTAAAGAGTTATTACTCATCTTGTATAGCGGCAAAGTAATTCAAATACTTTTTGACGGTCAATGGTCCACAATTTGCAAGTCTTGCTTTTTACCAATTTTGTGAAAAAAATTGAATCCAGAATGTAGCCTCGACTGTCTATAACCCATCAACAAATGGTCTGGCAGAAGCATTCAATAAGACCATCATAAAGCTACTCAAGAAGTTTGTGTCAACCAATAAACGCGATTAGAATGAGAAGCTGGGTGAATGTCTCTGGACCTATCGCACAATGGTCCGGACACCTACTAGCAGTACGCCATTCTCCTTGGTTTACGGAAGTGAAGCGGTCCTCTTACTCAAGATCCAAATTCTCTCACTCCAAGTGGCTCTCTCCAACCAGTTGACCGTTGACGACAATCATCGTCGACGGCTACAAGAGTTAGAAGCTCTCGACGAAAAACATCTCTTAGCTCAATAACACATTGAACTGTACTAAGCGCACCTCTCAAGAACCTTTAACAAACGGGTTAAGAAGAGGACTTACCAAGTGGGTGACCTCGTCTTGACAGTAAGAAGACCGATGGTTATAATCCATAAGACGGTCGATAAATTCTAACCTAAATGGGAGGGTCCGTTCATTGTGGAGTCTGTGTTATCCAATGACGCCTACGTTCTCGCAAAATCCAATAGCGACTTGCTCATGATGCCTATCAACAATAAGTTTCTCAAAAAGTACTATGTCTAAGCTAGACTTGTACTTCCTTTACTATCAGCTGGACAACCAAAATGTATAATGTACATTCTTTGTTGTTCATCCCCAGCAAGTGTGTAAGCACAATATGCACTTCTCTTCGACAAAAGTTTGATGAAAGCCATGGTTTGTGTTCAGAAATCCTGAATACGCAACAGACAGTGAATCCTCAAAATCTTCCAACGGAGCCACCTTTAGGTCTATCCACACTTTCGGATAGACCACTCATAATCAGTTCCCTTGTACATTAGTTCACGTCCACATCACCTCTGAACTACTATCCTAACCGTTATCCCCAGCGGGGTTTGCCATGTCCATATTTTTTCTGAGCAAACCTTTCTATATAACTATCGATTATCGCGTCCATAATACCTCTGATATCGGTCGTCATCTAAACTTATCACCCGTACTTAACTCTAACTACGTCAACGGTGTTAAGGCCACAAAATCTATCACGTCCATATAACCTCTGATAGGGTTCTGTTTTAAACTTATTACTTATACTCAGGTGCACAAGAAGTAATAATGTCACAAAATATACCACGTCCATATCACCTCTGAAAGGGTTTCTTTTCGAACTTATTACTTGTACTCCAGTGCACAAGAAGTAATATATCTACCAAAGATCCCCCGGTGGGATATCCTCAATAAAGGCAAATAGTTCACGTCCATATTATCTCTGAACTGTGGGCTGTCCATGTTCCCCATCCAAAAAAATTATCCATATCCATATTACCTCTGGCTCATTTCCTTTTTCGTCCACAAAAACACAATAATCATACCTAACCTCTCTGTATGACTATCGATTAGCTCACGTCCATATTACCTCTGAGCTATCATCCTCACATCCTCCCCAGTAGAGTTTTGCTATGTCCTTCTTACCTCTGAGCAAGTCTTCCTACTTGACTATCGATTATCACCATATTACCTCTGATGTCGGTCGTCATCTAAACTTATTACCCGTACTTAACTCTAAGTACGCCAGCGGTGTTAAGTCCACAAAACCTGCCACGTCCATATCACCTCTGACAAGGCTTGTCTCGAATTTATTACTTGCACCCAAGTGCGCAAAAGGTAATGTGTCCACCAAAGACCCCCCAGTAGGATATCCTCAAAAACTATGGTATCATACTACGTCCATATTATCTCTAGTACGATACCCAAAGTTCACATGGATAATTTCAATAAAAATTTTTTTTTTTTTGCGTAAAGGAAACATAAAGCAGACTTTATGGAGGGATCTGCTCCAAGATCGACTCAGAAGAAATTAGGCCGCAGAATGACCATGCGGCCAAGGAAAAGCAGCATCCATGCACCCCAATATTGGGCACATAAAGGCCTGACACAGATTATGTCTGACACAAAATTATGACAAAAAATACTTTTTAATGCCTTAAAGACGTGAGCACGCTAAACGACAAAACCTTACATCAACATAAATTTTACTCCTGAAGGGTGCGCAGTGCCATGTGTACAACACGACAAAGGCTCCATGCGTTCCATGCGTCTCTGGTCCCATACGTTCCAGACTTTATGCTTTTAATACGTCTCTAGCCCCATGCGTTCCAGATTCCATGCGTTCCATGTGTCCCATGCGTCTCAAACTCCATGCGTCCAACATAGCAGGGTTTTCTGAGACAATTTTTTTTGTTACAAACGAAGTGATTCTCTCCAACTAAATGTGGGCCACGTGTCAAGCTGACCAAGTCACGCAAACAAAAGAAGAGAACCTCCCAGATCTTCAGCAACAACAAATCATAACAAACATCCACGTGGCAGCTCGTCCTGGACTCAACTACATCTAGTTAAGGATGTACACGTGTGAGACCCGTCTCACTATTTTAGTATTATTGTATTTTATCTTCAGCAACAACAAATCACAACAAACATCCACGTATTATAGTTGTATATTACTTTTCGTGTAATTTATGGATTTTTTAGCTGCTTTCATGTAATTTCTAGAATTATGAATAGTAATAGTCACCCTTTGATATATATATATATATATATATATATATATATATATATATATATATATATATATATATATATAGCCTTCCCTTTCTCTCTCCTCCTTATTCTTCTTCATTTTCGTCTCTTTCTTTAGTTTTCTTCTCCCTCTCCTCTCCTTGGCCGAACCCTAACCCCAGCCGCGGGCTTGTCTTGGGTAGTAGTGGTAGTAGTTTAGTAGTGGGTTTAGGTAAGTACATCTTGCCAAGGAGGAATAATTTGCTTTATTGTATTTATTTTAGTTTTCTTGTATTTTATTTGCTCTATATTGTTCCCTATGAGTTTCTTTACACGTTTACTTCTTGTTATTTTTGGTTTTGATGCATTGGTTGGAGTAGATCTAAGTTTACAGTTTATAGCTTCTATGAGTTTACTTGGTTTTGATATCTTAAAACTTAATATTTTCCAAAACTAATAGTTCCATGTTGATGAGCACTTGATTTCATGCGGTTTTGAATTTTACTTTGCTGGATTTAAACTTGAAATAGGAATTTTATGGAGAATACAAGTTTTCTAGACTTGGAGCTTTTTCATAGCAGACTTGTTATTTTTGGGATGATGAGACTTCATACGCCCAGCACCTATGCGGCAGAGAGTCTCATGGGGCACAAAACCCCTTGCTGCATATCCTTGCAGCATGTGCCTAAATTGTTGGGCGCATGACTGAATCCACACTTGAGTTTTTGAAACAAAGTGCTTGAAAAAGCTAAGTGGCAGAAACTCTTTGTGTTGACTCAATGGGCGCATAAAGGTATCCATGTGGCCGGAGTCTCATGCGCCTCTTCCTTGATTAAGCGCATGACTGAACCGACCTTGGTACGACTTTCCATAATTTTGTCTTTTTTTTCTGACTCCCTTTCTTGGCCAGTCACATCGGTCACTTTTCTGACATGGCCAGTCACATCAGTCACTTCCCTGACCTTACATTTATTGCCTGTCACTCACCTTGTCCTGAGGAGTGGACTTTGCATCTCTCATGCGGCTAACTCTCCCATGCGCCAGCTCTTTCATGCGCCAGCTCTTGCATACGACCAACTCTTGTATGCGACCAACTTACCCCATGCACCTATGATACTTATCGTAGCTTAGCTTCTTATGATTTGTTCTCTTATGATTTAATTATTTTTATTGTTTAGCCTATTTTATTTAATTGTTATGAATGCAAGTTTTTTTAAATTTCTTGTAACCCTATTTGTGATAACCTGCCAGAACCTAAAATTTCCTGTATATGGATTGTATTAACACTGTTAATATAAACTTTCGACACCTGATATGTACTGATACTCCTGATAGTGGCTCGACGAAGCATACTCTTGACATGTTAGAATTGAACATGGATCGTATTGACGCTGTTAATCTTGAACTCCCGATACTAGACTTGCCATAATATTCTTGATAATAGCTCATCGTATCGAGTTAAGCTGACATGTACTGATACTCCTAAGAGTGGCTCGACGAAGCATACTCCTGACATGCTAGAATTTCCTGAACTATAATACTTTAAGATAAATTATCGTGGTTGATTTTCTTGCTCCTGTCCTGAATATACTTGTCAAGCTACTGTCCTGTCCTATCCTGCATCATATCTAAGGCAAATTATTGAGTACCACGGTCAAAAATTCATGATAACTTGCCCAGAATAACAACTAGATTAATGAATTAGAAGCATCTAGAGAGATTTTCTGGCTATATGCAATTCAGGTATCCCAGCGACACCTGATGGGTTTGGAGCTATCCGTCGTGAGGGTCACACTTCCAACACATCGTCGAGTGTTGCATTACTTGTAAATTACTATACCTGATATAATCTATTCTATATATATCCTTATGCCTGGATAACCCGGATAGTCTACAGGGCATGTGGCTGTATGGAATCTCAAACTGCATGTGTTAGTAACTAGGACTGTGATAACCCTAGTTCGCTAATGATAGCAAGCCGTAGGGCATGATTAGCCATGATTGCTTGATTTTTAGTCTAGTCTACTCCTGTCCTAATTTATTTAACAATTGATCGAAAAATGTAACCTGAGTACCGATTCCAGATATTCTTGTTTAAATACTCCAGAACTGTTTAACTGTTATTTTACCTGCTGCACTTATTTAACTGTTCCTTGTGTTATTTCTTAATAATTTGTCTGCATGCTGGTTTTAGTTCCTAAGTTGGCTCCCTTGTGGTACTTGTTGTTTTGGGGTCTAACCCCACTGGTTTTGTTTGGCCAGATTTTAGAACAGGACCACAGGATCTCCCGTATTTTTTGCCTCAATATGGTGAACACTATGAGCACCCGAGGACATGAGTGGGTTTCTTCTTCATCACCCACTTGATCTTGTACTTATACTTTTGAGGCATTTAGCCATCGAGCACGTATTTAGCTCGTGTCTTAAAACTTGATATCTTGCATAGAGGCCTACATATAAAGCATATTCTAGACTATAGCTAGAGCTGATCATGTAATATTGTACTCTTGCTAGTTCTTTATTTTGTAACAAACTTTATGATCATATGTGTATGTATAGTTTGTGATGCCTTACTATTATATGTTTAGTGATCATACACCTTATAACTTTTTGCTTGCTTGAGATTGAGACAACTAGGATTCTTGACCTAGGGATAACTGCTAGATTGTAGAGTAAACCCTCACATGTTTAGACAGCCGTGACCGTATCTCAGGGTATACAGTACTCTGGTATACGTAGCTGGCTTTGTCAGCCTCCGCTCTCTAGTATTATGGTTCTGGGGTGTAACAACACATGCCAGCCTGCCCATAGTATGCGTCTACAGTTGTAACCATATTTTGTTAAAGGAGCCCCCTATGGCCACCAAACAGAAGCACATGTGACACCTATAGCCCATCAACATGATGGCTATAAATAGGAGAAACTAAGACGTTCTAAGGGCTGGGTTTTTTTTTTGCTTTAGAGACCATAACCCTCCAAGCGAGCTACGTACGTGCACACAAGCTCAAGGCGGAGAGAAGAGAAGAGAGCATCCCTCATCCCCTCGTCGGACCGTCAACAGAGTAAAATAGTCGCTATTAGTACTCGATCTCCATCGTCATATTACCCAGATCAAAAATTTTGTACTTAGATTTTCTGTCTATTTTTTTTTTGTACTTTTTGTTTGTTATTAAATAAAAGTTTCCCAAACTTACTTCAATGGCAAACAATTGGATCAAAACACATCCAAGTCCCTTGCCAGATGCATCATAATATAATGTGAATCCTCCGGAGCCTGCTAGAAGAGTAAGGATCGGTGCAGAGATTAGCTTCTTTTTTAACTTTTTAAAGGCTGTCTGGCATTCTGCTGACCATACGAACTTAACCTTATTGTACGTCAATCAAGTTAATGGTGCCAAGATCTTAGCAAAGTCTGACACAAATCTTTTGTAGTATTCTGCCAAGATAAGAAAACTACGCACCTCCGCCACGGTCTTCGGGGTTGGCCAGTTCTCTACTGTCTCTACCTTCTTGAGATCCACTGACACTCTTGCTCCAGAAATAATATGACGCATAAATAATATGTGATCCAGCCAAAACTCATATTTACTAAGCTTCGCATATAACTGGTGCCCTTTAAGGTCTGTAGTACTATCCTGAGATATTCTTCATGCTCCTCCTCATTACGAGAATACACAAGAATATAGTCAATAAATACTACCACAAACTGGTCCAAGTATGGCATGAAGATGTGGTTTATCAAATCTATAAAAACTGCTAGAGCATTGGTCAACCCAAATAACATAACTAAGAATTCGTAATGTCCATATCGTGAACTAAAAGCTGTCTTTGGTATATCCTGCTCCCTGACTCATACCTGATGATATCCTGATCGCAGATCTATCTTGGAGAAGACTCTTGATCCACTCAATTGGTCAAACAAATCATCAATCCTGGGCAATGGATACTTGTTCTTTACTGCCACTGCATTCAACTGTCTATAATCGATGCACAACCGTGTCGATCCATCTTTCTTCTTCACTAATATTACTGGTGCTTCCTATGGTGATCCATTGTCCGGATAAACTTCTTCGCCTTCAGTTCTTCCACATATTGATATAACTGGTCAATTTTTGATGGTGACATTGGATAAACCTTCTGGGATACTGGTTCTGTTCATGACATCAAATTTATATAGAACTCTACCTCTCTAACTGGGGGTAATCCGGAAAGCTCGTCGGAAAAGATGTCCATGAACTCTTCAACTATCATAGGTATCTAGTCCTCTTCTTCTGCTACTACTGCGATCCCTTCTTTATGCTGATCTTCAGGTATTCTACTAAGAACAAACTCCTCTAGACCAAGGACTCTAAATAATACTCTACCCTCATAATTGTCTATCATCGCATGACTATCTCTCAGCCAGTCCATGCATAGAATAACGTCAAAGTTTCCCATAGGGAACTCAACCAACTTCACGGATAATAAATGCACATATACTACTAGTGGATATGCTAGGCACACCCTACTAACTTGTAAACCCTCTGACCCAAAATCTAGGTTTAGGAATTTATTTAGAATTATTCAGGAATAATTATTGGAGTTATTTAAATCACCTCTTTGATTTTTGATTTGACCATTGCACATTACCGTTGTTTAAATATCTAGAGCACTATACTAGCTTTTGTCTTCCAATAAATTTTATACCTTTGACCTAGACATGCCAGTCTTCCATTGCAACCTTTGTGTCACTCATAAATATCCTCTCTTGTGCTTTATTTTAATCGCACAACAATTGTTAGACAATATCTAATTTTAAACCTAGTCTTTTTACCCATGTCCGTTCTAATCAAAATTGGAGACACAACCTCGACCCGTTTCTTGTAACCCAATATATAACAATAATCTACTCTGAGTCTATTACGTCTATGACACTTGTGTCACCTCCGATTGAGATCCCATGCACTTTCAATTAATTAAAGAACACCTTTGATACTAATTTTAACTAATTTGGTGCAATGACTCAACCTAACCCAAAACTAGACCCGACACCAACCCAAACCCCCCACTCATACCCTCATGGTTCATACAAAATATCACGTACCAATTTTTCCCTCTACATCACACCAAACATGGATTCCACCCTCATCCAATCCCTTTTTCCCCATTTTGCAAACACCTAAACTCCTAAGGACCTAAATATGAAATGGTAGCTAGGTGTCCATCTCCTATTAGAGCAACCAAATAAAGAAGACCCATTCTTGGTAGCTTGACCTGTCTTGGCACCCATCCCTCTCCCTTTTTGCTTGGTACTATACACAAATTTATACCTACTCAATCCCAACCCTCCATTCAAACCTCAACACATCACCACCCCTCATTCTCCTTCATGACAAACTACCTGAAAATAAAAAAAGCATAGCCATTAATATGGCATATGATACAATGGCATAATTATGGTAAGCATAACTCTACCTTGGAGGTGACAAATAACACTAGAAACCCACCTTGGGGGTGAAGCTCTTTTGGGTGGAGATGACGCAGAATGACCTTTCCTGCTAGCTAGTCCAGGTGGTGATAGGGGAGGGCGACCTCTTCTTCCAGATCCAGGTGGTGATTGGGGAGAGCGACCGCTTCTCTCATAACTCCTCTATACTTGCCCCTTCTATGAAAATGTGCATATTCATTGGAACGTGCGACCATTATAGGTCGATATCTTGACGGTTAATGTCATTGTGGAGGGATGCTCCATTACGACACGGAGAAAAAATCCTTGGTCCGTGTCCTGACATTAAGACATGGGCAGAATAGATTGGGATCTGCTGTCCCACGAATATATTTTTATATATAATAATAATAATTATTATTATTTTTAAATTAAGTATCTATTTTTTTTAAATTTGTAGTCTTTTTTAAAATTTTAGCAAACAATATTTAATTTATTCATTAAATTTATCTCCCACGACTATGTATAAGTTTATATTATAGAATTTTCGTCCTCACTGAATAAAATTGCTCAGTTCTCGTCCCTAGCAGTTTAGAACATGGAAACCTTGCAACCGTTACACTCGAACAGTCCGATCGAGCTCGTCCACGGAGTAGGGTCTGATGACGTGACGGATCATGCAGTTGTCACATGTTAGTTTTGTTCACTCATGTGATTCAATAAAGACAACTCTTTTGTTTAGTCCCACATGGGAAAGGAGAAGTCATTCTCCTTTCCATATATTGCTTTACCCCTCTTAGTGGGTAAGTGGGCTTTGTAGGGGATGGGCTAGATCTCATCCAACCCGCGAGCGGGTGCGCGATTTAATGCGCATTTTTACGCGTTTATTAGTCGCGCACTTAGCACTTGGCGCGCCGCGGAACGGACACGGGTAAAAATGTAATTTCATAACTTATTTTATTTTTATTTTTGTTGGTTTGGTCTTGTGGGTTGCTGGTCTTCCGAGAAATCGTTCTCACATAATCCCGTTACGAAAAGAGTAGGAAAGGTTACGTGAGAGATATATCCAAGATACGATCCTGAGAACAGAAAATCAGTTTTTTTTCCTTCTCTCTCTCGCTCTCTGTTCGGAACGAAAGAAAATCGTACAGAGACGAAAAAGAAAAGAAAAAACTCTAGAACCTAAATTCCTCCAAAAACTCCTCCGTCCAATCTCTCTTCTTCGGACAAGGTTGTGATCGTTCGTGGGATTCGCCACCGGGTGCACGGTGAAGTGGATCAAAGGATTCGTTGTATCTCGAGGATAGATCGCCAGGAACCTGCTGCACTGTTCGTGGGACAAAATTCTATTCTAAGGACAGTGTGTAACGTGCCTCGAATTCTCTACTATTTCCTGTCTTTAATTTTATATTTTTCAATTTGCATCCTTTAGGAATTTTCCAAAAATCTTAGAATAGAATTTTTGTAGCTTCTGTCTACTTTCTATTTTTTGTTTGTGAAATTTTCTATCTACATGATTAACACTACCGTAGAAGAACTGTCCACCAACATTCATAACTCCTCCAAACTGGAGAAGTTTGATGGCCTGAACTTTAAGAGATGGCAGCGTAGGATGACCTACTGGCTGACTTGCTTGAAACTGGTTAAGGTTATCAAAGAACCGAAAATCTAACCTGACTTACACGAACTTGCCAGGACCTATGAATTAGAGTCCTACAATGAGACAGACTTTATTTGTCACGGTAAAATTCTCAGTTGTCTTTCTGACACGCTCTATGATATATATTGTACTACCTCTATATCCAGAGAGCTTTGGAAAGCTCTCGATAAAAAATACTCCAATGAAGGAGCGGGTTCTGAGATTTACATTGTTGACAGATTTTTAGAGTTTAAAATGGTAGATGAGAAGTCTGTTGTTGAATAGACTAATACCTTTCAAACTATCATCCACGAGATGTCTCAGAAAGACATGCCATTTGCTGATAAGTTTCTAATTGCTGCATTCATTAATAAACTTCCCCCATCCTGGAAAGAATTTGGTTTAAAACTAAAACATAATAAGGAACCCATGTCCTTAGATGACCTGTTCGTATCCTTCCGCATTGAGGAAGAAGGTAGAACTAGAGATAAGGAACCTCTAAGTACTGAATTTGAGACAAAGTTACACATTGTTGAAACCAAGGGAAAGCCTAAGGGCCAACTCTATCAACAGAGGAACAACCCCCAGAACAGGAACCCTGCAAAGAAACAGTTTCTTAAGCCAAGAGCTGTGATTGGGAAAGACAACAGACCTAAGCGGGAATGTTATAACTGTGGTAAGCCTGGTCACTTTGCTAGGCAATGCCGCCACAGGAAGAAGGGTCAGGGATTTCAGAATCCTGATCGTTGAACTCCTGCAGACGATTATATTGTTCCACAGGCTCATGTTATCATAGCCGGGACCAAATCTGTCGGTGCCGATGATAAGAGGTTTGTAACCGTATGTTCTGATTTAGAGTCCTCGTATCAGCCTACTGACTGGTGGGTTGATACAGGGGCAAATATTCATGTATGTCCTAATATTGATTCTTTTTCCTCTTACCGACAGGTTAAGGAAGGCGAATCAGTAGCTATGGGAAACTCGAGTGCTGCCAGAGTGTATGAAAAGGGAAGAGTGAACCTCAAGTTATCTTCGAGCAAGATTCTCCCTTTGTATAATGTGCAGCACGTACCAGACGTCAACATGAACTTAATTTCTAGTTATTTACTAAATAAACATGGTTACAAACTTGTATTTGAGTCTGATCGAGTTGTTATCTCCCTGAATGATAACTTTATTGGGAAAGGATATGTTTGTGGGGGTCTGTTTAAACTTTCTGTGGACATGCCTTGTAGTATTTTAAATTCTTGTTTAAATAATATTGCCTCTGCTTCTACTTCTGATTCGAATGCTCTCTCTTATAATACTGTTAGTTGTAATATTTGGCATGGTCATTTGGGACATGCTAATTTTAACTCTTTAAAGAGAATGTCTAATTTGTAATTGATTCCTAAGATTGACATGAGCAGGAATGGAAAATGTGAGATATGTACACTGTAATGCCCCGCTCCGTGTCGGCATTATGTATCAGACGAGTGGGCAGAACTTCGTTCTCTGATTCTTGCACGCCTTAATAATAATCTGAGTTTTTGCTTGCAATATTTTTATAAGAGAATGATAAAACCTGCCTTGCATGTTAATGAACGAACTCACCTAAACGATCATGTCTGCTTAACTAAGAATCCTGAAACGCTCGTCTAAGAGTGCATGAACATGTTCACTATCGTCTATGCTTCGAGAGAACCATATCGTGCCTGAATGTGTTCAAGTGATAAGTCGGCTTGCCCCGCAACAACGTTAACTGTTCTGATGGTTCGTCTCGTCTGCATACTAAAGTTTATTTGATAGTGTTTCCATGCATTCGCATCGGTCGGACAATGGCTTTTGGTAGAGAGCTGAACTGCATGCGTCATTAGCCACCATGGGTCATAGTTGCCATTAGCATCAGATAAAGAGTCATTGGCATGCTGGATCAACTGCTGCTGATCCTGAGATACTCGGGGACCGCCTTGCATATAGCTAGTTCATTGTGTTGGCTTGGATAGATGGACTGCCCCTAAGATGTGCATGTGTGTCTAGCTATGCATTTGTCCCTGGAGTCTCACGAGACACGCTATGCACACCCTGAAACAGAACATCGACTTGTCTTGCTTATTCAATATGAAACTCTGTTTTAAAAGATGTTTCCAAAATAATGTAATATGACTCTGTTCTTCTACTGCATGAAACGAACCTAGGTAAAACTAGAAAGATCACTAGTAATGTAATATTTTATAACATGATTACTTAGTGTTGGTTTTAGTGAATGCTTGCTTCTGTTCAGTTGTTTTATCTCACCAGTACTTATAAAAGTGCTAATCCACCAACAGTTTACTTGCTTGCAGGTACTGGATCGTCCGAGGAAGCGATAGGCGTGCCTCAGTCCCTACGACCCAGAAACCTGGTTTCGATTGTGCCCCGAGATTGCTATCGTATAAGGGGGCATAATGTATGGAACGAATGCCTTTGCATAAGAGAACCCAAGTCTCTCGATTGTCCCGAATAACTCAGTTGGCTAAATGCATTGCATTGCAATAATGTCATTTTTCGTTGCTTACTCGATTGATGCGATGATAGCCAATAAATAACTTAAACGATGAAGCCTTGTGCGGGCGCAACCCCAGGCTCGCACGATATCATGTCCCAATATATTCGAACGAGCTATCCCTTCCTCGCACCCGCGGTCCGGTGCGCCGAGGCACGGTGATTCGCGTCCGATTCAATCCGGCTACGGGGGCGAAGGGAGGCGGTGGTTCGGCCGGGCGGCCCCTCGGGGCCGGGTCGTGACATACACAAGCCAAACAGCCCAGGAAATCCTTTCATTCTGTTGAAAGGAGTTCTCAGCTATTGGAGCTTATTCACAGCGATATTTGTGAATTAAACGGTATTCTTACTCGTAGTGGTAAACGGTATTTTATTACTTTTATAGATGATTATTCAAAATACTGCCATGTTTACTTACTTAGAACTAAAAATGAAGCTTTTAGTAAGTTTGTATCTTTTAAAGCTGAAGTTGAAAACCAGCTTGAATTTTTTTTTTAAATTCTTAGGTCTGATCGTGGGGGTCGATACACCTCTGTCGAGTTTGACTCCTTTTGTGAATTGTATGGCATTATACATGAGGTAACTGCTCCTTATGCTCCTCAACAGAATGTGGTAGTAGAAAGAAAAAATAGAATTTTTCTTGATATGATTAATGCTATGTTAGGTAGCTCTGGTTTATCTAATAATTTATAGGGGGAAGACCTTCTTTCTGCATGTCATATTTTAAATAAAGTTTCTTTCTAAAAGACTGATATGACCCCATATGAACTTTGGAAAGATAAAAAGCCATATTTGAAATATTTTAAAGTGTGGGGGTGCCTTGCTAAAGTTTTTGTCCCTCCTACTGAGAAAAGAAAATTGGGACCCAAGACCGTAGATTGTGTATTTTTGGGATATGCCCAAAATAGTATTGCTTATAGATTTTTTGTAATTAAGAGTAAGATAAATGGTATTAATGCTAACACAGTCATGGAATCTAGGGATGCTACATTTTTTGAAAATGTTTTTCTATTAAAAAATAGAATTCATAGATCTTCTATTTCTACACAAATCTCTGGTGTAACCTCTAGTTCACAACCAGAGGAGATTACCCCAGTAGAACCTAGGAGAAGTAAAAGAACAAGACGAGAACCAGACCTAGGTGAAGGTTTTTTCACCTACCTTGTTGAAGAGGACCCTATCTCTTATCAAGGGGCTATGTCCTCAGTTGATTCCTTATTTTGGAAAGAGGCCATAAATAGTGAAATGGGTCCTATTATATCAAATAGAACTTGGGATTTGGTTAACCTTCCTGCAGGTTGTAAACCAATAGGTTGCAAATGGATCTTCAGAAAGAAGTTAAGACCTGATGGGTCTATTGAGAAATTCAAAGCCAGGTTAGTGGCTAAAGGGTTCAAACAAAGAGAAGTGGTAGACTTTTTTGACACTTACTCTCGTGTTACAAGAATTGCTACTATTAGAATGTTAATAGCCATTGCATCTGTTCATAAACTGTTTATTCATCAAATGGATGTAAAAACTGCATTTCTGAATGGAGATTTACAGGAAGAGTTCTATATGGAACAACATGAAGGGTTTGTTATTCCAGGGCAAGAACACAAGGTATGCAAATTAATTAAATCTCTCTATGGGCTGAAACAAGCGCCAAAGCAATGGCATGATAAATTTGACAAGGTAATTCTATCATATGGTTTTGCTATTAATGATTCTGATAAATGCGTATATAGCAAAACTATTGGTAGCTCTTATGTAATATTATGCCTGTATGTTAATGACATTCTTATTTTTGGTACTGACATGGATATTATTTATGATATCAAATCATTCCTGTCTTAAAATTTTGATATGAAAGATTTAGGACATACTGATGTAATTTTAGGACTTAAATTAAGTCGCACTTCTGAGGGAATTAGTATCTCCCAATCTCACTATATAGAAAAGGTTCTAAAAAGATTTAACTATTTTGATTCTAAACCTGTAAGCACCCCATATGATGCAAGTATCAGGTTAAAGAAGAATAAATGAGACAGTGTGACTCAGTTGAAGTATTCTCAACAAATCGGATGCCTGAACTATACTGCTAATTGTACCAGACCTGATATTTCCTACGCAGTAGGAAAGCTTAGTCGGTACACTAGCAATCCGAATAATTCACATTGGACTGCCTTAGAACGGGTAATGAGATACCTAAAGGGCACGATATCCTATGGATTATTCTATGGAGGATACCCATTTGTATTAGAAGGGTATACTGATGCAAACTGGATCTCCGATGCAGATGAGACCAAAGCCACAAGTAGATATGTATTCACATTGGGTGGAGTTGCTGTTGTATGGAACTCTACCAGGCAGACCTGTATTTCTAGATCTACTATGGAGGCAGAATTTATAGCTCTTGACCTCACCAGTGAGGAAGCAGACTGGCTTAGGAATCTGGTAACAGATATTCCTCTGTGGAGCAAACCAGTTCATGCTATCCCTATACACTGTGACATCCAAGTTGCAATAGCAAAGGCTCAAAGGACAAGTTATAATGGAAAATCCAGACATATACGTCTGAGGTACAATCGGGTGAAGCAATTGCGATCCAGTGGAGTAATTGCAATTGACTTCGTCAGATTAAAGAACAATCTAGCAGATCCTCTAACTAAAGGGCTCTCAAGGAGACTTGTGTTGGAGACAGCAAGAGGAATGGGGTAAAAGCCCATAGATTGAGTCACCTCAAAGGCAACCCAACCTTTGATTGGAAGCACCAAGAAAAGGTTCAATGGGTAACAACAAAATTAATGTGTGACTAGAAACACTATATGATAGTAATTGTAAAGAACCATTCCTCTACTGTATAGTGTTGATCTGCAATAAATAAAATGGTGGTTGTAAAATCTTAATGAATCTGTGGCTTGTAAAGCAGGGTGTCACGCCTCCAGTCCCAAAAATACGTAGGACTATGACACGTAAGCATGCCAACCATATGAATATGGCACTCCAATATATGGAAACCAAAACACACGTACGCTGTAATATGAATAAAAAATCACCATTGGTATAAACCATCATAAATCACAGGGTATAATCTAATCTCATCCACAGAAAATCAAATATAATGAATAACCAATATATATAACTAGATCTCAATATAAAGTATCTAAAGATGATAGTCGGATGGAAACAAATCCACTACCGAACCAGAATATAGATAAAAAAGATAAATGCAAATAAGGATATCACTAACACTCACGGGCTCGAAGAGAAGACCTCATCGAAATATACATAGCAAGTCCGGATCTGCGCTCCTACGAATACTCATGAACAATACACCTGGAAAGGGCCAGGTCCTCAGAGGGACATAACAAGATACATAAAAGTATGCCATAAAGTAAATACTGTAAAAACTCAAGGGTGACCTAACCATCTAAGTGATATGCAACATGAGGACAACTTGAGTGTAGGGAAAAGTGTAGGCTAGACATATGCTGACGTAATTCACCAATCGGTATAACTGGCTAGTATATGCCACATATGCCCCCAATACAAGGGCGCACTGCAATATAATAACGTTCTACCGATCCGAATAACGGGGAATCTGTATAGTATATAACGTCCATAGCGTTCCGAAGAACGTGGAATCTGCATAGTATATAACGTCCATATCACTCCGTCGAGTGTGGAATCTGCATAGAGGGAGTGGGTGTCCCATACGCCTACAAGTCGTCCTCCTCGCCCAATAAAGATATACAAGTCGTGAACACGACGTGGACATCTCGTACTATATGCAAGTCTTTATAGAAATAAATAACTAAGCTAAATACCGTTACACGTATTACTCACACCGATGGCCAGTCGAGTATGAGGCACGCATCCTTACATGAACTCACTCTGTGACGTATAATGATACATGTCAAGGCCTGGGGAGTTATACTAATAACTCCACAACTTTAGGTGGGTCTACTAGACACTAGGTCAGACACAAGTCCTAACGTCAACGCATTCGTTGACTGCACCCGAGTCTCTCTCGAACGCGCACAGTTATAGTAGCTAAAACAATGAACAAACAGCTAAATAATTATTGAGATTTAAACAATACAACAAAGGCAAGGTATACTTGCCTGGAAAGAGGCTGCGTAGCACTAATAATATGCTCCTGAAGTCGCGCAGATAAATCCAACAGATCTTCGGGGTCAGCGTGCACAGGTACAGAAATCGGGGCGACTGCTGCGGGTTGTCGGGCAAGGGTAACGGGTCTATGATATCGATGATGACGAGGGTAAAGGTGATAAGATGATTAAGTTATGGTTAAGGTGATGATTAGGCCTTGTGATGGTGGTTATATTGATGATGGTTACATGGTGATAATTATGGTAATGATGACGAAAATGATGATAATGGTGGTGTTGTGGATGATGACTGGGATGATGGTGATTACATGATGGTGATAACGAGGAAGATAATGTGGGTGATGAAGATGGCGAGGACGATGATGTAGATGATGGTGATGACGAGGATGAGGTATTGATGATGGAGTAATGTTGATGATGATGAGGGGTGTTGGTGATGATACGATGATGATAATGACGATAATGGCGATGATAGTTAGGGTGATGATGATAACGACAATGACGATGATGGTAACGACTATAACGACGATGATGGTGACTAGGTTGATAACGTGGAGGATGATGTGTAAGATGGTGATGGTGAAGGTGATGACAATGGTGGTGATAATGTGATGATGATGATGATGAAGGGTGTTGTCTGAGTCCGGCCAGGGGGGATGTCCGTCTAGGAGGAGGAGGAGGAGGAGGAGAGGGGGAGCGCAGGGCGAGGTCAGGGCTGGGGACAGGTGGCTCGTGGTTGATGGGTCGAGAGGGAGAGGCAGGAGGAGAATTCGAGTATTCTCAGGTGGGGGAAACGATGGTGACAGCAGGGGTGATCAGTTTCAGGCGGCTGGTTACACGTCGTCCGACGGTGGAGTGGCCGGGAAGGTGCTGCTCTATCGGGGACTAGGCAGGCGGAGGAGGTGAGGGTGCAGGAGGTTGGTCGGGAGGAGGAGGAGAGTTGAGCGGGGAAGGAAGGGTGGTGTACAGAGGCGGGGGGGGGGGGAAGTCAGGCTCCGGTGAGTCGAGCTCGGCTGGAAGAAGGAGACGGAGGAGAATAGGATGCGGGGAGGAAGGGAACGGCGGAGGGTTGTGGTGACTGTCTGTCCGGCGCGGGGTCGAGTCAGTCGTGGTGACGGGCTGCTCCGGCGCGGGGTCGAGTCAGTCGGGGTGACGGGGTTGCTTCGGCACGGGGTCGAGTCAATCGGGGTAATTTTGATGGCGGGGTCGAGGATGATGACCGGCGTCGGTGCAGCGGCTCTCAGGCGGCGCTGGAGGAGAACTGGGAGGTGCAACGGGGTCTTCGGCGGTCGGGGGACGCTGCTGGGTCTGCTTCGGGGGATGGCTCGTCGGAGGGAGGTCGGAGAGAAGAACAGTAGATGGGTCATGGGGATGTCGGCTGAGAAGAATTTTTGGTTTAGGTGTTTTGGAAATTAGAGAAAAGGAGATATTTATACACGTAAGGGGATGGATTTGACCTAGGGAATTTTGACTTTGGTCAACATCCTCTTGGGTTGGGCCTTGGGCTCACATGGAGATGTTTGGGAGGGCTAAAACTTGCATTAAAATGCAAGGCTAGGATTAAAATAAAAGGGCGATGTTGCGCGTTTGCACATTTCGAAAATTATGGAAAAAATTCACGTGAAGGGAAAATTAGGTTTCTTCACGTATTGTCCAATGCTGGGGACACCTCAATGCATTTTTGCATAAAAGCCCCCAACAATTAAAAAAATTGCACAAAGACGAAAATTAGATTTAATTAATTAAATTGAATGTGCATGATGTTCTGGAATTAATTAAGAGTACATGGGGATAAAATTAGGTGGGACACAAGTATCAGGGACGTAGAGGGTACAGTATAGAATATTAATAAAATTTGGGTTGTATAAAACGGTCAAGATTGTGTTTCCAATTTTAATTGGAACGCACAAGGGTACAGAGTCGTATTTATTTAGAATTAAAATAATAACGTCCGCGACGTTTATTGTGCGACTAAAATGTAGCACAAGAAAGCAATATTATAAGTTACACAAAGGTCAGAATAGTAGACGGTCATGTCTAGGACAAGGTTGTGAAATTTGTAGAAAGGCAATGGCTAGTGTGGTGCTCCAATTATCAAAGCAACGGTAAGGGGCGCTAAGCGATATAAATAATGTGCAATTAAATAAAATACCGTGTTCTCTTTCTAGTTGGATTCTAATTAGATCTAATTTCTCTATCTATGCCAAGTAGCCCTAATTTTGGGTGAGGGGGTTTACACAGGGTATATAAATTGCAGAATACCTAGAACGATTCACCTATTTAAGACTGAAAGTGGGGCCGCTTTCTATGGAAACTCGGGCTGTTCTCTAGAGCTCTTAAGAAATCGAGATAGTACATGGCCGAAAAGTGTACAACTGTTGATACGATCAAATGCCTACAATGTGTTTGTGTGTATGTTGAGTCTGTACAAGTAAGATCCTAAGTTCAAGACTTAAGTCACTTCGGGTCTATATAGATGAGATGTATAACACTAAGGGGAGGTTCAAGTCCGAAAGACACCTTCCTCTGATACACAGTGTGATTGCCCATATCTTGTTTTCCTTCCTCTATGTCCTATCGTGCTATATCTTCTTTGTTCGCTTATTGAATCATGTGGGGGATTGTAAGTTTTGTTCACTCATGTGATTCAATAAAGACAACTCTTTTGTTTAGTCTCACATGGAAAATGAGAAGTCATTCTCCTTTCCATATATTGCTTTGCCCATCTTAGTGGGTAAGTGGGCTTTGTAGGGGATGGGTTAGATCTCATCCAACCCGCGAGCGGGTGTGCGATTTAATGCGCATTTTTATGCGTTTATTAGTCGCGCACTTAGCACTTTGCACGCTTGCGTGCCACGGAACGGACACGGATAAAAAGGTAATTTCATAACTTATTTTATTTTATTTTTATTTTCGTTGGTTTGGACTGGTGGCTTGCTGGTCTTCCGCGGATCCGTTCTCACGTAATCCCGTTACGGAAAGAGTGAGAAAGGTTACGTGAGAGATATATTCAGGATACGATCCTGAAATCTGAGAACAGAAAATTAGTTTTTTTTTTCTTCTCTCTCTCTCTCTCTCTGTTCGGAACGAAAGAAAATCGTACAGAGACGAAAAAGAAAAAACTCCAGAACCTAAATTCCTCCAAAAACTCTTCCGTCCAATCTCTCTTATTCGGGCAAGGTTGTGATCGTTCGTGGGATTCGCCACCGGGTGCACGGTGAAGTGGATCGAAGGATTCGTTGTATCTCGGGGATAGATCGCCAGGAACCCGCTGCACTGTTCGTGGGGCGAAATTCTATTCTAAGGACAACGTGTAACGTGCCTCGAATCCTCTACTATTTTCTGTCTTTAATTTTACATCTTCCAATTTGCATCATTTAGGAATTTTCCAACATCACATGTAGGAGTTTGGCCTGGATGACAATGGAGGCTTGGAGCCATGGATGTTGATGCTGGACCTTTGGGCGTGGACCCCTCCCCCTCTCTCTCTCTCTCTCTCTCTCTCTCTATATATATATATATATATATATATATATATATATATATATATCGTA
Source organism: Iris macrosiphon (assembly GCA_036927795.1). NCBI lineage: Eukaryota > Viridiplantae > Streptophyta > Magnoliopsida > Asparagales > Iridaceae > Iris > Iris macrosiphon. The sequence continues at coordinate 46,167,531 of JAYESA010000019.1, read as the reverse complement.
TTGTGGCGTTGGACATGACACAAAATATACTTCAAAATACATTAGACCGCACAAAAATATGTATTGTGCCTGAATAAAGTCGAGTCATATTGATATGTGTCCGTACAGCATAGATAAGAACCACTGTATATATATATATATATATATATATATATATATATATATATATATATATATATATATATATATATATATATATATATAGAGAGAGAGAGAGAGAGAGAGAGAGAGAGAGAGAGAGAGGTGAGATGACACCTCACCCTAAAAACAAAGGTGGCGGTGACGTGGCACAATCTCAACCACACAAACGAGGGGAGGGGGTTAAGTGCAAATTGTCAATTATGAAATGTGTGGTTGAGATTGTGCCACGTCACCGCCACCCTTGTTTTTAGAGTGAGGTGCCATCTCACCTCCCTTATTATATATATCTATCGTGGCGTTGGACATGACACAAAATATACTTCAAAATACATTAGACCGCACAAAAATATGTATTGTGCCTGAATAAAGTCGAGTCATATTGATATGTGTCCGTACAGCATAGATAAGAACCGCTGAAGATCATCGAAATCTAAAAACAGCATCAGGCAGCAATTTGTAGCTAGCACATATTTTGTTTTCTTTTATTTTCAGGATCATGTATGTCTACAATTTAGGGAGGAGGAGGAGGAGGAGGAGGAGGAGGAGGAGGAGAAGAGTGCTGCATGCATGCATGCAGAGTTTTAGCTAGTATAAGCTAGCTATATAGGGACTACAGAACACTAGCACCTCCACCAGCGCGGCTCTGCCTTGGTCCCCGAACAGCGACTCCTTCCCGTCCTCCCTCTTCGCGTAGGAGAGCCCCAGCCTCGACCTCGCCTGCCTCAGGTCCCCGACGCCCGAGTTCGTGTCCGGCCCCGCGAACCCTCCCATGACCGGGGCGAGCGGGGGGCCGACGAGCAGCCCGTCGGCCCCGAACTGCGGCCCTCCCCTCGCGTAGTCGAACAGGGCGGCGCCGCTGCCCCCGACCTTGGGCAGAATTATGGGGGGCTCCGATGGTTGGTCATCTTTCCAGTAGAACAGGAAGGGGTCGAAGGAGTCGTAGTAGTCGTCCGTGCTCCTGTAGCCTTCGGGGTTGAACGCGCCGAATTTGAAGGATTGGTCGGTGTAGGCTACGATGACGCAGGGGCCCTTGAAGTCGCAGCGGGCGTGGAAGGACGTCGCACTGAAGCCGTCGGCGGAGGCCCTGTAGCAGCATTTCAGCTCCCTACCTGCATCCCAATTTCTTCAGATCATTCTCTCTTTTTTTTTATATCCGTATCGGTCGGTATTGGATCGGAACATGCCAACCGTATCAGTATCAGCCCGACACTGCAACGGTTGCAACTGCTCAAAAGTGATGCTATAAGACATGATCCATGTAAGGAAAAAAAAAGGTTTGAAAGAGCCAAGAGAGATTCGATACATGCTAGGAATGTCAAACACGAATCTGATACTATCCGGACAGAAAAAGTAGGTATCGTGTCCGTGCCATCCATGGTGTCCTTATTGTGTCAACACAACAAAGATTACAGGACTACAAGGGAAGCAGAACCTATGCGGTAGATTGATAACCTCGGAGATGCGTATCTGCGACTAGAGATTGAGGGAATGGGAGATCAAGCTCATGATATTTCTGCTACGGAGGAGGCTTCTGTTCTGCTCCTTTGCCCCAGCCAAACAGATTAAGAGTTCTCCTCGTCCTCCGTACTGGAAGAAGGGTGGAAGTACCAAGCATGCAAGCCACCATGAATACGTACCGAGAGGAACTGAGAAAAAAAAAGAAAAAAAAAACTGTGCCAAATGCTATATGCTTCTCCAGCCATTCATATACACATGTTGCTTATCCCCTTCTGCCCTGCCACATAATCTTCTTCTACACTCTCTAAGAGCATCATTAGTAAGGCTCTATTCCACATTCTAGATTCTAAATTTAAAATATAGGAACTCATTTTGTAGAATACTAAGTTTTATTCTTAGTTTTAATTTCTAAATTTTGGATTCATTCCACCCATGGGAGTTATAGGTTGGACCGGATCTCATTTTGTAGAATAGTAAGTTCCAATTTGGAGCCAAACTTTCTAGATTCTAGATTTTATATTATTTTTTTTTACATCAATTTTTGATCACCAAATTTTTGGGACCGCAACTCACTTTATCATTTCCAACTATTCTCATACAAACCCAACTCATTCTACATTTACCTTTTTTTTTTTTTTGAAATTTTGGATCCCAAATTGCATTAGAGAGTCCCAACTACTAATGATGCTCTAACGGACTGTTTGGTTCCGCGAAGTGTAATGAACTAAAAAAAATTGAAAATCGTTATGCGTTGTGATAAAGTGTACGAAGTAAAAAATTATTTGCTTGGGTATTTTGAAAAACTGGAGATTAGAAGTAGAAAATCATAAACTTAGGTGTTCAGTTGGTTGTTTAAGGCTCTTGATAAAGGCACTACAAAAATGACTCAAGACAGCCCAAATTTTTACCATTGATAATTGCAAGTTTGCTACTCCCAAAAATTACTTATCGGGCTGCCCATTTTCAATTAATTTTTTTATAATCAGGACTGTCATATTTTTTTTGACAGTCCTTCTAATTGGTAGAACTGTCAAAATTTTGACAGTCCGGAGGGGAGGACTACGCAATGTGACACAAGGGCGGGGCTGCATGGAGGCCGAAAGGGGGGGGGACCAGACGGAGGAGCGGGAGGAGGAGGAGGAGGAGGCGGCGGCGGCGGGAGGCGGGGGAGGAGGCCGAGGCTCACGCGCGGGGGCGACGACGAGGCGTAGGCGCACGCGCTCGCTTCCGCTGTTGCCGTCGCCGTTGCCGGCGCGAGACATAGCCGCAGTCCCCCGCGAGCGCTTGCCTCCACCGCGCGCAGCCCCCCGCACGCTGCTTCTGTCACTACCACATTTTCTAGGAAAGGGTATTTTGATCATTTCATAATTAATTGAATATTGTGCATGTTAAATTTTATTTATTGTATTATTTATTTATTGTTAGTATGTTAAATTTTATTTTGGACTTATGTAGTGGACCTAACTAGTTAGTTTAGATCCATGGACCCAACATTAAATTTTAGTTAGATTTGAGCCCAATAGTAAGCCCATCATTAGGAGGATGATTAATTAAGTTAAACCCATTAGACTAGAACCTTTTCTCCTTAATTAATTTCTTCATTAGAGGACCCAAGGAATATTTTAGATTTTACATAGTAGCTTGAGGGAGGGGGCAAGTGAGACTTATATAAAGGGGATAAAAATTTTCTCTCTCTCTTCATTTTTCATTCTAAATCTAGATCTAGAATTTTTCTAAACCAAAATTTATCAAATCTCTACCAAATTTCCACCCAATTCCTTCCCAAATAACCATTGGAGGATAATAGAGCAAGGATCTAGAAGGAGCAAGCAATGATCTACAAAGAGGAGCAATGATCTACAAGTTGAAGGCTCATTTCATCCAAATTAAAAGTTTTATTGGAAATCCATCTCCCAATAAGTACAATTCAGTTTTTTCTCTCTAATTAGACTTTAAATTTGAGATTTAACCATGAGAAACAAACCCATATGCATAGGCTACCCATAGGAATTGGAATTGAGTTCATAGGAGGCTTATTGAGAAAGTTATGGTACTTTTTGTATCAATTTTGGGAGAATTTCGAGATTGACACTTGTTGTGTTTGTCAATTGGTCCTATAGATCAACTTGGCATGCATTTGTGTGTTTGCAGCTAGTGTCGTGTCCACAATTGGATACGTGTAGGCCGTATTCCAACAATTTGGTGATACTTGTTGATTTGGGAGTTTTTCTCCGACACGGGACTTTGAGCATGTCACATTTTGACACTGACACGTAGATATGTAATTGACTCTTTATATTGTTCATATATATTATTTTAGACTTGCTCGTATCCTTCGGGGTACGTTTGGTTGTGTGGTGGACTCGTATCGCAAGCGTATCATAGATCTAGTGTGATACGGGTGCGATGCGCTCCACATGTTTGCTTCATTGCTTTTCAATTCAATTGACTTGTGTATAACTATTAATATGATATATATATGTATTTATATTATATCATATAGTTATGTATATATAGCTATGTGATTGTGTGTTTATATATGTATATTGATATCTATGTGCATCTATATGTAAATGTGTATGCATAGTTCTATATATATATGAAGTGTGATTTATATATATATGTACATAAGTAGTGATATATGAATATGTGTTTATATAGGTATGTATATAGCTATGTGTCATCTATGTATATATGATATATCTAAGTGTATATGTGTATGGTTGTATATATGTGTGTATATATATATATATATATATATATATATATATGAGATGTATATTGATATATGTAATAGCTATGTGTATGTTTACATATGTATGTGTATATGTGTATAAATATATATATCTAGTTGTATACTTATAGGTGTTTGTGTATATATACTTGTGTGTGTGAGAGAGTGTTGTGATATATATATATATATATATATATATATATATATATATATATATATATATATATATATATATATATATATATATATAGTTTGTGTGTGTGAGTGTGTGTGCTAAGGGGTGGAGGCGCAGCGAAGCGAAGCGCTGCCGCAGCAGCGAGGCAACGCAGCTCAGCGAGGCGTGCACAGCAGGCTACAGCAGCAACAGTTTCACAGCGTGCAACAGCAGCAGCGCATTGCAGTCGCAGCAGCGAGGCAACGCAATGCGGCGTGCAGCAGCAGCAGTTCACATCGCAGCGAGTACCACCAGAAGCAGCAGCCTGGAGAGCTCCAGTAGCAGCAGCAACGTAGGGTATCTGCAGCAAGGTGAGTTGGTTTGAGTTGGTGTAGTTAGTGTATGTTAAGTATTGGTTAGTAAGGGTAAATATAAGAGTGTGTTAGTGTTAAGGTATTAATTTATTAGTACCAATATGATATATAGATACTTAAGGGTGTGTCTAGGTGAATACTAAGGTATGGGTTAAGGTGCTTAGCTAGTAGATGATTAGTGTATTCAGTTAGTTTAGTGTTAAGGTTAGTTAGTATAATTTAGCTATTAGTAGTTAGATAGATATAGTAATACTTGTTAGATATGTAGTATAGGTATCTATGTTTTGTTATGTATTGTAAGTTAGTAGGTATGTATTGTAAGTTAGTAGGTAATATTGATATGCATGGTTAGTGTTAAATAGATTAATAGCTATAAGTTAGCATATAATTTAGTTATGTTAGTATAGTTTAGTATATGGGGGGATGCAATATCTATTAGTCTATGGTTTAGTGTTTGGGTAGTGAGCTATGAATGAGGATTTGACTTACCTTGTGATACCAAGATAATTGGGCGATACTCAAGGTATTGGGTTTGAGTATCGGGAGGGGTGTGTAGGTAGTGTGATACACTTTGGTTCAAAGCCATGGTATCCTATTTGCATTAGTTAACTAAGGTACTATATGTATTGCCTTGTGTATATATATAAATTACTATTTTTATATTAAAAACTTGCGTATCTTAGGATACAGTATCCTATTATTTTCCTAGTATCTTAGAATAGTTAGTGTGACCTAGTTTCATAGTGTATGGACCCAATATCCTAGAGATAGACTCATACAACCTAGAAATAGCTAGTTTGACCAAGTTTGACTAGTTTGGCATAGTGTTGACCTAGTTTGACTATTTTGACTTAAAAATGGTTTTTTGACCTAGAAGTTGACTAGTTTAACTTATTTTTATTCCAAATCTTGTATTAATGCAATATTCCATATATAGGTCTGTGACACCAGTTCGGATACTATTTTTCATTATTTGCTCTGGACCACAGGCGAGTACATTCTCTGATAGTTTCCATTATTTGATTACCACTATATTCAAGTATTCAGAAATGTTACTTATGATTCTTGACACGATGGTACACAAATTGGTATTATTATTGGATCGTCAGTCATGGGATGTTACCTTGATTATTGAGATGGTATCGGATACTGTCCTTGTTGGTATTGGATAACATTGAATATTGTAGATTAAATATTAGATAAATTGGCTAGTAACGTATCATGATTCGATCCATCATATCAGTCGGAGCGGGAAAAATACCAATTAAATATGTGATCAAGAAACTATCGGCTAGTAGTGTAATCATTGGCTACTAACTAACCATGCAATTCACGTATGGTTGAGTTAGCTCCTTAGTGTAATCATTGAATCTTCCAGGCCGATCACATATTTAGTTAGTATATCAAACCACATAGTTATTGTAGATTCTATTATTCAGTTCATTGATTACCTTGTTCTATTTTTGACATTATAGTTCTCTTCCTCATTCTTGTACGCATTGATTATATTCTGTTGCTAGTATTGCCTATTCCCTCATTGTTCTTGATTATCAGTTATATTCTCATCGTAGATAGCATCTTCTATTTTACTGCTTTATAGTTTTTGTCAATTAATTGGAACTGCTATTGGCTTGTACTTCGCTCCATTCCTGACTGAAAAAATATTTTTCAGAGGATCTGGGAGATTGGTGTTCGACATACTACATACCTCAGCCTATAGATGGTGCAGACTTGGACCCACTAGTTCTGGAATGACTGCCGAGAGATTTAGCCGGATTCACTAGTTAGCATAGTTAGTTCTCTTTAGCATTTTGGTACCGGATTTGTTTCCGGCATATATTTGAGATTTGGATATTATTACTATTTGTTGTTGTTATATTTTTAACTACATAGTTATGTTAGACTTTTGTGATATCTTCTCGTGCCATAGAAATGTGATTGAGTATTGTGTTGAATTAAGTTGATTATTCTCTTCTTGGAGTTTGAGATATTATTGGAGGATTATGCATTTTGTAAGATAATTAGTTAGTATAGTTGACCAAGACATCATTCTACCGCCGATGCTGCGGCGTAGGCTGTGCATTATTCCCGACTTGCATCCCTGCACCGGGTGCGGGTCTTGACAGCTTCTGTTGGAGTGGGTGGGGTTCCCAACCTATGTGAAAAATATTTCGGAGTAGAATTGAGTATTTCTACATATAATAGGAATACCTCAATTTATTTGGATTGGATATTCCTAAATATAATAGGAATATATCAATGGATTTGGATTGGATATTCCTACATATAATAGGAATATGTCAATGGATTTAGATTTGGATTGGATATTCCTATCTATAATAGGAATGCTAGTTGTGGGTTTGAAGCTATATATAGGTGTCTCCTGGCCCTAAAATATATTTCTCTCTCTAAAAAAAAAATAGCAATAAGGAGAGAAAATAAGGCAATAATGCCATTACAACATTGGAGAGGAGAAAGAAGGATTGGAGGCCGTTTCGAAGAAGTAGATTAGTTTCGGGTATTTTTCGTTGTCTTTCTTCTTCGTGGTTATAATCTATTTTCTATTCCAAAAGAGTTGTGGTGATCCGTTTGGATCGGTGATAAGTTTGTAAGGAGTCGATATATTTTTTATTCTATTAATGTAGGCTTTTCAGGGTTGGACTCCGATCGTCCCGTGGTTTTTTTGGCAAGGATTTTACACGTCAAAAATCTCTATGTCTGCGATTTGTGTTTGGCATTTTTGGTTTGTGCGTTTTGTTCGGTTCTCTCGCAGGTACTCTCTGGTTTGGGGAACTGTTTTCGTACTTTCCTTCCCACCAAAGTGGTATCAGTGCCAGGTTCTGGAATTTCAGAAGGGTGTCAGGAGTTGACAGACAAACCAGGGAGGAGAGATGGACGCAAAGCCGGTGCGCATGGTAAATCTGAACGGTACCAACTATCATTACTGGAGGAGGACTGGAATTTTGAGCATATACAGGTGTGTGGGTACATCAGACAGTTCGTTGACGAGAATGTGTATAACAACGTTGCCAGTATTGAGCACGCGAGGACACTGTGGGATAAGCTAGAATATTTGTATGCGAAGAAGGCCAGAGTAAATAAATTGTTCCTGATCCGGATGATGATGGGTCTGCGGTACAAAGATGGGGCATCTATTATGGATCACTTGAGTGAGTTCCAGGGCGTGGTTGACCAGCTATCCTCGATGGGAGTCAAGTTCGACGACGAGGTTCAGGAACTATGGCTGCTGTGTACTTTGCCAGACTCGTGGGAGATCGTACGAGTGTCTATGATCGCTTCGGCTCCGGAAGGCGTGGTCAGTCTGGAGTTTGCCAAGAGCGGGGTATTGAATGAAGAGATGCGGAGACATTCTCAGGGCACTTCATCTACATCCCACTCAGAGGCGCTTTTGTTTCAGAAAGCCACGAAAGGGGTAAAAGCAGGGGTCCAGGCGCTGACAAAGACAAAAGCAGGAGAAGGCCCAAGGGTCGGTACGAGGACTCGGAGTATTACCATTGTGGCAAGATGGGCCACATCAAGCGAAACTGTTTCGCTTGGAAGAGAGAGAAGAAGGGCGACAAGGGAAATCAAAGTGAGAACACTACATCGGCGGCCTCGACACATGGAGGCAACGTGATCATCGTAGGTGATGAGGTAGTTATGAACCTCGCATGCGATGACAACTCTTGGCTGGTGGACTCAGGTGCTTCAGCACACATATCTCACAACAGGGCACTATTTGCTACATACACAATATGCGACTGTGGAGTGTTGAAGATGGGTAATGGAGATATGTCGAAGGTAGTTGCCATTGGATATGTATATTTGAGGACAAATACAGGTACAGTTCTTGTTCTCAAAGATGTTCGTCATGTCCCTGATATCTGTTTTAACCTGGTGTCGGTTGGAAGGTTGGATGACTAGAGTTTCTTCAGTCTCTTCGGGAACAATCATTGGAAGCTTTTTAGAGGTTCGATGGTGATTGCCAAAGGAAGCAAGAGGTCTGGACTCTACTATATGGAAGAGAGCGCACATAAGGCACATGAGGTTAACGTAACTACTGATGCGTCTATTGAGTTGTGGTACAGGCGGCTCAGCCATATCAACGAGATGGGGATGAGCTACTTGGTGAACAAGAAGGTGATTCCAGGGCTAAAGTCTACAAAGTTGGAGAAGTGCACGCACTGTTTGGCGGAAAAGCAAAATATTGTGTCTTTCCAAAGTCACCCAAGTTCAAGGAAGCTGGCGTTGCTTGAGTTGATTCACTCGGATGTCTGCGGTCCTATGAAGGTAAAATCCATTGGTGGTGCTTCTTATTTTGTAATATTTATTGATGACTGTTCTAGGAAGGTTTGGGTCTATACCTTAAAGACCAAGGATCAGGTGCTGCCCACTTTCAAGGAGTTTTTGGCCTCTGTTGAAAGGGAGACGAGCAAGAAGCTGCTTTATGTTCGGTCGGACAATGGCGATGAGTATATCGGTCCCTTTGATGCTTATTGTAGAGAGAAAGGGATACGACACCAGAAGACTCCACCAAAGACACTGCAGCTCAATGGTGTAGCGGAGCAGATGAATATGACGCTAATGGAGAGGGTGTAGTATTTGCTGTCAGAAGCAAACTTGGCAGGCAGCTATTGGGGTGAGGCACTTTACACAGCTGCTTATGTTATTAATTTATCTTCTAGTGCTCCTTTGCAGGGTGATGTGCCTGACAAAGTATGGTACGACAAAGAGCCGTCATACAATCACCTGCGAGTGTTTGGTTGTAAGGCATTCGTGCATATACCGAAGGACGAGAGATCCAAACTTAAGCCAAAGACGAGGCAGTGCGTCTTTGTCGGCTACGGTCAGGATGAGTTTGGCTATAGACTCTACGATCCAGTGGGAGTAAAGCTCTACAGAAGCAAGGACGTGGTATTCGTCGAGGATCAGACCATGACTAACACTCAGAATTTTGAGATGCCTTCTGAGGCTGAGGAATTGCCTGAGTTAAAGTCATTTTGCTTCGAGCAGTTTCTAGAGGACATCGCAGAGGATCCAGTTATGGGGGAGCCAGTACATGGAGTTGCTCCCAACCTTGATCATCGGCCTGCTGATGGTGGTCAGGGTGACCCTCAGGAGGATGAGCATACCGAGAAGGCAGTTCCTGGAGGGGAGGAGATTGTAGATATACAGCCAGCACCAGTGGTTCCGTTGAGGAGGAGCGATAGAGAGCGTCGACCATCTACGAGATACTCACCGGGTGAGTATGTGCTACTAACTGACGGGGGAGAACCCGAAAGTTTCACAGAGGCTATGGAAGACGAATACATGCAGAAGTGGATGGAGGCCATGTAGGAGGAGATGAGTTCCTTGGAGGCCAACTCTACTTATGATCTGGTGCGGTTGCCAAAGGGCAAGAAGGCTTTGAAGAATCGATGGGTGTTCAGAGTGAAGCAGACAGATAATGCTACTCGCCCTCGATACAAAGCGAGGATGGTAGTTAAAGGCTACGGTCAGCGAAAAGGCGTAGATTATGATGAGATCTTTTCGCTAGTCGTCAAGCAGTCGTCTATACGGGTGGTGCTAGCATTGGCAGCCAGTTTTGACTTGGAGGTCGAGCAAATGGACTTGAAGACAGTATTCCTCCATGGTGATCTTGAGGAGGAGTTGTACATGGAGCAGCCAGAGGGATTCTGTGAGAAGGACAAGTCACATTTGGTCTTCCGGTTGAGGAAGAGCTTGTATGGTCTAAAACAGGCTCCGAGGCATTGGTACAGGAAGTTCGAGTCGTTTATGGGGGAGCATGGCTATGCACAGACGACGTCGGATTATTGTGTTTTTGTGAGGTACTTCGCCGATGATGCCGATGATGATTTCATCATTTTGTTGCTTTATGTTGATGACATGGTGTTGGTGGGTAGGAATGCCACCAGGATAGCAAGTTGAAGCGCCAACTGGGCGCGACCTTATCTATAAAGGATTTGGGTGCAACGAACACTATTCTTGGGATGTAGATCAGCCGAGAGAGAGAGAGAGTCCAAGATGCTACACTTGTCCCAAAAGAAGTACATTCACCGGGTACTTCAGCATTTCGGGATGGACGGGTCGAAGAAAGTGAGTAACCCCCTTGCGGCTCACTTTAAGTTCACTGAGGAGCAGTGTCTATCTACCGAGGACGAGAAGAAAGATATGGAGCGAGTTCCATATGCCTCAACCATGGGGAGTCTTATGTATGCTATGGTATGTACGAGGCCAGACATTGCTCACGCAGTCGGCACAGTTAGCAGGTACATTTTAAATCCTGGAAGGGTACATTGGAGTGGGGTCAAGTGGATTCTACGATATCTTCAGGGTACTGCCGATTGGAGACTTTTATTTGGTGGAGAGGAGCCGAAGCTGGTTGGATATACCGACGCTGATATGGCTGGAGATGTATAGACGAGACGATCGACTTCGGGCTATGTGATGATGTTTGCTGGTGGAGCAGTATCGTGGCAGTCGTGTTTACATAAGTGTTTTGCCTTGTCGACGACAGAGGCAGAATACATAGCGACGACGGAGGCTTGCAAGGAGTTATTGTGGATGAAGAAGCTGCTGTAGGAAATTGGGCTAAAGCAAGAGCAGTATCCTTTGCTTTGCGATAGTCAGAGTGCTATTCACCTTGTGAGAACCAGACATTTCATAGCCGGTCCAAGCACATTGATACCCGGTATCATTGGATACAGGATGTGGTTGACAAGAAGGAAGCGGCGCTTGAGAAGGTTCATACAGATGACAACGGAGAAGATATGTTCACAAAGGTTCTACCAAGAAAAAAATTTGAGTACTGCAGGCGGATCGTCGGGATGACGACCCCCTCCACATAGTTGTGAAGGGAGAGATTTTTTGGAGTGGGTGGGGTTCCCAACCTATGTGGAAAATACCCCGGAGTAGGATTGAGTATTTCTACATATAATAGGAATACCTCAATTTATTTGGATTGGATATTCCTAAATATAATAAGAATATTTCAATGGATTTGGATTGGATATTCCTACATATAATATGAATATGTCAATGGATTTGGATTTGATATTCCTATCTATAACAGGAATGCTAGTTGTGGGTTTGAGGCTATATATATGTGTGTTTTCTGGCCCTAAAATATATCTCTCTCTAAAAAAAAATATAGCAACAAGGAGAGAAAATGAGGCAAGAGTGCCATTGCAACATTGGAGAGGAGAAATAATGATTGGATGCCGTTTCGAAGAAGGAGATCAATTTCGGGTATTTCTCGTTGTCTTTCTTCTTCGTGGTTATAATCTATTTTCTGTTCCAAAAGAGTTATGATGATCCATTTGGATCGGTGAGAAGTTTGTAAAGAGTCGGTGTATTTCTTATTTCATTAGTGGAGGCTTTTCAGGGTTGGACTCCGATCGTTCCGTGGTTTTTTCTGCAAGGATTTTCCACGTCAAAATCTCTGTGTCTGCGATTTGTGTTTGGAATTTTTGGTTTGTGCGTTTTGCTCAGTTCTCTCGCAGGTACTCTCTGGATTGGGGAACAGTTTTCGCACTTTCATTCCCATCAAAGTCTTCTTCTTCGTCGCCTTCTTCATCGCCTTCGTGACGGAGCTGACGGGAAGGTGCTTGAGGTGCGGCTCGGCAGCGAGGTCGACGACGCGAAGAGACGGAAAATCGCGAGAGGAGGGAGGAGGAGAGGCCGGAAGGGGGTGGGGGTGGGGGAGGAGCAGGAGGAGGGAGGTGAAGAGGGTGGGCAGCCCTAGTAAAATTTGAACTAGCCTGAGTAAAACTTTTTTCTAACTGGGTTAGCACCAATACTGGGCTAGCCCCGAGTCATTTTCGTAGTGCCTTTATCAAGAGCCTTACTTAAATGAGTAAGAAAGTGTAACTTTTTGTTGAAGTGACATGAATATTGATTTTTTTTTGGTTAAAATAGAGAGGAAATGATCCTCCAACCAAACACACGAAGTAGAAATAAGGATTTACCATTTCCATGCTCCACTTCGGAGGAACAAATTCCGAGGTCAAAACTCTGATTTCATGGTAGACAATATTTACTGTTCATGTCAAATCACAGTAAATCTTGTCTGTAAATCATCAAACCAAAAATATAAAATGATCTAAAATTCGAATTTTGGCCACTTTTGTGCTCGAAATCCTCGAACAAAACAGCCGCTAAGTTCCTCAAAACAAAATGAAGTGGGCTGATTCGGATTTTTTTTTTCCGACGCAGATGTCTCACACATCACTTTCACCCATTCTATCCAAATATTGAAACTGAGAATGTATCCATTTCCCGGAGACAAAATAGTTTGTAACCAAACACAATTTATAACTTGGACATAGGTGTATATGTGATAAAGATGCAATGTTGCATCTACCACTTTCGCACTTCCTCCAACTTATATCGATCCAAACATTCCCTAAGTGAATTATCAGTAAGACAAGATTAGTTCTCTCCACAAAGCTGGACATAATGCACAAATTAAGGTCTGTTCATAAAAATCTAGTTAGATGCCTAATGCTCTTTAGCCACATATTCTACATCAAATTTAAATGGTAGTAAACAAGAAGTGAATTGTATACCAAGAATATCATTATAGACTTATCGAATCAGTGTTTCACAAATATGACTTCAGTTACATCTTTATCTGTATACAAAATTCTGAGCCTTTTACAGGAAATGCTCAATATGGCACTTCCAGCCTCCCATCTTTGGTGCATTGCGTTCAGGACTGCACATCTGAAGTAACTCAAGTTTCAGAAGGTGCCGCAGCCTCCACGATTGAAGAGTCAGTAGCTTCGGGAGGGGCAGAAGCCTCCACGCTAGGAGCAGTCTGAGGTTCAGGTATGATTGAAGCTTCTACGATGTTGGCAGCAGGCTGGAACTTGCTGATGTAGTAGCTAAGAGGTGGTCCAGAGTATTCTACGCTCCGCGCTTGAGGCTTGTTCCTGTCAACTTGAAGAAGAATCGAAGAAGCAGCAGCTACGGAAATGAGGGCCAACCCTGCGGCGATAGCAGCAGTGTTTTCTGCACCTTCTGATGAGGTACCTGCAGATCCTGAGCTTATGGCGCTCTCTGCCACATAAACTGCTGGCTGAAGAGAACAAGAAAGTACAGAAACAATGACAGCATCAGAAAGAAGGGGATTTCATTCATAAACGTTGAGCAGGACATAACGATACCGAGCGAGCAAACTGAAAAATTGTCATGACTGTAGTAGTAAATCTAACCCATAACATACCTGAACTAATACAGAATGTAAATTGGCCAACTAGCTATCATATTAAACATTTGGATACTTTTTGATTTACTGTCTAGTAGTCTATGTTGCATGAATATGGACACGGATGCAGAAAATGACATGATACAATACAGGATGTGGGCATTTTCAGATAGGTACAAGGCAGTCATGTTGACATGATACAATCATAGTTTGAAGTATCGGCCGATACCGATCCGATACGGCCGATACCGATACAATTTGGCATGTCCCGATCCGATACCGACAGATACCCGATACTGACCGATACCAACATTAGAGATCTCTTTTCCGGTCAATTCGGCAGAGAAAATTGAATTAAAAAGACCAATTAGCAAGGGTGTAAAAGCATAGTAAGGTTGTAAAAGCATATAAAAGAGAAAATTTTATCTATCGCATATAAGTCAATCGACAAGGGTGACTACTATTTCATTCAATTTCAAAAATACTGAGAAACAACACTGAAAATATTTTAAATTATGCATAAATGTATAAAATATATTTTCTAAAATGTTAATAATTTACTAATAGTTGTTTGCTTTCCGATACCAAAAAAATCCGATACTCCGATCCGAAACCGCCGATACTACCGATACCGCCGATCCCAATACTCACAGGAATGGTCCGATACCGATTCCGATACCGATACTTTGAACCTTGGATACAATACGAGATATGGATATTTTCAGATCAAGGTAGTCACCACAGAGATGAACAATAACATGGATATTGTGTATTGACACGATATGGATACCGACACCATTTTTCCGTGTACGTTCAAATAGACGATAGTTGATAACTCTTACCACTATTTGTCAAATTATTGGTAACTTGTTAGTGAGTTCATTGCAGTTTTAATATAAAGAATACTTCTGAGGAGATCTCAGTTCTTCAGTGTCAAGTTTACATATGTTTTACATTCTAGTTCTCTGGTTTTACCCTATCTATGTCAATTGCTTTGTATGATACTGCCCAAATGTTTCTCATGTTTTATACTCACCGGAGATCAAACATAGTAGAGTATCCAGATGTGTATTTAGAATCTACAATAGAATCACTTTGAAGGTTAATGGTGCGAACCTCGTCAGAGTACTTATTGGCCAACTTGCTATCATATTAAACATTAGGATATTTTTTTGATTTACTGCCTGGTACTCTATGTCGCATGAATACGGACACAGATACAGGAAATGACACGATACAATATAGGATGTGGGCATTTTCAGATAGGTACAAGGCACTCGTGTTGCACGAATACGTGCAAGGGGACGATACAATATGGGATATGGATATTTTCAGACAGGTACAAGGTAGTCACCTATGTTGCACAGAGATGAACAATAACATGGATATTGTGTATGGAAACGATATGGATACGGACACCATTTTCCCGAGTACGTGCAACATAGACGATAGTTGATAACTCTTACCACTATTTGTCAAATATATTGGTAACTTGTTAGTGAGTAAGTTCACTGCAGTTTTCATATAAAGAATACTTCTAAGGAAGTTTCAGTTCTTCAGTGTTAATTTTACATTAATATTTTAGATTCTAGTTCTCTGGTTTACACTATCTATGTCAATTGCTTTGCTTGATTCTGCCCAAATGTTTCTCATGTTCTCTACTCACCGGAGATCAAACACAGACAATATCCAGATGTGTATTTAGAATATACAATAGAATCACTTTGAAGGTTAATGGTGCGAACCTCGACAGAGTATATATTTGTTTGTCCAGCAGTATCTTTCTCGACATAACCGGTCCAACCCTTCTTCTTAGGCGGGAACGTCCCAGATACCTTGGTTTTGTCACCAGCTAACCATTCCATGCTCACCTTCCCAACCTGAAAAGATGTTCCGAAACAATTATCAAAAAGCATACTGCAAATTTTTTTTCTCACTCTTTTCAATTTACATACCATTCCAACTACTTGGAGCACATAGTTTGAGATCCTGCCAGTCCAAAAAGGGTGAAGCTTTGAAGGTTATGCATTTATTATTTATAGGATGAGAGTTAGATTTGGGCAACAGTATAATTTTTTTGCTTAAAAAGGCACAAGATATAGATTTAAATTTTGAACCTGGCTAATAATTTGCATCAAACTATCGTGAGTTTTTGCCAATTTTCAAGTTGGTACAGTAAACTATTATATTTAACAACTAACTACCTCGAACTTTCCCACGTTTGCAACTTGCTACCCACATTGTGGACAATGATATTCTTCCTACTTTCATATTTCTTAATGATATCTTACCAACTGTAAATCCAGAAAGGTTCTGAGGATTTATTTGCTAATTATAATATTTTAGGATAGCAACTTGTTAATTTTAGTTTAGGGATAACAAATTGCAAATCGGAGACAGTTCAGGTTATTTAGTTTCCAATTGGCCACTGAACATGGTTTCTGAGATGTGATGAGGATCTCGTTCCTCAGTGCACAGTTTCTGCACAGTACATGTTGAAATTAGTTGATGATTTTATTGATCGTCTCATTGGCATTATATAGCCTTACAGTCATTAATACAATGATCTCAATCATTATGATAATAATCTCATAATGGAATATCCTGTGACATATTCTGGCATCCCAAATATGTCCTCAGGATATTCCCATGTGCTTATACTATACTTAAATATGACACCCAACATACCATATCAACACTGCCCCTCAAGATGGGTGAAAGCTATTCACTAAGCCCATCTTGTCACATCCTCTAATCATGCTCACTGAGGCGAGTCCCTTGGTTAGTCCATCTGCTACTTGATCCCTGGTTGGAACATGGCCAAGCTCCAGTAATCCACTATCCAACTTCTCTTTGATGAAGAATCTATCAATCTCGATGTGTTTGGTCCTGTCATGCTGTACTGGATTGTTGGTGATACTAATAGCTGATTGATTGTCACACCACAGCTTCATCTTGGCTCCTTGATCAAGCTTCAGCTCCACCAGCATATTCTTCAACCATAGCAGCTCTGCAACTCCCAAGGCCATAGCTCTGTACTCTGCTTCAACTGTCGATCTGGCCACCACAGATTGCTTCTTACTCCTCCAGGAGACCAAGTTACCTCCTACAAATATGCAATATCCCGAGGTAGATCTCCTGTCATCAGCACAATTAGCCCAGTCAGAATCACAGTAGCCCTCGATGCTCACGTGATTGTTCTTCCTGAATATTAGTCCCTTCCCGGGAGCACCTTTCAAGTACCTCAGAATCTGGTACACTGCATCCATATGACCCTTCCGTGGGTCATGCATGTAGCGGCTCACCACACTTACTGCAAAGCAGATATCAGGACGTGTGTGGCTCAAATAGATCAACTTGCCAACCAGTCTCTGGTATCTGTCCCGATCAACTGGTTCTCCAGCCTCAACATCAATCTTGAACCTCTGATCTATTGGTGTCGCTGCAGGTTTGCACCCCAACATCCCAGTTTCTGTGAGAAGGTCCAGTGCATACTTCCTTTGAGAGAGAACAATTCCCTCTGCTTCTCAAGCAATCTCAATCCCAAGGAAGTACCGAAGAAGGCCGAGATCCTTCACCTCAAATTCCTTGCCAAGCTTTCCTTTGAGTTGGGTGATCTCCTGCTCATCATCTCCTGTGATAATCATATCGTCCACATACACCGCAAGCATGGTGATGTGGCCTCCACTCCGACAGAAGAACACAGTACGATCAGCATTGATCTGCAGATATCCCATCCCTATCATCGCCCTTCTGAATCTGTCAAACCACGCTCGAGGAGCCTGCTTCAGTCCATAGAGGGACTTCTTCAACCTGCAGACCTTGCCTATTATCTGATTGGTGCCAAATCCTGGTGGTATCTCCATGTACACCTCCTCCACTAGATCTCCGTGAAGAAACACATTCTTCACATCCAGTTGGTGTAGCTTCCATCCACCATTCGCTGCCAGAGAAATCAGAGTCCTGACAGTGCTCATCTTTGCAACTGGTGCAAAGGTCTTGTCATATTCGATGTCGTACGTCTGACTGTATCCTTTGGCTACTAGTCGAGCTTTGTAGCGCTCAACCTGTCCATCTGGGTTCTGATTCACGGTAAAGACCCACTTGCATCCAACTGCTCTCTTCCCCTCTGGCAGTCTCACAAGCTCCCAAGTGTGGTTCTTCTCCAGAGCTCCCAACTCCTCGTGCATTGCCGCTTTCCACTTTGGATCATTCTTGGCAACCTGCCAATTGTTAGGTACAGTAATACTATCCAAAGATGCTATAAATGCTCCATGAGAAGAAGGGATATGGTCATAAGAAACAAACTGAGCAATATCCCAACCATATCTGTTTGGAGAATTTCCTGCATTGCTGCGAGTGGTCCTCCGTACAGATAGTGGTATGGGAGGAGTAGAAGTAGGAGGAATGATATCTTGTGAAGGAGGGGGTATCACCTGAAGGGGGGTTGGTGTCGGTGCCTCAGGAGTTGGGACGAACGCAGGCAAGGGACTTGGCACTGGCACTGTCGGTACTGGTCCTGCAGTTTGCTTCTCTCTACTGCTGTAGGTAAGTAACTCTCCCTGAGCCGTATGTAGCGCCCCGTTCTCCCGATGCGGAGAGCGCGGCTAAGAAATACAAGACGGTATCGTTCGATCGGGATAGATTGAATTAAGAACTCGTCCTCGTTATGGATTTGTTTCTTCGGAATCGATTCCCATATTCAGTGGACTGCGCCCCAAGGATCGTCTTAGCGGCAGAGTCAGGAGGGACCTCTCCGCTGCTATCTTTTATTGCCTCGGTTTTCGATGTCGCTTGTTGCTTTCGTGCTTTGAGTTGGTTTTGGGATTTGCTTGTTTTCCTTGAACGGTTTCGATGGATTTCATTGTTTTCGTTCATTGACTTGCACTTCTATTCCGAGAATGGATAGAGAGGAAGAAGTATTAATCGAGCTATTCGTAATGCAGGTGAACGAAGCTTCCTCCTGCTCTATATAATACTTTCCATTCCAAAGAACGGAGTCGTGAAGCGCCTCTTTCCTTCTCCCTTCCAAAATCCAAGTGAGTGGCTACCAACCCGATTAGCTAGTCCTGCTTCCAAGCTTCACAGCTAATCAATCCGCACTCTCCTTTGTCCCGATCAAACGATACCAAGTAATAATAAAAGAAACCAAGATAAAAGAGAATAGACTTGGTTCATATGCTTGTCAATAACTTCATGAACGGATACTGAACTGCATGCTTGTTCGTTAGGGAATAAATCATGAATTGTGCTTGTCTTGTACAATTGCTTGTCTTGTACTCTTGTTGCCTCAAACTGCAATAACTTGTAACTTGTATCTTGTTCGATCATGGACAACTTGTGCACAGGGAAACGTCTCGCGGACGATGCTGGGGCACTGGCATCGATCCGGTCCGGGCGAGACATATTGTTCTAGTCTCTTGTTCGGCGGAAATGGCTTGCAGCACCTCTTGTACTTACGTTGCAAACCATTCTCGTCAAAGACTACCGTCCATTATGGCAACCATGCCAGTGATCATCGTGTATATTTAAACCTGTTGCATGCTAACTTGTGTCTCCGTGGCAGGGAAGGCATGGTAAGTATTGTGCAGGTAATTCAGACGGTCAGGTAAAATCCACCTAACGGTGGCACGTTCATTTCAGTAAATTCAATATGCTGCTTAACTGTAAATGAACTAAGGCAAGATAGAAACCCACAAAAATATGCATGCTTCACTAAACAACGTGTTGATTGGTATAGTCAGGCTAGCTCGCCTTCACCAGCATGTTTCGATATGCTGACCCTCGTTGAAACTGGTTCTCCGCACTAAGGCGAACCGAGCGAGGAGCCGAAGTCGTCTTCCCGATCCAGTCCAGCTGTTAGCGCATCTTCACCGCGCCTCGAAGCCTTTTGAAGCCAGAAGCTGCAACTCTTCATACACAAATGCAGCTCCGTGGCAAAGCGATCCTCCAGCCTGGAGGTCTTTATCGTTTTGAGTTTATAAAAGGATGTAATGTACAGGACTGCTATCTCATTTTGAGTCAACCCTTTTGTAAGCCGTTCGGCATATTAGCTGACTCGTTCAAGAGTTTGTAATAGATGTTCATTATCAATAAAGAGAACCTTTCTATGTTTCAAATCTGTGTTTCAATTTATCTGCGTACTCTGAGTATGTGCTTGCTATGCAAATCATTAAAGCCTTGTGCGGGCGCAACTCCAGGCCCGCACGGCGGTCACGACTCGGGGGACGCCTCGGGGCGTGACACCGTAGGCCTAACACCTTCACCTTCTTGTTCCTTCTCCGTGCCTCCATGCCAAACTTCTAAATCGGTTACCACCAAGTTCTCCATCTCTCCCTCTCGCCTAATACTGGCAATATTAGACGTGTTGTGTGAAGTTCCGTCCTGGTGGTAGTATGGCTCATGCTCCCGAAAGTGGACATCCATACTGACAAACTTCTTCTTCTCTACTGGACTCCAGCACACATACCCCTTCTGGGTCGCCGAGTAGCCTACGAAGATGCATTTGACCGCTCTAGGGTCAAGTTTCCCAACTGATGGCCTGTTGTCCTTCACAAAACACACACACCCAAACACCTTCAGTGGGAGTATCCCACTATTATTGCCTTGCAATACCTCACATGGGGACTTCCATCCGAGGACCTTCGAGGGCATCCTGTTGATGAGTTGAGCTGCTGTCAACACTGCATGCCCCCACAGACTCTGTGGGACATTCATGTCGATCATCATACTTCTTGCGATCTCCATAAGGTGTCTGTTTTTCCTTTCTGCAACTCCATTTTGTGCTGGTGTGTATGCACAGGTGGTCTGATGCTGTATTCCGTGTGCTGACAAGTATTCTGCAAGCGTCCTGTTGGTATACTCCGTTCCATTGTCAGACCTCAGTACCTTCACAACTGCTTTGTACTGAGTCTGGACATGCTTATGGAAATCCCGAAAACAAGCAGGTACATCATTCTTATTTTTCATCAAATATAACCAGGTAACATGAGAGGCACACTCAATGAAAGAAACAAAGTACTTATAACCATTCATAGTGTTAGTAGCACATGGACCCCAGACATCAGAATGTACTACCTCAAAAGCAAAAGTGCTCCTATGACCCGTGCCAACATATGAGCTCCTAGTAAGTTTTTCTAACTCGCACGCATCACATACTAATTTCTCTTTATTTGTTTTTGCATAAATCTCTGGATACAACTTACTTAGAGTATCAAAGGAAGAATGTCCCATCCTCCGATGATGGAGTATCAAGGTATCCTCAGTCCTCTGCTGCAGTCCTTCCATGCCAGCCTTCTCTGCCATAGATACCAATGCTGAGTCCAGTCCTTCTCGATCTAGGTACCACAGTCCCTCATGCCAAGTGTCAGTCCCAAGTCTTCGTCCTGTCCCTTTCTCCTGGAAAGTCATCTTAGGAATATCAAAAGAAACAATACATTTAAGTTGGAGGATTATAGAACTAATGGACAAGAGACTGACTGGAAAGGATGGAGCATGTAAAACATTGGATAATCTTACTGAACCTGTACAATTAACAGTACCCTTACCGACCACTGGCTGGAAAGTGCCATCAGCTGTCTGAATGCTGTCTGCTGATGCTAGGTGAGTGTAGGAAGAAAACTCACTAGCATTCCCCGTCACATGCCGAGATGCTCCCGAGTCGATAATCCAGTCTGATGATTTAAGGGAAGAGATAGACGCAAGAGCAAGTGATTCGTCAGTACCTTCTGATGGATGGGCATACATGGCAGCGTTGCCCCTAACAAAGAATGAGGTGGACGCCTCCTCTGTTCTACTCCTCATGTCTCCCAGTGCCTGGTCCTCCACAGTAAAGGTGCCATCAGCTTCTCCGTTCCCTTCTGATATCAGGAGGTTCGTCCGATAACCTCCCCGGCCGCCTCGTCTACCCCCTCGACCACGACCACGTCCTCCATTATATCCTCGTCCGCCGAACGGTCCTCGTCTACCACCTGAATCTCCCTCCCTAGGTGGTTTGGTACAAGCATACCGATGATGACCCATCTCCCCACAGTTGTAGCACTGCCGGTTATGCTGCCAGGGCTCTCCCTTAGATCCTGTGTTACCTGAGCTGGTGATCGCTAGTGCTGACTTTGCTTCGGGGGGACCACCTGTCCCGGCTTGCAGCCTGATTCGTGTCTCCTCCTGGATCATGGCTGAGATAGCCTCCTCAAGGCTAGGGATCTTTGGTTGGGCTAGAAGTAGGGCCGTCCTCTGTGCGAAAGCTGCAGTCAGCCCTTTGAGGAACTTCATCGTCCTCTCCTGCAGACACACATGTCTCTCCTTACACTTAGGGTCCCCGCAGCTCGCCCGATCTGAGGAGTGATCATAATCCAACCACAGACGTTCCAACTCCGTGGCATACTCCTGCACCGTCTTCTTTCCCTGTACGGTGTCATCAATCTCCCCCTTTATCTGGAAGACCCGTAAGTTGTTCCCCACACCATCATAGGTCCTTCTCAACTTCTCCCACACATCTTTCACTATCTCAATACTGTCTACTGTGGCGGCAATAGACTGGACTAAGGAGTTGAGAAGCCAGATTTAGATCACCATATGAGTGGACTTTCACTTATCGCGTCATGTCGAGCCCTCGTCCGGCTTTGTCGTCTCGCCCGTCAGGAACCCCTCCATGTTTTTTCCTGCGAGGGTTCTTCTCACCCGCCGTGACCAACTCAGATAGGTGGCTGGTCCATCTAATTTCAGATCGATGGAGGGAAGCTTCAACTCCGGCGATGTTCGTGTCGTGTTCTCACCAGCCGACATCGTCAACAACTTCATCAACGTCGCCACCTCTGCAGAATCTAGCTTCTTGATGATCTCCTCCATCGATGCGTCGTCTATCCAATCACGTCACGTCCGCTCCACGACTCACGCTCGTCCTCGTCGTCCGCTCCTAGATCCGAACATGTCCCCCCTTTTTTCAGATCTAGGCATCCCTATTAGGCGTTGTCTCGTGCTGGTACGGAGGAGACGGCAGCACGCATGTCACAGCCGTCGTCGCAGCAGCAGCAGCAGCAGCCGCAGCAGTAGTAGCCGCAGCAGTAGCGGGACGGGACAGCAACAACGAAGGACGGCCTGCGAAGGGCGGAGTGTCACTACCACATTTTAGGAAAAGGGGTATTTTAGTAATTTCCTATTTAAATAAATATTGTGCATGGTAAATAATTTTTGTTGTATTATTTAATTGTTGTTGGATGTTATTTAATTATTTTGGACTTATTTTAGTGGACCCAACTAGTGTAGTTTGGACCCATGGACCAACATGAATTAAATAGTTAGATTTGGCCCATTTAGAAAGCCCATAGTTAAGGAGATGGATTAAATTAATTAAGTGATTAGACTAGAAGCTTCCTTCCTTAATTATTTCTTCATGAGAGGCCCCAAGGGGTACATTGGACATTTTACAATTACTTGGGGAAGGGGGCATGGCCGGCTTATATTAGAGGGGGGGGATTTCTCTCTCCTCTCATTCTCATTTCCAAATCTAGATCTAGAATTTTCCACTCCCAAATTTCCTCCATTCCCATTCCAATTCCCTACCAAATTCATTCCAAATTCTTCCCAATTCAACATTAGAAAGTTGAGAAGTAAGGATCTAGAAGAAGAAAGCAAGGATCTACAAAGAGGAGCAAGGATCTACAATTTGGAAGCAAGTTCATCTCAATTGGAGGTTTCATTGGGAATCCATCTCCCAATAGGTATAATTCAGATTTTCCCATTTAAATAGCTTCTAAATCTGAGATTTAATCATGTAAAATCAACCTATATGTATGTACTACCCATAGGACTTTGTTTTGTGTTCATAGGAGGCCCATGGAGAAAGTTATGGTGCTTTTTGTGTTAATTTTGTTGGAATTCCGAATTTACATTTTGTTGTGTGTATCAATTGATCCTATAGATCAATTGGACATGAGCTTATGTGTTTGGGGCTAGTGTCGTGTCCATAATTTGGTACATGTGGTTCGTATCCCAACTATTTGGTGATACGTGTCATTTTGGGGGTTTTCCCTCCGACACGGGGCTTTGAACATGTCGTATTTTGACACGGACACATAGATCTACTTTTGACACTTTGATTTATTCATAAATATTATTTGTGATTTGTTTGTATCCTTCGGGGTACAATTGGTTGTGTGTTGGACTCGTGTCACATGCGTATCCTAGATCTAGTGGGATACGGTGTGATACTCTCCAATTGTGTGGATTTTTGAATAGATCTAATTATGTATGGTTTAAATTCTTCAATTATAATTAGTAAATATATATAGATATTATATATTTATTTTGTGTATTTATTATAGTAATTATTGTAGCATAGATCTATATATTTTTGTGTGTGCTAATATGATGTACAAATATAATATGTAGCTTTCTTGCATGTAATTATATATGTACTTATGTTAATAGTATAAATTATACATAAATGTTTTATAAAATATATTTATGTGTTTAATTGTGTAATTATATTATTTATAATTATTATGTAATTATTTGTATATTAATGTATATATTTTAGGTGTGCTTCTAGCCATGTAAAATATGAACATTAATATGTGCATGTGTTGTAACTATTAGTATTTAATTATAAGTTTATATGTGCATATATATATAAGTATATAATTATTTATTTATATATATGTATTGTGATTATTATTGCATATATATATTTATATATATATATATATATTTTTATATTTTTATTTGTTTTGGTGACAGTGGTTTCTATGACAGTGAAACTGTCATTATTTGGTCTGAACAGCAGCCGCTGTACAGTGGTCAGCATTAATGACAGATCTGTCATTAATGCTGCGGCAGTTTTGAGCGGCAACCTTTCAGCGACGTTTTTTTGTGACAGTTTGAAACTGTCAGCAAACTGTGACAGCAGCGGTTTTGTATATGGAGTTTCTGCGACGAATTTTCAGTGACAGTCAAGACTGTCACTATTAAACCTGTTTTTATTTTATCTTGTTTTGTTCACTGTTTTCAGTGACGCTTTGACAGTTTTAAATCATATTTTATATATTATTATTGTATATATATATGTGTGTATATATATGTGTTTTGTAATATTTGTAATAATATATTATGTTATTTGTATACATATTGGTTTGTATATATATTATTTTAGGGTATATATTATTTGTATTAGTAGTATACTTTGTGTGAGTATGATTTGGGATCTAATTTTTATTCCTAAATTGTTGTATTTTATTTCTATATTATTTATATAGATTTCTTGTGAGGTTGATCTTGGTTTGACTTTAGTTGACTTTAGAGTTGACCATAGTTGACTTTTGACTTAGAATTTATTTATTGACCTAGGAGTTGACTAGTTTGACTTGTTCTCTTTCCGGGACCTTGTTTTAATGTGGTATTCCATATCTAGGTCTTCGAGGCACCGAGTCAGACATCTGTGAGACTGTTCTTTGGATTTCAGGCGAGTACATTCTCTGATAGTTTCTCATTTATGATATCCTCTATGTTCGTTGTATCTAGTGTAGATTTACATGTTTCTCTCGACACTATGGTTACACGGATTGGTATATCCGGATCTCGTCATGAGATGTTATTCCTTGGTATATGGTGTATATGGTGCAAGTATTGTTTCATTGGTTATCTTGTACATGTACAGACACCGATTCTCGGGGAGACTAGCTATCTTCTTGGGGAATCTAGTGCCATAGCATACCGTGGTTGGATCTATTATACCAGTTGGGGGTGGGGAGTATTAGTATAGATATGTGATCAAATCCCTATTGAATAAAGTATTGGTAAGCGAATAGTGTTGCTCATGCACCGCACGTATGATTAGCCAGGCCGCATTGTATCTTGCCCAAGCCGATCACATGTTAAGCTAGTACTCACACACTTAGTCATTAGTATTATTGTTTCATTGGCATATTGTTCATTATTGTATTTCTTTCCAGTATTTCCTTATTGTCTATATATCTCTTGTATCTATTTTGTGCATCTTGTTTATCCACAGCTATTTACTGTTACATAGTTTTTATCATGGATTAGAACTGCTGTTAGAGATGTACTCTGCTCCTTTCCTGACTGGATATATTTTTCCAGATGACACTGAGGAGTACCCTACCTATTATGGACCCCAGGATGTTGTGGGTTTAGATTCGGAGACCCTGGCTCAAGAGGGACTTATCCCAACTGAGACAGTTGACCCTGGAGTGTAGCTTGTAGTATGATAGTATTCTTTTGTACTGGATTTGTCTCCAGCTTATTTTTGTTACTCTTCAGACTCATTGATGTATTATTTTAAACTCATGAGTTGATGACTATTCTATTCTTATCTGATTCGTGTTCATTCTATCTTAGTTCTGTGATTGAGTACACTATCTTTTGGTGGTTCATTATATTAGATAGACTTTCTAGACAGCGTTCTACCGCCGATTCTGCGGCGTAGGCTGGGCGTTGTTTCCGACTAGTACCCTTACCCCGGGTGCGGGTCGTGACACGGAGAAGGGAAGAAGGGGGGGCGTGAAAGAGTTCGGTGGAGGAGATCTAGAAAATCCTCCTGTGGGTTTGTGGAAGCTTGGTGACGGCTAGGGTTTGTGGAAACTTGACTCTGATACCATGTTGAAATTAGTTGATGATTTTATTGATTGTCTCATTGGCATTATATAGCCTTACAGTCATTAATACAATGATCTCAATCATTATGACAATAATCTCATAATGGAATATCCTGTGACATATTCTGGCATCCCAAATATGTCCTCAGGATATTCCCATGTGCTTATACTATACTTAAATATGACACCCAACATACCATATCAACAGTACATGATTGGACCTAAAGCGGATTATTTATCCATGGGACATGATATCTAGACTTGGTCCATGTTACTTTAGAGGAGACCCCCTCTCTTAAGTCCTGCTGGACAACTTTCGTACTGACACTCAGGACAACTTTCGTACTGACACCAAATTTGTAAACCTGAGCACTCAACGGGATGAACCTCGCACACTATATGATGTTTTACAACTAAGTGTTGGGATTTTTGAAATTTCTTCCTAGAAAGTGGTCTCACATCTATGTAGCAAATTTCAAGTGTGTATTTCAATAATAAGATTATTTTTTTATTGACTTGTACACATTGGGAGTGGTAGCCCATGTGGTTGGCATTGTGGTATGTTTTACTAGGGGACAAGGTTCAAATCCTCCAAGAAACATTTGTTTTTGTCATCCATTTCTTGAGAATTTTCTTTAGTAAGGGCCTAGAACTAGAGTTCTCGAACTCGATCAAAGGGCGTGGACGAAGAGAGCAAAGTGGTGCTTTGACGACGCATTTTGCACGTACGCATGCATCGGGTGTTGCGTTGACCAGTGCGTTGTTTAGCGAACACGCATCGGACGATGCACCAACGAGTTGTTCAACATGCGTTCAACATTTAATGTGGCCAGTGCTCCAGCTGGACCATAGTTCCAACGTGGGAGCTGTTGGATTGTATCTCGTTTCCGGTTGAGCGTTCAAAGGGTGTGACAATGGAGTTGGTAATTTAGTCCCACATTGGGTAGGAGGTGGGATCATGAGGTGTAAATAATTGAGATTGTTTCAGGTCTTACATGAAAATTTCCTTTTAAGGCATGTGGGCCCAATCCAACATCACACCTCATAGGCTAACTCCGATTTGGGTCATACCGCTTCCCAACAAGTGGTATCAGAGCCCAATGTTACGGGACTGTTTTGGACGGTTCTAATTGGTTCGAAACAGATGGTATTAAACGTTCATGCATATGATCGGATTATACGGCCTGGACTCTTCTCAAGGTAGAGTAGGAGCATCAACTAAACGAATTGGCATCAAAGGTGGGTCTGGCAGGCCCAAGGTGGAGCAAGACGTTGTGGTAGGCACACAATAGTGGTGTGGATGAACGTGTCAGGTTTTATTCTGTGGTCAAACGGATCGAGATGACAATAAGTTGGATCTCCTGGGTGCTCGGCTAGTGGTAACGAGCAAAGGTAGCCGGAATGTGCTAAGGTTGTTCGATTAGTGGAGATTGTTGGATTGTATCTCGTTTCCGGTTGAGCATTCAAAGGGGGTGACAATGGAGTTGGTAATTTAGTCCCATATCGGGTATGATGTGGGATCATTATGTGTAGATAATTCGGATTGATTCAGGCCTTACATGAGAATTCCCTTTTAAGGCATATGGACCAAATCTAATATCCCACCTCATGGGCCAACTCCGGTTCGGATCACACCGCTTCCCAACAGGAGCTGCTCCCTCCGAACCTTGGTTCTAGCGTGAAGGCAGCTCATGCTTGACCTTGGTTCCAACGTAGAGGCAGCTCACGCTGACCTTGGTTCCAGCGTGGAGTATGTGTCCGCTGGACCTTGGTTCATGCGGGGAGTCTGGTCCCGCTGGATTGGTGCTGTGCTTTTGCGTGGTTGTTCAGTGTACTTCAGCGTGGGAGTTTCAGTTTCCGTAAATGCCCACTCAGTGGGGGTTACTCTTGTAACCGACCACTTAAGAAAAAAATATTCTCCAAATTAACTGTCCATTATGGGCAGTAGTAGATGCTAGGGGGCTTGGCTCCTCTATATATTCTATAGTCTTTCATTTGAAGTAAGACAGGTGAATATATGCTACGAGATGAGAGTTTAGCAAATGTTGTTCGAGGTTATGTTCGTGTGGAGTCCATTCTGAGGATGACAATGAGCGTTCTACAAGTTTAAGTTTAAATCGTTGAACTTGTTGTTTCCTAGAAGCAGATCGGAATCTTACTTTGAACAATCTTCATCATCCCAACAAGACAACTTCTCTTTTTTGATTCAAGTTGTAGCAACTTTGTTACAAAGTTTTAAGTGTTCTTTTTTCAGCAACTTCTTGTTACAATCTTTGTTGTTCGAAAAAGTGTTTGTATCGTTCAAGTTGTAATCTTCATTTTCTTCTAAGTTGTACGAGTTTCTATACTGGGAATAACACTAAGCACTACCAATCCAGGGTAGATGAGAATACTTGTAGAAAAACTAAGTAAAGATGTTGCTACTACTAGTATTACAAAGTAAAGAGCAGAGAGAATGACAGCTAGCTAGGTGACCTCCTTTTCTGGAGCACATTCTTCATCGTTGCAGTCAGGGTCATCTGCTGTTGAAGCACTGACTGAGAAGAGCCTGACGCTGCTGCTGCCCTTCCTCCATCTGAAGGCCTGCTTCTTTAGGCTGCTGCAGCATGTTTGAGAGGGGAACAACAAGCTGTGTGCAGATAGCATGGCTGGACTAGTACTGCAAGTCATCGGAGAGAGCTTCTGGTACTAGAAAAGAAAATTGGGCTTGGAGTGGAAAAGAAAAGAAAAAGAAAATCTAGGGGTTGGATTCTGTGGTTGGATTTGGATCACCCACGTCACCCCTTCTTTTTTGGTGCAGAATCAAGCACAAGAGGACCAGAAAAGCTAGCTAAGCTAAAAAAAAAAAAAATTATGAATAAATCATAAAAGTTTAAGTTTACTTCAAATAAGACATATAATTTGTTAAATTTATATTTTATCATTCAATTGCTCTAAATTTGGACGTAAGAATCATAATCTTAATTAAACAAATCATATAAAATATTTACGTCATTTTAGGGCGTAGGTTATTAACTTACGTCATATTATAGGACGTAAGTTAGCAATAAGTATTAAATTATTTTAGAATGTGCGGATTAAAATTTAAAATTGTGGATTAGGAACTTACGCCATAATCTAGGGCGTAAGTTAAAAATCTACGTACATTTATTTGGCGTAAGTTACTATTTCATTTTCTTTTATATATAATTTTTTTTGTTCGTAATAGAAAAACCGAAATAAAAAAAATTCCTTCAAAATTACTTACGGGAGAAAAATCAAACCTTCAACCAACTTCTTTTTTATCCATCCAAGCCGTAAATAAATAACCAAACAATTTAATTAACAAATTAATAATTAAAAAATTCTTAAAAAAAATTAACTATCCGTTTACGTGTTTTTCTTATGTAGAAACATGTTAAAATTATTATAATTACCTAAACATATATTCAAATGTATATAAAGATATATATATAACACATTCAAATAAAAATATATTCAATATTCAAAATAGATTTAAACTAATTTTTTTATATCTAAACATATATCCACAATTTTACAGACATACATATTTATAACAAACTTTAATTTAAATATATTTAAATCAAATAAACTATTCTAATATAATATATATATATATATATATATATATATATATATATATATATATATATATATATATATATATATATATATATATATATATATATATATATATAATAAATTTTAATTTACAAATATTTAAACTATTTTCAACAATATTAAAAAAAAATACGTGCAACACACGTGCATTTACTAGTATATATAAAATTGTTAGTAATAGAAAAACCGAAATAGAGAAAACAAAATATATATATATATATATATATATATATATATATATATATATATATATATATATGTGTGTGTGTGTGTGTGTGTGTGTGTGTGTGTGATTTTTCTTCAATACAAACAGCTAAAAATTTGCATCGATACAAGAAAAATCTGAAGCATTGGTTGTTGATCCAATGATTCTTATTAAATGAGCTTTCTTGGAGTATTAATAGAGTAGGGAACATCATTTAATGCAGTTTTTTACTTTTGACCTATTTGTAACTTTCTAGTGTAGGTCATTCTTGACTTCAAATTTTTCAATGAACACCCTAAATTAACTCATATTTACTTTTTCTTTAAGCTGATAAAAATTCACAAAACATCCTAAATTAACTCATATTGGATTGATTTAATTTGCAGCCTTGCTACATTCAATATTTTGAAGAATAAGAGTTCCTTCTTCAACACCCTCTTCACGGACTATTTCTCCTGGCCGCGAGTGGACTGCAACTCCACCGTCGTCGTCGCCGTCACCTGGGGCTCCTCTCCTCCTCCACCATCTCCGGCTCCATCCCACAACCCACGATTACTGTTTTTAAATTTATTTGCAAGAAAATAAATCAGAACACAATGTTAAGAAATATTTTCTAAATAATACAACGTTCCTCAAGAGTTCCTTCTTCAACAGTCTCTTCACGGACTGTTCCTCCTGGCCGGGAGTGGACTGCAACTCCACCGTCGCCGTCACATGTCCCCTCCTCCACCATCTCCGGCTCCATCCCACATCCCACAATTACTGTTTTTTAATTTTTTTTGCATGAAAATAAATCAGAACACAATGTTAATATTTTCTAAATGATACTATGTTAATATTTTTTTCTGTTTCTTTATTTCTACGGGTCCATCTCACGTCTCACGATAATATTTTCTGTATTTTTTTCATTGAAATAGCACACTATTAATATTTAGTAAACAATACACTTTTAATATTTTTACTTTTTCTTAATTTATTAAACATTACACTATTACTAATATTTCAAACGGCTAGTAGATTCTTTGTTAGTCCCAAAATTTGTAATATTAAGAAATCATTACCGCCTACAATTTGTAATCATTTCTTTGTTAGTCCATAAATTTATGTCTTTCCATTTTCCTCACTTTTTGTATTTTTCTCTTGTTATATATAGAATAGTTTTCTTGTTTCAACTATTAGTTTTTCTGAAATACATAGAATAGTTTTCTTATTTCATTTTATAGTACTGAACAAAGATGTCTACTCATATGGAAGATGTAGAAGAGCTAGAAGATTGGATGCCAGCTTCAAATGAAAGCTTCATTCCGCGTATGATGCGCATGTTTGAAGAACATATGTCGAAGATTTCAGCTCAATTTTTTTCGATCAATTCTAAGCTTTGTTCAATCGAACTTAAACAAATCAATATATATCGGTGTCTAGAAAAAATAGAAGAATCTTCCACTGTCAAGAAGGCATCTTCAGCTGGAGGAATTAATATTGAGGAGGAGGTTGACAATGAATTTTCTGATGAGGACAAGAAACTGAAGGGAGTTGGAGAAAAAATCCAGCAATTTTTGCATTCGATCTCTCTAGAAGAACCTGACCTTAGCAGTTCTACGAAAAGTATGGGAGAGAATTTAGTACCGGTCACTAGGACTGAGCATTAATCGGTTTAAAACCGTAAACCGAACCGGACCGAACCGAATAGGCTATTCGGTTCGGTTCAAAACAGTTTCGGGTCGGATTCGGGTTTAGAAACCAATAATATCGGTTATCGGTTTCGGTTTCGGATTTTGAATTCGGTTTCGGGTAAAAACCGAAAACCGATATACACAGTGTAATTACCAAAATACCCTCAGTCCTAACCCTAGGTATATAATATCGTTTCTCTCTCTCTCTCCGCTCATTTCCTTTCTCTCCGCTCCTTCCCTTCCCTTCCCTTCCCTTTCCCTCAGTCCTCACTCAGATCCCTGCTGCCGCTCTCTTTTCTCTTCCGGTGATCGGTCTTCCCTTCCCTCAGTCCTCACTCAGTTCACCTCTCTTCTCCGGACCCCGCTGGTCGCCGTCGGCTGGCTGGATCTGAACTGGATCTGAAGTTCTGACTTCTCACCGCCATCGGCTGGCTGGATCTGAACTGGATCTGAAGTTTTGACTTCTCACCGCCGTCGGCTGGCTGGATCTGATAGTCCTGCCTCTTCTCACCGCCTCTCTTCTCTGGATCTGAAGTTCTGACTTCTGAAGGCTGGATCTGAAGTTCTGAAGGCTGGATCTGAACTTCTAAGGTCTGGATCTGAACTTCTCTACCATTTTTTAAAATATTTGTCATATATTTTTTGTTTATTATTTGTTTCTCCTAACTTGTTCAAATTTGTTTTTCAGATCTACGGATCTGAACTTCTGGAGTCGGGATCTAGCAATATAGCTAGGTAATATTTTTCTCTAGCAGTATATGTCATATTTTATTTATTTCTTACATTGGATCTAAACTTCTCTACCTTTCTGGAGTCGGGATCTACGGATCTGAACTCTACCTTTCATTTAGAAATAAGTATTTATCTAGCAATATAGTTAGGATCTGAACTTCTGTGGCAGATCAAATGGGATCTGAACTTCTAGCAATATTTTTCTCTAGCATGCAGCATGTTTAGATCAAATGTGTAAAAAATAACAAATGTTAGTTAATGTATTTCTGTTTATGTTTCTTATGCATGCAGCATGTTTAGATCAAATGTTGTGCATAATTATACATATTTTATTTCTGTTTCTTATTATATTTAGCATAATTATACATTTTTTTTTCTTTTCTTATTATGCATGTTTAGATAAAATATTTCATGTTTAGATTAAATGTGTAGATCAGTAACTTGTAATACATTTCTTATATCTTATTATTTCTGGCAATATATTTCTCTCATTTATTATTTATGAAAATATATTTAAAGTCTGGAATCTGGTTATAGCAATATATTTTCTTTATTTATTATTTATCTTGTTAGCAATATTTTATTTGTCAGATGAGTAGATCAGTTACATTAGTAGAGTTATTTTGATAAAATATGCAAATTAGATATGCATGTACATGTTCTTGTAAATTAGTAATTAGATATGCTTTGTATACTGTTTCTGCATTCTGTGACTGCACACTGCACATACTGTTTCTGCATTTTGATTAGTGAATACTGCACACTGCACATACTGTTTCTGCATTCTGTGACTGCACACTGCACATACTGTTTCTGCATTCTGTGACTGCACACTGCACACTGCACATACTGTTTCTGCATTTTGTGACTGCATACTGCACATACTGTTTCTGCATTTTGATTAGTGAATACTGCACACTGCACTGCAATACTACACATTTATGAGTAACCTATGTCTGTTTCTGCATTCTGTGACTCTGTAATGGGACTATCCCTATCTGCAATCTAATTCTGTATTCTGCCCTGGCACATTGAGACACTGCATTAGTGCATTTAGGACTAGTAGTGACTAAGGTCTATTTATGTAGGTTGGAATTGGGTAAGGGTTAGGTAGCATAGCTATAGGTAACTTAGGTTACTCATAAATGTGTGATGTTCAATAGGTGTAGCACCAACCCAATCAATGGCAACAACTTCATATTCATGCAATGTGCGTATTTCTTAATTTTTGGACTCAATTTTGTTATTTATATTTCATATATTCAAAGTACAAATTTATTGTTTTAGATGTCGCAAGAAGGTGATCATCAACCACCAACTAGTTCTCAAGCCACAAATGAGCCTCTTCCTGTATCTAATATAAATTTGAAGCTTCCGGTTACAAGAAAGCCTTCGAAGGAAAGAGCTCCGCATTGAAAAGATTTTAAAAAATTTCTTGACCCGGATGGTCGTCCAAAAGCAAGTTGTAACCATTGCGGAAAAGAATACCATTGCCATAGTAAGCTAAATGGGAGTACTAGTGTGAAAACCCACTGGAATGCATGTCCATTGAATCCAAAGAATCATGAACCTAGTCAAACAATACTCAACTTGCAATCAATTGCAAAGGACAAGCAAATACTAACTAGTTGGAAATTTAATCAAAACGAGGTGAGAAAGGCCTTGACACATATGATTATTGTTGATGAGCTTCCTTTTCGATTTGTGGAGTGTGAGGGCTTTAAAAACTTTATTAATGTGGCGTGTCCTAGCTTTCGTATTCCGTCAAGATGGACAGTGGCTCGGGATTCTTATGATATTTACTCTATTGAAAAGAGTAAGTTCAAAACATATTTGAAAGAGTCCAAGCAAATGATTTGTCTTACAACGGATACTTGGACATCGTTACAAAAAATCAATTATATGTGTCTTACGGCACATTATATAAACGATGATTGGGAGTTGAAAAAAAAATTTATAAACTTTTGTCCAATTTCAAGTCATAAAGGTGAGGCCATAGGGAAAGCGGTAGAGAAGTGCTTGCTAGAGTGGGGTATTGATAGAATATTCACTATCACGGTAGACAATGCGAGTTCCAATGATGTTGCTATTTCATATTTAAGCAAGAAAATTCAGAATTGGGGAAATGGCATTCTACAATGCAAATATTTACACATGCGATGCATTGCACATATAATTAATCTAGTTGTGGTTGACGGCTTAAAATTGATGTCACCATCGGTTGCTCGTGTTCGAAATGCGGTGAGATATGTGAGACATTCTCCTAGTCGATTTCAAAAGTTCAAGGAGTGTGTTGAAGCCGAAAAGATACAAAGCAAAAAAATGTTGTGTCTTGATGTGAGCACCCGTTGGAACTCTACATTTTTGATGTTGAACACGGCGCAAAAGTTTGAAAGTGCTTTTGAGAGATTCGCCGGACAAGATCCATGGTTCAAACTAGAACTAGCAGAGAATGGTGGGTTTCCTACCGAGGACGATTGGGCTAATGCAAGAAGAATGTGCACTTTCTTAGAACACTTTTATGAACTAACTTTGCGTATCTCGGGATCCTTATATGTCACTTGCAATAATTTCTTTGACGAAATCACATCCATTGATATTCTTTTGCGTACTTCAAGGGAGAGTGAGGACTTTGACTTATCTCTCATGGCCGACAAAATGAGAGAAAAATATCAAAAGTATTGGGGGGACATTGAGAAAATGAATATGGTGATATTTATTGCACCAATTCTAGATCTTCGACATAAGTTGGAATACGTGGAATAAGTTGGAATACGTGGAATATGCTCTTGATCATCTCTATGGACCGGAGAAGAGCGATTCCATGAAAAAGAAAGTAAAAAGTGTTGCGTACTCCATGTTCAATGAGTACAAAAACATAAGCTCTTCTCAAAGTGGTGGTGTTGCTACTAATAGTGAAAGAGTTGAACCTTCTTGTGCAAATCAACCGGTGCACAACTTGCAATTGAAGAAGTTTATGAAAGCTCAATTCAAGAAACATAAGATGGAATTGGGTGGTGGTGATACTAAATCGGAGTTTGATCGATATTTAGATGAGAGCACGGTAGATGATGATGATGATGAGAGTGATGAGTTTAATATTTTGGGATGGTGGAAGCTTAATTCTCCCCGTTTTCCGATCCTTTCGAAGATGGCTCGGGATGTGTTGGCCGTTCCCATATCTACCGTGGCGTCCGAGTCCGCTTTTAGTACGGGTGGTCGTGTGCTTAATTCATATAGGAGCTCCTTCACTCCAAAAATAGTTCAAGCTCTTATTTGTTGTCAAGATTGGTTACGTAGGCCTTCTGATCGACCTATAGTATCTATTGTTGAAGAGGAGTTTGAATACGTGTATAAAGTTGAAATGGGTAATTTTTTTATTATTTAGCATGAATTTTTTCTAGTGTATCTATTATTGTGTGTTTTAACTTCTTAATTGTTTTAACTTTTTTATTTAGATTTGGGTCAGTTGACGGTGGAATCAATATCAACGTCAACAAGCGAGGTTTGATTAATTCTGGTCTTTAAATTAGGACTTTTGGAGGGATATTTGGGAACACAAACTTTTAGTTGGAAACTTGGAAGACAATGTGTAATATTTTTCTTGCTGTTCTCATCTTTGCTGACTTGCTATTTTCTGCTGCTATTTTCTTGCTGATCTTTGGGAACACAAACTTTTAGTTGGAAACTTGGAAACTTGGTTACTGCTGCTTTTTTCTTGCTGTTCTCATCTTTGCTGACTTGCTGTTAGTTGCTGCTTCTGCTCACTGCTGTTATTGCTTGTTATATAATATATACTACATATTACTTTGCTGACTTGCTGTTAGTTGCTGCTTCTGCTGACTGCTGTTATTGCTTGTTATATAATATATACTACCTGTTACTTGCTGACTTGCTGTTAGTTACTGCTGACTGCTGTTATTGCTTGTTATATAATATCTCCTACCTGTTACTTGCTGACTTGCTGTTAGTTACTGGCCAGGCATAAAATCCAGCCATTGGCGACAGACAATGGCGTGGCATAAAATGCAGCCATTTGGTAAATCTATGCTGCTAGTTTATTTACAATGGCGTGGCATAAAATGCAGCCATTTGGTAAATCTATGATGCTAGTTTATTTACAATGGCGTGGCATAAAATGCAGCCATTTGGTAAATCTACGATGTTAGTTTATTTACTCTTTTCTTGAGAAATTTACTAACATATTACATGATAAAGTGGCAATGATGATGATGGCTTGAGAATAGGAGAACTGATACTACATGGCATCAAACAATGATGCAAAAATGAGCCTTATCTGAGCCACAATTTAGTTTTCTTCATCTTCTTTTGATGTTGTTGTCCAGGTCCTCCAGGGGAAGATATGAGATTCACTGAGATGAGCACCAGTTTGAAATTGGAGGACTTAGGAATTAAATCTCAGCTGCATTTCATTGTTGTAATTTTTTTATCTAGGAGAACTGTATGAACTGATAAAGTTTGATATCTGGAAACAAGATTTTATTTGTTTTGTGTGTACATTTTTAATTTTTTTGTACAATATCAAAACTGGCAGTCTGGCACTTTGTGTGAGTCTGTGACTGCATTTCATTTTTAATTTTTTTCTAAATGAAATTTGGTTTGTATATTTGATTGCCCAGGTTGGGTTTGATGTTATTTGTTGTAAAATGGGCCTTTCAACAATATATTGGATGGGCCAAGGATAATTTTATTTGTTGGGCCGTTCAATTCGGCCATTTTGTTCGTTGTTAAATGAACCTTCCCGGCCCATTACACACAAGGCCCATGAACCGAATAACCGGAATAACCGAACCGTAAATTTTCGGTTCGGTTTAATTCGGTTTTGAAATATTGTGGTTCGGTTCGGTTCTTCACTATGTCGGTCCGGTTTTTGTTCGGTTTTAAAATTTTCGGTCCGGTTTGGACCGAACCGCACCGATGCTCACCCCTACCGGTCACCCCTTTGAAAAGTCAAACAAAAAGTTCAACCTCAAAGCCTATACAGTTGACTAGTAGTGGTTCGAGTTTTTACAATTATATTTTTGCGGATAATAAATCTGACGAGTAAGTAATATGAGTTTTCATTTCATTTCAACAGTTTATTTATTTTGTTTTCCTAATCTATCTGTTTCTTTTCTTAGAGAAATAATATCATCTTGCAACAAGCTTTATGTGAATCGGGCTGAGATGAAGTCCATTTCTCCAGGAAGGAGAATTAAAGATGTGGTATGTAGATAGTATATTTTTTTCTTAGATGCCATCAATGTTTACTTCGATGCCATTGTTGCTTTTTTTAATGAGATACTCATATTGTTAGCACGATATTGATGCCATCAATGTTTACTATGATGCAATCGTTATTTTTTAATGAGAAATACTCAGATTGTTAGCATGATCTCTTCTCTTCTCACCGCGGAGGAACGGAGAAGAATTGACAATAAAGCTAATGTATGGTATTTACCAGTAAAGATATCGGTGAGTGAGCATTTTATTCTTTAATGATTATGCATTAACAATTTTCTCTCGTTTGTTTGTCGTTCGTAATGTATTATTTTATGTGTATGTAGAGAGCAACATTATCTCCATCTAATAAACCTCTTCATGAAATATGGAAGAAGTGCAAATATTTCGAGGATTATATGGGATCTTTAAGCATTTGTAATGAGGTATTAATTTATTTCTGTTTAAATTTTAATTCTAATTTACTGAAAATTGATTAATTTGTTATAATGAAATCCTGATTCAGATATACATACCCATCCTTATGTCTGACCACTATACTCTTGCAAGAGTTAATGTTAAAACAAAGACTGTTGAAGATTTAGACTCCCTTCCATCTACAGATGAGCCAATTTATAACAAAGTAGTCATAAAATAAATAGTAAGCTCATATTCATAATTTTTTATGACTTGCATACTAGATTCGCGATATACTAATACATATTGTATTATGCTAATTGTAGCTTTCAAATTTGGATCTCTTTCTCGAGGAAGAGATTTAGAAGTTGAGAGATGCTAGGTTCAACTTTTCTACTTTCTCCATAATCCGTCTTCCTTATGTTCTCCGCCAAGACAATTCATTTGATTGTGGTATTTTTATAATTTTATTCATGAAAGACAGATGTAGGTTGGACTCTTGTTCTTACTATGTAAGTCTGAAAATATGTCGTCAAATAGTTACATTTTTTTAGAGCAATATTTTTGATGTTATGTTTGTTATATACAGTTTGATTCGGAATTTGAAAGGAGCAAAGTTGTTGTATGGATTGCATCTTCAAAGCACAATGCAAAAGAATCCAAATTGCACAACAATATAATTAAGCAGCAAAGGTCGAAAGGAGTCCACTCTGATGGGTGAAGATGGTAGATAATAAATTTTTTATTTCTTTTATCAAATAAAATATGTTCATTTTTGTAACAAATAATTAGGAATAAATTTTTGTGGAGTTATAATGTTCTTAAAATGTGTGATGCAAATTATATCCAATTTCTATAAGAATTTTGCTGTAATCGAAAATGTCTTGCTTGCCATATTAAAGGCTTACGCTGCAGTCGGACATATCTTGATGGGATCAAAACATTTCAAATTTGGACAATTTATTTTTTCATCATAATGGTCGTCATTTAAAATTGGTCATAAACTATTCCCATAATACATAGCAGAAAATTACCAAAAAAAATAAACATAACAACAGGTTATTCTTCAAACAATTTAGCTTTTGAATTTCCATCTTTAGCTTTTCATTTTTCTTCTTCAACTTTTCTATTTTCGTGTCCTTGATTTAATTTGCTTAAGCACTGATTTCAATCAAAATAAACTCTATGTATTAAATTTGTCGCTATGTATTAAATTTTCTGCCTGAATTACCCACCAACCTTGAAGGAAAATATTGTTAGAATGGAAATATTAAATTTGGAATTGCTGTTGGTTTCGATTACTTGGGAAGGAGTACTACCTCTTGCTCCCGTGGTCCAATGGCCCCGCCGACATGCCTTCCATTGGGATTACCAAGAAAGAAATGTATCTTGGCAGTTCAATAAATTAAGATCTCGTGAGTTCCTATAGGATTTCTGGTATTAAATTATGTCATAATATGAAAGTTGTTCTCCTAGATTGTTTCAGAATCTTGCTACCATATTATTATTTTTTTGTCATGAAAAAGTCTTCTGCTACATTTGGAACAATTTTATGAAAAACCAATAATAATAGTTGGGTAAATGAAAAAAGAAAAAAATAGTACATAACGATAATTAAATCAACGACGTATCGCTTAGTTCATTTGATTCCATTGGCTCTTTCTCGTTAGCACGCTTCCGTACTTTGCAATTACAAAAATCGTGACCCGATTTTCTGCAAACTTTACAATTCTAGGCTTAGGGATAGTCTGACTTTCTTTATTCTAGCTTAATTTCCCTTGAGAAGGCATTTCTTTTGTTTCTACCGGGTATGGCCCTTTAAAAGCTTCATGCACTCCACAAACTGCATCAACTACCATTTTTTTGTCTTCGCCAATATTGGTCACCATTTTTTGCAACTCAATCAGCACAAATGACATCAACTATGTTCCCTTCTCTTAAATTTTGCTTGATTTTTTTATAATAATACGTAAACAGATTAACTTGTTCATTAATACCACCATACCATCTGCTCTCAATCCTATCTGGGTGGATGAATCTCTTTTCTGTGCCAGGTCCGGAGAGATAACTCTCTTTGCAATCCTTCAGCCAATGAGTTTTTACCAAGTTCTTTGGAATATCTGACAATTGCAATCTCTTCATTGCTGAAAAAATATGCCTACAAGGAATCCCTTTGGTCTCCATCCACAAGCAGTCACAGGTTATGTTGTTGTCGATACGAGAAAATGTAACCTTCCGGTTTGGATAGTTTTTCGACAAATACTTTTCGATAGTGCAAACGTATGCATCTCTTAAAATGTAATACTGAACAACACTATATTTATTAGAACGTGTGATTTCATTCCTTACCTCTATAAATACTTTTTAGTGTAAATTGCTGCAAATTGATCTTCTTTTACGGCCATGCTAGTTTATTTCACAACTGGTGTTGAGAGTTTATTAATGGCATGATTACTCATCTCGTCGAAACGTAAGTCCGCCCAACCGTGGTCACAATGTTGAAGGGCCTTCCATAGTGGCAACTTCTCATTCATTTTTTTTTCCAGAAATGCGTCCATTGATTCACATCTATTTGTTGCAGTATAACCACCAAAATAATTTCCATGTAGGAATGTGTCTGCCCATTGATGGCTCATACTGGACAATGCATTGGTCCATTCATTGTTCTTTGTATTAAAATCCCTTAGCTTCTGCTGCCAACGGTTTTCAAAATATTTGACTGAATAGAACCTGTTTAAAAAACATGGACAATAACAAAAGTTTTAAAATTGTAACAACAACATACTTCAAAGTAAAATACCAAGTGTGAGATGTACCTTTTAATCAGATTACTCAATTCTCTTGCAAAACCATCTCGGTGTACATATTTGGTTGAATTATTTAGGATATGCCATGAGCACGTTCGATGAACTACATTGGGCATTAAATCCTCAATTGCTTTATTCATGGATCTACAACCATCCGTGAGAATTGTCTCTGGTAATTTGCCTTTCATACACTCTTGAATTTTTTGTAAAACCCAAGAATATGTCTTTGTAGACTCATTATGGATCAATGCAAACCCAAACAAACAAGTCATTGCATGATTGTTTGAACCCACTAGAACCACCAACGACATTTGTCATCTATTTATTTTATATGTAGAATCAAATGCTAGTGAATCTCCAAATAATTCATAATCGAATCGACTTGCACCGTCGGCCCAAAAGAGATGGGTCAATCTGGAATCTTCATCTACCTTGTACGCGTAGAAGAAATCTAGGTCAATGTTCTCCTTAGCTTGAAGAAATATAAGTGTTGTCGTAGCATCAAGATCGTCTAGTCCACTACTATCATTAGCTAAAGCATTGTATAATATTTTTTTCGTCCATCTAACCTTATCCCAGCCACCATTCTGGTGGACAAATAAATTCCATACCTCTGAAGTCGTCATCTCGGCTTGTTTCATCAGATTAGCTTGTTCCAATTCTGCGGCTGATATCTTACAATGGGATCTCAAAAAAACTTTTTCAAAATCATTCGCCAGATTATGGTTGTGATGTACTCGAAATTTTTTGACAACCCACAGCTTTGTAGAAATATTGTACCCAATACGAAAAATTGCTTTACAACCACTTATGCTTTCACTTCTTGTCTCACGAACCCTGTTAGGAGCTTCAATGTATTTCTTCTGTCTGAATCCCGCATTCGAACAACACCAACTACGGACTTTGACTATCCCAGGTTTGTCTTTCTTTCCTTCGTTCTTTCTAACACTAAAACCAACTATTTTTGAATATATCCGGTAGAATAAGTCTGTTTCTTCAATAGAGTTAAACTCTAAGCCAACAATATCTTCATCTAAGATCTCCCTTGGGTCTTTGTTAATATTGGCATACTGCAATATTTTTTTTCATCATCGTTGTATCGATATCCATTTGAGATTCACCATCGTCCTTAAAAACAGAATTAAACAAAATAAGTATGAGAAATCAATGTAATATAATGCATTTCATAAATCTATTAGAAACTGTGAAGCAAAATAATTTATCATTGTTTGCGTTGATGTCATCGTTAGGATGCATTTCTCCGTAGTTTTCTTCCTCTTCTTCTTTATCGTCTCCTAAGTTAACAGCTTCAAATCTTTCTTCATCATCTAATTCTTCCACCCGACCCTCAATTTCTCCATCTGACACTACTATTGAAGCAAATCTTTCTTCATCAACTAATTCTTCCACATGACTCTCAATTTCTCTATGTGACACCGCCATTAAAAAAACAGAGTGTGTTAGAAACCAACAGAAGAAACGAAGGACAAGAAATAATAC
Organism: Iris macrosiphon; assembly: GCA_036927795.1. NCBI lineage: Eukaryota > Viridiplantae > Streptophyta > Magnoliopsida > Asparagales > Iridaceae > Iris > Iris macrosiphon. The sequence goes on along the minus strand of JAYESA010000019.1, from coordinate 46,124,676 downwards.
AAACAGAAGAAATGCTTGAGTAATCCTAAAAGCATGCATAATTTAAAAAAATAACTTCCAACACAACCTTTTTGTCTTCTGCAACTCCACTAACAAGAGGACACATGTAATATTGGGTTATCAAAATGTTTTTATAATCAATTAGCTTTATTATTTGTGTGATTATGTTTTAATGTTGGCAGGTGGCTCAGCTGCCTCTGAATCTGAATCTGGTTCAGATTCATCTGACTCTGATACTTACCAGACCATCGCTTCGATTGAAGACGATTGGTTCGGATCGGTATGGTTTGATTAAAAGCGATTGGTTCGGACTGGTAATCACCGTGGGCAATCGACTATTAGGTACTCGAAATGATCGAGCTCGACTATTTTTAGCGTACGAGTTTGGACGGATACTAATAAAGCCCGAGCCATAGCGCCATTTAATTTGAGCCCCGAGTTTGGTTAGGTTTGACCCATATGTGCATGCTCTAATAGAATTGATTACACGACAAATAGTAAAGTTAAATTTAAATAACAAATAAAATTAGAGGTATAATATACTATTAACTTAAAATAAGGAATCTTATTACTGTTGAAACAAATACTAAAATTAACATTAATGTTACCAGACCATCGGTTCGATTGAAGGCGATTGGTTCAGATCGGTATGGTTCGATTAAAAGCGATTGGTTCGGACTGGTAATAACCGTGGGCAATCGACTGTTAGGTACTCAAAATGATCGAGCTCGACTATTTTTAGCGTACGAGTTCGGACGAATACTAACAAAGCCCGAGCCATAGCGCCATTTAATTTGAGCCCCAAGTTTGGTTAGGTTTGACTCATATGTGCACGCTCTAATATAATTGATTACACGATAAATAGTAAAATTAAATTTAAATAAAAAATAAAATTAGAGGTATAATATACTATTAACTTAAAATAAGGAATCTCATTACTGTTGAAACAAATACCAAAATTAACATTAATGTTACTAGACCATCGGTTCGATTGTAAATGAATGGTTCAGATCGGTATGGTTCGATTTAAAAGTGAATGGTTCGGAATGGTAATTTACATTCATATTCATATTCATATTATACTAAAATTAAAATTCATATTCATATTCATATTAATTTATATTTACATTCACATTTTTATGAATTTTAATTTTAATTGTAATGTTAATTTTAAATTTAAAATAAAATTTAATTTTAATTTTAAACTAAAATTTAAATTTAAATTATAACTTTCAATCTTCCAAATTTGCCATGTACGAATATTTGGAAAGTTATAATTAACATTTATATTTTAATTTAAATTAAACTTTTAATCTGAAAATTTTCATGTACGAACATGTAAGTTCAAAATTTTAAAACTTTTAATCTTAATTAACTTCCAAAATTCTAAAATAAAACACAATATAACCCAACCGCAGCTAGAGGAGAAGAAGAGTCGCAATTGAGCGAATAAGGGGTGGGCCCCAGTGTGATCACGTGGGGGGGGGGGGGGGCTTCAGAGAGAATGGGAGGACGTGTCACGCCCCAGTCCCAAAATGAGAGGAACTAGGACACGTGGCATTGGCCAGCTGACACGTCACTAAGGGTTTATGGACCCACATGAACGTGCTACGCTGTCCTAAAATTACTATAAGTCTAATACAGGTAAATCTATCTCATCCACAGAAAATGTCAGGAAATAGTGCTGAATATATATAATGCTGAGTCTGAAAATGTAATAATACACCTCTTGTGGGAACAAACCCACTACAAAAATATAATAAAAGTGCAGTAAACCAGATAGACTAAGTATCGTCTATCTAGCAAAACATCTCCATCTCCAAGAGAGCAAGCTTCTAGAATCAGGTGGACTCTGATGGTGTCTCCTCTAGTTCTTCCTCAGTAGCACACCTGGTCTTCTGTCCGGGACCATACACCGTAGGATAGAATGCCTCGTCTAAATCTGGAAGGGAACCAGGTCCTCAGTGGGACATAACAAGATACAAGAAACAACATGCCAGGTATGTAAATACTGAATAAAATAAGTAAATACAGGGTGCTAACCATCTAAGTGAAATGCAAGTAAAGACCTTGTAGTACGTATGGGAAAGTGTAGGTTTGACATATGCTGACTTAATTCACCAATCGTGTTGACTGGCTAGTATATGTGTCATATGCCCCCGAACACACGGGTAGCTCTGCAATCGACCATCTCCGAAGAGTATGGTACGAAGGATAAATGACTCTTGGAGGGGGTGTCCCATACGTCTACTAGTTATCTTTCCCGCCCAATGTAACTAAATGCCAAGTCATACTTTTCCTGAGTTTCCTGATTTTATGCTAAGCCGTGATGCATGTCATACGTACTGGTAGCTAATCAATTACGCAGCTCACATCCCAATATGTATTGCAACCATGTTGCGTGTTCCCGTGATAGGGTCTAGGAAGATATTAGGATATCCTCGCAGTTGTTGGCAAGTCTGTAAAATACTAAGTTATTTATACTACGTGTCAACGTATTTGTTGACTGTACCTGAGGCAAGCTCAGGTACTCTCAGTTATATGGAATTCAGGAAAGAAAATAGCATATAACAGCACTTGAATTTAAACAGTAACTTGGCAAGGTATACTTGCCTACTTCCTGATTGTATTGGACACCTGATCCCACTGTCAAGACTGAGGGTCCTTGTGACAGGGGGTCACTGACTGTGCTGGAGATATTTTCTGTTTTAAAAAAATGTTTACAGGATTCGTAAATACCAATTTAAATAAAAAGGGTACTTAATATATATAGTATATATATATAGATATAGCATACATAGTATGTATATATATAGCATATATAATAGGTATACGTATATGTATATATATTTACATATATATAAAGGAAAGGAAAAATGCAGAAAAAGATACATATATACATACATATATATGATATAATAAATAATATATATATAATAGGTAATATATACATATATAGATATATAGATATATATATTCTCATATATATATATATATATATATATATATATATATAAAAGAAAAAAAAATGCTGAAATTTAAATGTACATATATATTATTATGTATATAATATACTTTATAATAATTATATATACATTATACATAATTATATAGATAAAAATATATATATGAAAGAAAATAAAAAGATGCATGAATTAAACATACATATATATATTTATATATATACATACATATATATGATATAGTATATATATACATATAATTATATAAATAAAAGAAAAGCATATATATACATACATATATATTATATGTATATATATAATAAATACTATGTATAAATATATATAGATATATAAGAAAAGAAAGAAAAATATATATATACATAATATATTACAATATATATATACTTAATATATATATAGGTATATAGTAATAGTAATAATTTTATATATATAATATATATATAATTATATATAGAATATATATGTATATAAATATATATATACATATACATATACATATATATATGTATATATAATAAAAAAAAGAAAAACAGAAATTATAAATAAATAATATATATTTATATACTGTATAAAATACAGTATTTAAGTATATATTATATATATATATAGTTATATAATTAAATATATATATATAGATATACATATATATAAAGAAAGAAAAGAAATTATATATATATATATATATATATATATATATATATATATATATATATATATATTACATATATATATATATAATAGTTAAATAACAGAAAATAAAATGCATAAATAATACATATATATCATACTGTATAAAATACAGTATTTAAGTATATATTATGTATTTATATTATATATATATAGTTATATACATATAATATATAATTACATATATATATATATATAGATAGATATAGATATAGATATATATAGACATATATAAATAAATAAATAAAAATGCAGAAATTATAAATACATAAATACTGTATTTATACAGTATTTATATAATAATATAATATTAATTATATATAATAATATATATATATATATATTAATATATATTAATATATATAATTATATACACATATATTACATATATTATATACATATATACATGCACATAGGTATAATTAGGTATTTTTGTATAATACCTATGTATTATACCTGACAAGGTGGCAGGGGGGGTCCACGGCGAGTCGCCGGCGGGAGGACGGCGGCGGAGCTGACGGAGGCTGGCCGGAGGATCGCCTGCAACAGCAGCAGCATTGGTGGTGGCTTGCGGGGGCTGCTTCGGCGGTGGCGGTGGCGGAGGGGGTGGTGCAGGCGGAGGTTTCGACGGAGGGGAGGGTGGCGAGCAGACTGGTGGTGGTGGTGGAGGTCAGGGGTGGCGGTGGTGGTGGCTGGAGGCGGTCGGGATGGGGGTGGTGGTGTAGTCGGGGAGAGGGGTCGGGGCTCTGTGGAGGTGAGGGCGGCGGCTGAGGTGGTCGGGGGTGGCAGGGGGTTGGTCGGAATGGTGGAGGAGGTGGCGACGAGGCGTTTGGGGGTGGTGGCGGTGGTCGACGACGGCCGGAGGCGGCACTGGGGGTGGATGGGAGTGGTGGCGGTGCTGTGGTGTGCAGGTCGGGGTAGGGTCTGTGGTGGTTCAGGGCGGCGGAGGCGGTGACCGGAGAGGGGTGGCGGTGGTCGGAGGGAAGGGGAGGGAAGTGGCGAACAGGTCGGAGGTGGTCCGGTGGGCGGAGGGTGGCCGTGGCGGTGGTGGTGTGAGGTCGGAATGAGAGGGGGGGTTTCGGTTTATATAGAGTTTAGGGAATGGCATAGGTGGTAATTAAGAGGAAGTTTAGGGGTATTTAGGGTATTTGATTTTCTAGGATATTTATGCAGCCTTTTGGATATTTTTGTGGGCCCCACATGACACGTGGACGGTCCACATTCACCAGCCAATGGGGGAATGCCACCTAGCACTGCAATTTTGCATAAAAACCCCTGAATTTTCCTAATTTGCAAATAGGTCCCAAAATTGGTATTTTGCGTAATTACGCAATTTGCTTATTTAAAAATACTGATTCCTGGGAATACTGTTTTGTACAAAAATGAGGGGGAAACCTGGGGGAGTGCCTTGGGGGGTGTGGGGGTGAGCCTGGGCAGGGGCAGGGCCTGGTTCTTTAGGTGATACGGGTCACCGTATTTATTATTTAATAAATACTGCGCACGATGTTCTCTAATTATTTAGAGGCATGTAGGGTCATAATTTTACTACGGTGTCAATATACTAATTGTAGTATATCTAAAGTAGAATATTATCGTATTTTTGTTTGGGTAAAATAGGTGCCTGTTGGTTCTAAATTTCTAGGGGTACAGAGATGGTTAAAAGAGCAAGAAATAAAATAGGAATTAAATACAAACTTTTGTAACGATACTTGTGTGTCTCAAACGAGGCTCAAAATGACTCATCTGGGAGTTGCACAAAATTTTGAAAAATAGCCTAACATGTCTAGGGCAGGTATGTGAATTTCGTTTGGGAATTACAGCTAGTGTAATGCTCCAATTAATTGTGTAAGGTATAGGTGCACAATCAATAGGATATGTAAACAAAATAATTTTTAAAAAGTTACAAAAATTCTAATTTAGCTAAAATAATTCTAATTTACTGAAATCTAGTCGAAGGAGTTTACAGGACGCGTGGCTACAGGCAGCACACGGTCACCCCCCCCCCCCCCCCCCCCCCCGCCCCACGAGAGTGGGTTAAATAGTCTTTTTCATTACGAAAATTAAACACAATAGAACCCAACAAACCGACTATAGAGAAACAAAGGAGAGGAGAAGAAGAGTCGCAATGGAAAGGAGCAAGAGCAAGATCAATATCAGCGGATGGGCCGTCATCCCTACGGAGATTCTTTCGATGGTACTGGTACTGTCGGGGATGCCGACGGACGATGTCATGTGCAACGTGGCCTTAGTATGCCATTCGTGGTGGAAGGTGATCATCGGTCCCTACTATTGGTCCAACATCGACTTGGATCAGTGGTGCCACAGGGACCACCAAACCACCGAGATTGGTTTGACAGTAAAGAAGCTCGTGGCTTGCATCACGGGAATTCTACAGCCCCTCTCGGCGTACAAGCTCGACGAAGCCGCCTTCTCTTTTGCATGCTATAGGCCTGTACAAAATTTTGTTTTGTCTTTTCTAATACTTTATTTTCTAATTATAAATTTTTTATGTATACTTGGTTCATTTCTATGGACCCTATGCATAAAGTTGTGAATTAAGATATTTTTCTCTGTTTATAATACAGTAGGAAATTTCTAAGGGTATTGCGTATTTCGAAGTGCGACGTGAGTAATGAAATTTTTGGTGACACACTTGGAGTTCCTCCTGGTGCTGGAAGAATTCGACATCAGCTACTGCCTCTATATCACGTCGACGGAAATATATTTTGCCGGCAAGTATTGCCAACGTCTGGTCAAGTTGAGGAGGAACATGCCCCCTCAATCTTTCATGGTCAGGAACAGATTCGTGCAAAATACGTTCAACGAGACGTAGGAAAAGGCCATGGCCGATTCGATGCCGCATCTCGAGCACCTCGAGATGGGCTTAGGCATGTTCAACGGAGACACGCTGCGATCTATCATATGCAACTGCAAGGGTCTTCGCGTGCTCGACATTTGTGGGTGCTTCAACGTGTACCTCAACGACGACCTCAGGAACATTTATGATTTAATACAGACGTTTAAACGACCTTGGGATGATGTAATCCTAGGGAAACATGGATACGATATTTATAGTGATTTAGATCTCATCGGTCAGCCCTGGGGTGACTGGTTCTTCTGACTTTGACTACGAAGTCGAAGAGAATCCTAAATCTCCTACGTCACCTACACCTGCTAACGCCTAAGAAGATGATTAGCATGCATGCATGTATTTATTTATATTTATATGATATCAGTATGTTATCCTCAATGTTTTGGGTTTAAAAGAACAATCAATTTAAAGTCTTATTAATGTTCTTTTTTTTGAATTTTCAGCATAACGCTCGAAACTTTGTGCACACTGTATTGCATGCCTTTGGGCCCACTGTCTCTCAACTCCCACCATTTTATAAATAGAAGGAATAATACGCCCCCGTGGCTCGATACACTGATATTCTGCCACCTAGCCAAGGTCTTATACCTCTCCTTGGTAACCACAAGAGGCGCTCGAGTTTGGTGTTATTAATGTTTTTAGTCTGGGCATCATCTGAGCTATTGATATCCTTCATTTTGGATAAATTGTATAATTATCCAAATTATGTGACATAATGGGATTGTGATACCAAACTCGATTCCTTTCGATAGCTACCTCGATCATTTATAGTAGCTGGTAGTTGGTTGCCTACGGCTATTACCAATCCGAACCATCGCTTATAGTCGGACTATACCAATCCGAACCAATCGCTTCTAATCGGACCATACCAATGGTTACATTAAATATTAATATAATTTTTAATTTTTATTTAATAGTTAATTATACTCCTAATTTTATTCTTTATGTAATTTCAATCTTAATACTAATTCGCCACACAATCAATTCTATTAAATAATTGTGCACATAATATTAAAACAACCGCATCGTACTGAACTGAACCAAACTCGATTCCTTTCGATAGCTACCTCGATTATTTACAGTAGCTGGTAGCCGGTTGCCTATGCTATTACCAATCTGAACTAGCCGCTTATAGTCGGAACATACCAATCCGAACCAATCACTTCTAATCGGACCATGCCAATGGTTACATTAACGTTAGTTTTAATATTTTTCACAATATTAATGTAATTTTCAATTTTTATTTAATAGTTAATTATACTCCTAATTTTATTCTTGATGCAATTTTAAATATTGTACGATAACTGCAAAGTGTACGCTTCAAATCAATTTTGTACGATAACTGCATATGATAACTACATCTCCACCTTCCTCCAATAGGAATGAAGTATTTCAGTTAGAAATAAATTCTCAAATGTAGTTGGTACATACCATTTTTTGGTATATTATGCCAACCCTACCCCTAAATCCCACTACCGAAGATGTCTTCTGTCCCACAACCCAAGACCATGTGAAGACAAATTTTGGCGGTGCAAATAGCACTGATACTGACAGGATCAATGCTTAACATTAATACAACATCAGTGTAATCATATCAAGAGATTTGGACGTTTTCCCACACAATGATGATATTTTACCTTCTTCAAGAAACTATCTTGTGTTATTAAGCCATTCACCATAATAAATGGTGATAGACATTTACAACAGGTGGGGCCCGAGGGAGATACGAGAAAATTGGTTTCTTCTTCACAACCCTTCAAAACCTACTTATACAGCCAAACTATTCATCTTCACAACCCTTCAAAACCAATTTATATAGATTCAAAACCAAGTTATACAACCAGACTATTCATATTCACACCCCTTCAGAATAGTCTAAATGGAGAAGAGCAAAACCAACAGTTGCGGATGGACCGCCATCCCCAAGGAGATCCTCGACATGGTATTGGTACTGGTGGACATGTCGTCTGAGGAGGTCGTCCGCTTGTCTTTCGTTTGCCGGTCGTGGTGGAAGGCGCTCTTGTCACGCCCCAGTCCCAAATACGTAGGACTAGAAATACGTAAGCATGCCAGCCGTATGGATATGGCAACTCCAATATATGGAAACCATAACCCATACGTACGCTGTAATATGAATAAACTCACATGTGGTATATATAATGTCACGAGTCACAGATATGCTAATCTCATCCACACAACAAGTCATAGAAAAGAAATACTAAGCTAGAATAAGGAGTCTGAAATATCCAAAAAATAATAGTCGGGTGGAGACAAATCCACTACCAATGACTATAACCAAAACTAAAATGAGAGAGGAGTATAAAGTCTCCAATATAAAATAATGTGAAGACAGAAGTGCATCAGCTAAAAGAATCCATCGCTAGATAATCAACGATGCTCAGAAGGTAAGACCTCCTCGGCAGAAAAGAATGCGTCAGGTCCAGGCCCGTACTCCTGCAAATACTCAAGAGCAGATACACCTGGCAGAGGACCAGGTCCTCAGAGGGACGTAACAAGATACAGAAAATACGAGCCAACTTGAATACAGTAAACATGCATATAATTTGAAAATAAATAAGTACGCTGTATAAGACAATCTATATGAATGCAAATGAGGACAACTTTTCGATGTATGGGCAAGGGTATGCTACTCGATCTACCTCACAACTCACACACACGTCAATGGACATCAGAAATTGACATACCGCGGGGGTAGCGACCAGCGAGACTATAGAAATCGACATACCGCGGGGGTAGCGACCAGCGTGACACACGCCCGTAGTGCGAGCTATATACTACGGTTTACCAGTGATTAAAAGCCCATACGCCTAATGATTGTCCTCCCATGATACTAGGTGCCATGTGTGTGTCAACATATCTAATACATAGTAATGACTGGAGAAAAAACTACACATGCAAGAACTATACAGAAATGAAATAAATAAAAAGAAATATAAATAGCATGCAAAGTATTGTAAATAATTTGGCAAGGTATCTTGCCTGGTAAGAAAGCTGCAAGGTGTACTGTCCAGAAGTCAAACGCACAGGATCAAAAGCTATGGCCGCAGAACAATATCTCCGGATGCTGAAATAAACATCACCAACATTTTCAGAATGAGCAAAATAGCTAAAAAGTACACCCCTTTCATCCAATTTGGACACAGGGGCAAAACGGTAATTTCGGGCAAAAATGGGGTCCACGTGTGGCCCACTTTGCACCGAAAAACGTGCCGAGGGTAACAGTCTCTAAATGGGACAAACTATAGGTCAAACAACTCTAAATGTCAATACGAACCCAACGGTATGTCCAAATGTGGATTCCGATGAGCCGAACACAATTTTGTCCAAAAAGTCAACTATGGAACCCGCCAATTGGCGATTTGGTCAACCGTCTCAGAATTGCGTGAAAATTGGGTCACGGGATCAGCGCATTACCATGAGTCCAGTGGCGCAAGTTTCGTCGAAATCTGACAAGCGTGCACAAAATACGTGGGAGTTCCACAAAAGTTGCGACACGGGGTGTGTCCGCGGATACGGCCTGATTCCGGCGCGCACACGCTTCCGAATCAGTTCCCACAAATTTTCACGTGTCCGGTTACGCTGCGTGCACCGCTCGGTACACTTGGTACACGGTGGGGCGGTCCCGTTTGGCGGGACGCGCTCCGTTTCACAACTTTTAGAATTCTGGAAAAAAATGGGTTCGCACGGTTTTGTGACGAATTTAATTCTGTCCACAGCAGCTAATAATATAGGGTTATTTAACAGAAAATAAACTAGGTCAAGTGTTCTACATGTATCAAAAGGAATCACCGAATTCGGATCTCTGTGGTGGGAGATACGAACTCGGCAATATGGGTGGTCACCGCAGTTTTTTGCGATCCCATAATTAGATTTGCTCGCGCCCACTTGGACGCTGTTTTTCGCCTATGGTTACATGTTGTTCGACGTCGGCTATTATACAAATATGGAAGAGGGTTAAGGGGTGAGCATACCGGTGAAGACGGAACGGCGTTTGGTTGAGCGAGTCGACGGAAAACAACTCCGGAGCGAAGGTGCCTCGTGTGGGAATCTGCAGTGCGCGAGGTCGGAGTCGTCGGGATGGTTTGGACAGCTTGGCGGGGTTCTCTGGCTGTGGTGACGGCTCTAGATGAGAAGAGGGGGTCTGGATATTTTAGGTTAGGGTTTTATGAATTAATATATATATATATATATATATATATATATATATATATATATATATATATATATATATATATATATATATATATATATATAAGGGAGAGGAGAGAAGTGGGTCGGGTTTCCGGTTCGCGTGCAAGGGGGAAAGAAAAAACTTGGCTGCTGTGTTTTGCTTGCTTACGCATGCTACTTACAACTTTGCTTGGCTGCTGCTTTGCTTTGCTTACGCATGCTAGCAAGTTGCTAAGCAAAGTTGCTAACTTTGCTGTGCATTATTAGTTAATATATTTAATAATTGTTATTATTAGTTTATGTATTATTAGTATTATTAATTATTCTTTATACTTTTCTTTTCTTCTTCTTAAATATATATATATGCATATATATATTTGTATACATATATATATATATATATACTCACAAGAAATTTATAGATTAGAATAATGCACACCGTTAGGCTAGCAACTGCTCAAGGGGTCTCATACATGGAATAAATTCCGAAAAATTTCTAATGGTCCCATAAATCCTCTAAGTGTCCGAACACCTAAAATAAAAATTATTAAAAATCTATTTCTCCTATTTAGCCACTAAATACTATATTTAAATTATTAATTAATAAAAATAATAATAAATACGTTTTTTTTTTGAAATAGGGGTTTTACATTCTACCCAACTTACAAAAATTTTGTCCTCGAAATTGACACTAACCCATATTCATAATGATAACTATAACTATTACACTATATTGGTGTCTAGCAGGACTCCTAAACTCATAGTCTGCCATTCTAACACTTCATCATCTATTGTCCATCCACTATTCTATCACCCTCTAACTCGTCTACACTACCCAACTTACAAAAATTCTACTAGTAGTCACATTCTTTGAAGCTATTGTCTAGGTTTGTAAGGTAAATACATATATTGGGTCGAGAATCTTGGGATACCTGTCTAGAATCTCATAACTATGACTTTTTCCATAACCGTCAAGTATCATAGTCTAATACTGCCACGCCACCTGGCCAGTATGGCTGCAAGTAATTCGACTACTCTACCAAAATTGTCTGGCGGCAACTGTCGCTACCTCGCCGGCGATTTGTCATAGTCATCAGTTCGTAACAAGTGCCTTCAACTCTTTCCTAGGCATAGTCTAAGTTTTTAGGGAAACACTTAAGGTCTTGACTAACTATTAGGGGTATGATCTAGCTCAAATGATCTAACAATTTCTACTACGCTACATGATGCTACTTAAGGGTTAAACTGATAAAGAATACAGATATTGCTATAGTGCATATACATATTAAGAACTCATCCTTAGTTACCAAGCATTACTAACACATTTATGTTTAACTAACAAAATAGGGGTGAGGTTGATATCAAACAATTCATTATGGCACGAAAGATACGACTATGATAGGAAGAGTTAAGCACGAGATAAGAAACGAATATAAAAGGAGAAGATGAGTCACCCAAGAGGGCGAGATAAGGATAGGGGAAGAATACTACTACTGCTACTCACGTCATCCATTAGCATCGCGTGTATGCCACCTGGGTAGAATATACCTACATCCTCATAACTGCTAAACTACCATATATATAATTCTACAGCTATTTGTACATCTAAGATCTTGTGTCACAATGGGGTTATGAGTATGCAAAGATAATTATAACTAAAAGGTCGTACCTGTATCTACGGCTTCCTGTGTCTGCTCTCCCATACTTGTCATAATGAGTGCTTGGCCTTGTCCTTGATTGATCAACTGGGGTCTAGTCCCCTCTATTTGTGCAGACTGTAGAAGCAGTGGTGGGTCACTTTGGTCTTCTATACTTGAGGGTGTATGCGGTGTTCCTGATTCTAATGCCATAGACCTCTGGTTCTGCTGAGGACATCTTCGGGTTTGATGGTGACTTGATCCACATATCATGCACAGCCCCAATCGACGATGACAGACTCTATGAATATGACCTATCTTACCACAAAAGTGACAAGTACGGGGGTCCTTGGTTGGATATGGTGCAGCACTATCTGGTTGCTGGCATGTCAAAGGGTGTCTAATGGGTCCTCCTTACTGTGTCCTTACTGGTCCTTGGTGACTTCTCTGTTGAATTCCGTTTCCCTTGTTGATGGCCTCCTGGATCCTGGCCTCTGTCAATAACTCAGCATAAGAGATCCGGGACTGTGAGCTAGTATAGTGCTGGAGCTCCTGAGTCAGCCCGCGGTGAAACCTCTTAGCCTTTCCAAGTCATTAGGTATTAGGACTGTGCCATACTTACTGAGACGGCTAAACTCTGCGTCATACTCATCAACCGTCTTATCCCTTTGCTCCAGATGGAGGAACTGATCGTACAATGCGTCCCTTACAGTATCCAGGAAGTACTTCCTTTCAAAGCATTCCAAGAATTGTTCCCAAGTCTGACGCGTACCCAACTGGCGCTCCATTGATTCCCACCAGTGATGCGCGTTGCCTTCTAACTGAGTCCTCACGCCTATCATCCATAGGTCAGTAGGTAGTTGTGATGCCTCTAACAACTTTTTGGTATTGGCAATCCAGTTCGTGGTCTCCTCTGGACTCTCATTGCCCTTATATGGCTTAGGGCCCATCTGCACAAAGTCCTCGACTGAACCGACCCGAGCTTGTGGTACTGAAGCTAGTACCTGGGTTGGTACAGGGGCTAGTGCAGCCATTCTCTCGAGTGCTGCCAGAAATTCTAGCCTCTGCTCTGCTGTTTGGTGCCTTTGTTCTTGCATTATCATCTGGAAGAATTGGAACAGCTGCGCTTGGCCATCTTGCGGTGCTAGTGGAGCTGGAAAAGTCCCATTAGGTATCATGGAAGGAGTTGATGGAATTTGATTGTTAGTCAGTCCATCCGGTCCGGGAAGAAGAGGTGTCGTTGAGGTCACCCCTGGTGATTGGTCGTCGTCCCCTGGAGACGTGTTGTCCCCGGTGGCGGCATGTCCGTTATGCAAATTTATCTCTCTGCAAGAGATGGAAGAAGGATTAAGAAGAGTACATGAATCAAGCAGGATGCAAGAACTTAAGTAGGACATGTTAGAAAGAAGGTAAGTTATAGTCAAGTGTGGATGAGATCTAAAATTCTAATCCTGGGTGCAGGCCCGCTCGGTACAGTTACGTAACCGAAACGGCTAACTCGACCTGCATGGGCCACCACAAAAATATGTCTCGCCCCAGTCCCAAATACGTAGGACTAGGAATACGTAAGCATGCCAGCCGCATGGATATGGCAACTCCAATATATGGAAACCATAACCCATACGTACGCTGTAATATGAATATAAACTCACATGTGGTATATATAATGTCACAAGTCACAGATATGCTAATCTCATCCACACAACAAGTCATAGAAAAGAAATACTAAGCTAGAATAAGGAGTCTGAAATATCCAAAAAATAATAGTCGGGTGGAGACAAATCCACTACCAATGACTATAACCAAAACTAAAATGAGAGAGGAGTATAAAGTCTCCAATATAAAATAATGTGAAGACAGAAGTGCATCAGCTAAAAGAATCCATCGCTAGATAATCAACGATGCTCAGAGGGTAAGATCTCCTCGGCAGAAAAGAATGCGTCAGGTCCAGGCCCGTACTCCTGCAAATACTCAAGAGCAGATACACCTGGCAGAGGACCAGGTCCTCAGAGGGACGTAACAAGATACAGAAAATATGAGCCAACTTGAATACAGTAAACATGCATATAATTTGAAAATAAATAAGTACGCTGTACAAGACAATTTATATGAATGCAAATGAGGACAACTTTTTGACGTATGGGCAAGGGTAGGCTACTCGATCTACCTCACAACTCACACACACACGTCAATGGACATCAAAAATCGACATACCGCGGGGGTAGCGACCAGCGAGACTCCAGAAATCGACATACCGTGGGGGTAGCGACCAGCTCGACACACGCCCGTAGTGCGAGCTATATACTACGGTTTACCAGAGTGGTTAAAAGCCCATACGCCTAATGATTGTCCTCCCATGATACTAGGTGCCATGTGTGTGTCAACATATCTAATACATAGTAATGACTGGAGAAAAAACTACACATGCAAAACTATACAGAAATGAAAAAAAAAATATAAATAGCATGCAAAGTACTGTAAATAATTTGGCAAGGTATCTTGCCTGGTAAGAAAGCTGCAAGGTGTACTGTCCAGAAGTCAAACGCATAGGATCAAAAGCTATGGCCGCAGAACAATATCTCCGGATGCTGAAATAAACATCACCAACGTTTCCAGAATGAGCAAAATAGCTAAAAAGCACATCCCTTTCGTCCAATTTGGACACAGGGGCAAAACGGTAATTTCGGGCAAAAGTGGGGTCCACGTGTGGCCCACTTTGCACAGAAAAGCGTGCCGAGGGTAACAGTCTCTAAATAGGATAAACTATAGGTCAAACAACTTTAAATATCAATACGAACCCAACGGTATGTCCAAATGTGGATTCCGATGAGCCGAACAAAATTTTGTCCAAAAAGTCAACTGTGGGACCCGCCAATTGGCGATTTGGTCAACCGTCTCAGAATTGCGTGAAAATTGGGTCACGGGATCAGCGCGTTACCACGAGTCCAGTGGCGCAAGTTTCGTCAAAATCTGACAAGCGTGCACAAAATACATGCGAGTTCCACAAAAGTTGCGACACGGGGTGTGTCCGTGGATACGGCCTGATTTCGGCGCGCACACGCTTCCGAATCAGTTCCCACAAATTTTTACGTGTCCGGTTATGCTGCGTGCACCGCTCGGTATACTTGGTACACGGTGGGGCGGTCCCGTTTGGCGGGGAGCGCTCCGTTTCACAACTTTAAAAATTCTGGAAAAAAGTGGGTTCGCGCAGTTTTGTGACGAATTTAATTCTGTCCACAGCAGCTAATAATATAGGATTATTTAATAGAAAATAAAATAGGTCAAGTGTTCTACATGTATCAAAAGGAATCACAGAATTCGGATCTCTGTGGTGGGAGATACGAACTCGGCAATATGGGTGGTCACCGCAGTTTTCTGCGATCCCAGAATTGGGTCTGCTCGCGCCCACTTGGACGCTATTTTTCGCCTATGGGTCCACGTTGTTCGAGGTCGGCTATTATACAAATATGGAAGAGGGTTAAGGGGTGAGCATACCGGTGAAGACGGAACGGCGTTTGGTTGAGCGAGTCGACGGGAAACAACTCCGGAGCGAAGGTGCCTCATGTAGGAATCTGCAGTGCGCGAGGTCGGAGTCGTCGGGATGGTTTGGACGGCTTGGCGGGGTTCTCTGGCTGCGGTGACGGCTCTAGATGAGAAGAGGGGGTCTGGATATTTTAGGTTAGGGTTTTATGAATTAATATATATATATATATATATATATATATATATATATATATATATATATATATATATATATATATCTCTAAGGGAGAGGAGAGAAGTGGGTCGGGTTTCCGGTTCGCGTGCAAGGGGGAAAGGAAAAACTTGGCTGCTGTGTTTTGCTTGCTTACGCATGCTACTTACAACTTTGCTTGGCTGCTGCTTTGCTTTGCTTACGCATGCTAGCAAGTTGCTAAGCAAAGTTGCTAACTTTGCTGTGCATTATTAGTTAATATATTTAATAATTGTTATTATTAGTTTATGTATTATTAGTATTATTAATTATTCTTTATACTTTTCTTTTCTTTTCTTCTTCTTAAATATATATATATATGCATATATATATTTGTATATATATATATATATATATATATATATATATATATATATATATATATATATATATATATATATATACTCACACGAAATTTATAGATTAGAATAATGCACACCGTTAGGCTAGCAACTGCTCAAGGGGTCTCCTACATGGAATAAATTCCGAAAAATTCCTAATGGTCCCATAAATCCTCTAAGTGTCCGAACACCTAAAATAAAAATTATTAAAAATCTATTTCTCCTATTTAGCCACTAAATACTATATTTAAATTATTAATTAATAAAAAAAATACGTTTTTTTTTGAAATAGGGGTTTTACAGCTCTACTGTCCCTACTTTTGGTCGGACGTCAAGTTGACTCAGTGGTGTCGTAGGGTTAACCAAACCTTAAAAATTAATGAGGCGGTGAACAAGCTTGTCACGCCCCAGTCCCAAAATGCCGAGGGACTGGAGATGCGAGGCAATGGCCAGCAGCACGCACCGATGGATAACCCAATTTAATGGAGCCATCAGGGCGTACTTAAGTTGTAAATAAGGTCTACTACAACAAGTCACACTAATCTCATCCATAAAGATAAAGAAATAACTGCATAATGGAATGGAAATAAGTAGCAACAATAATCACAGCAAGTCAGTCGAAGAAACAACCCGACTTAAGTCTGAATAAACTGGCTCTATAGGCCAGGAACAAAAGATATAAACATGAAATAAATAAATGAGTACTGGGACAGGCACTCAGGAGAAGTCCTCGGCAGTCACCTCGTCTTCAGTGTTCGGTTCAGCTCCAGCAATAGCTTCAGCTCCGGTCCTGTATACCTCGGGATACTGCTCCTCAGCTAAACCTGGAGACATAATCTATTCCAGGTCCTCAGTGGACATAGCAAGGCACAAAATAAAACAAGCCAAATAAAAGCAGTACAATTAAATTAAATGAAACAGCAGGGTAAACTATGTAACCATCTATGTGATATGCAAATGAGAGCAACACTAGTACTCAGGCTGAGACCGCTACAAGCTCTGTGTCGGGGAGCCGGTAGCAGTAATAACACGTAAAGGGTCTAGCTCTGCTGGAGAGTCTATAACCTCACAATAATAGTAGATATATATGTAGAACAGCCTGTAGCCTGTGTGTCTCTCCCCACCCAATGTAATCACGCAAGCCATGACCATAACGTCTCATGTCCATGTCAGCGGGATTATAGCTAATGCAACAAGTCATACTGTCTATAAATAAATGTCTCTATCAAGTCCTGTATCCTATACAGAATCACCACGAATATCTCAGGAGGATTCTGTCCATGATAGTGTCAAGTGTCCTGGGTTGTAGGGTACTTGATAGGTCAAGTACAAAGTAAGGGGATCGTAAATCCATCTCTAAATGACGAACCCAATACCGCGTACGGTGTCGGCACCCGACTATGATCGGACACTAGGTACGTCATACGTTCCCTAGGTTAAGAAATTTAAATTAGTTTATATGAATTTACACAAGAAATCCAGCAGAGTATTTTTACAGAAATTATGAAAATAATGACTGCAAGATTGGCAAGGTGCACTTGCCTGGTGTTTGAATTCCACTTAGTCCCTGGTTTCAGAAATTTCTAGAGATGTCTCCGAAAGCTGAAATAAACAGTACCATCATGCTCAGAAGGTGTCAAACAGCTAGGATCGCCTATCTTTGGGTCCAATTTGGAGACAAGGGCAAAAACGACAATTTTGGGCCAAAACGGGGTCCACCGGTGGGCCCGCTTTGCACCGAAAAACGTGTCAGGGTCAATGGTCTCCAAATTTACCAAACTTAGTGTCAACAGGTCAGGAACGCTGATACGAACCCATCGGAACTTTCAGATTTGAATTCCGATGAGCCGATCACAAACTCGCCCGTCGAGCGGGGCCTGTGGGGCCCACGACACGCAATTTCGTCAACGTTCTCAGAATCGGACCAAACTTGACCCACAGGACCAGCGTATCGCTACGAGTCCGATGGCGTAAGTTTCGTCTCGATCCGACGTGTGTGCACAAAGTTAGGGTGAATTGCAGAAAAGGCGGATACGGGGCGATGTTCGCGGATACGCGTTGATTCCGGTGTGCACGCACACCCGAATCAGTTTTCGCAAAATCCCACACGTCCGTATCAACGAGGCGCACGTATCTGTGAAGACCGCACGCGACCAAGTCGTCCCGTTTGGCGGGGCGCACTCAGTTCCGGGGTGAAACAGGGTATGGTTTTTCCTGTTTTTGGATCGCGGTGTGCGATCACCAAAGGACGCGATACCCCGAGCGGTTTATCCGGGCACCGAGAGGGTCATACAGGCTTCGCGTAGAAATTTACGGAATCGAATTCCGAGCTACGAGGAGGAAATTACGAGTACCAGAACAGAGTAGGAAAGGTTAGGGTTTACCTCGTGTCCGACACGACACTGTCGTGTCCGAATCCTGTGTCTGAGTTGTGTCCACTGTGTTGACGAGTCCCGTGTCCTTCTGTGTCCGCGGCGCGTCCAGCTAGGTCAGCGTTCTGCTCGCCGGCGGAGGGCGGTGCTGCGGCTAGGGCGGGGGTCGACGGATCGGGGCCGAGCGGGCTGCACGGCGGGGATAGTGAAGGAGGAGGAGTAGGTGGAGAGGGGTGACCCGGCGGAGCTGGGGGCGTCGGGTTCTGGAAGCAGTGGGAAGGAGGAGGAGGCGAGTGGCGGCTCTAGGGCAGAGCTAGGGGGAAGGGAACCGGCGCTGGGGAAGGGGACGGTCGGAGTAGGGTTCCGGCGTTAGGGCTTGGGGGAGAGGAATGAGGGAGGAGGGGAGAAGAGTAGGGGGTTTATATATAGGGGCTCGGGGAGGGGTTGGCCGTGGTCAGGGCGACGTGGGCGAGGGTTTCGGAGGGGGAGGCGGTCATGGCGGCGCCTTTTCCGACGGGCGGAGCGTGGGACTCGGGCAGCGAAGTGGGGGAGGAGAAGAAGAAGCGGGTCGGGTCGGGCGCGGATCCGGGTTGGCGGACCCGCCCGACCCGCTAGGATGGCTAGGCGGGCTGGGTCACTGGGCTCGGCCCACTGGGCCGGGCCGGGCCCAACGAAATAAAAATAATAATAATAAAAAATAATAATAACACAGTAATTAATTAATTTTAATTATAAAAATAGTTTTTAGGCTTTTAAAAATAGGTCCGAGGCCCAATAAAATCCCAGAAAATTACCCTAAGTCCGGTTTTCTATTTTACACCATAAAATCATATTTTTATTTCATTTTAATATTATTTATTGGCAATTAAAAATTATAAACTCACTACAGGGCCTATGTAAATTCCTGAAAAATTGCATATTAATTCCAAAAATTGATTTTAAAAATCTAAAAATATAAGGTGTTTACAATCTACCCTCCTTAAGAGGATTGCGTCCTCGCAATCGAAGGGTAAACTATAAAGGCAAGATTTACAGAATTAAAGAATGCTTAGGTTCTACCTGATTCTGCAAATAGGTGTGGATAACGCTGCCGCATAACATCTTCTCGCTCCCAGGTCGATTCGCCAGGAGAGTGCTGCTTCCAAGCTACTCGAACCAGCCTGATTGTCTGCCCTTGCAGTGTCTTCTCGCTGGTGTCGAGTATACCCACTGGCTGTTCCTCGTATCTCAGGCTAGTTCCCACCGAAATCTCAGAATGATCAACTATATGACTTGGGTCCGTCACATATCTCCTCAGTTGTGAGACGTGGAATACGTCATGCACTCCCTCTAAGGATGGAGGTAATGCAAGACGATAAGCCACCTCACCAATGCGTTCCAAGATATCAAATGGCCCAATGTACCTTGGGCTTAACTTGCCTCTGTTGCCGAATCTGATAGTACCTCTAGTGGACGAGATCCTCAAAAATACATGCTCTCCTTCCTTGAACTCCAGGGGTCGTCTGTGTGCATCGGCCCAATGCTTCTGTCTATCCTGGGCTGCACGGAGATGGTTCTGAATCTGTTTTACTTTCTCCACCGTCTCCGTTACCAGCTCTGGACCTAGTAATTGACGTTCGCCAACGTCGCTCCAGCATATTGGTGATCTGCACTTCCTTCCGTACAATGCCTCGAAAGGTGCCATCTGAATGCTTGCCTGATAGCTGTTGTTGTAGGAGAACTCCACTAAGTGCAGATGATCTTCCCAAGATCCTCCGAAGTCCAGTATACATGATCGTAGCATATCCTCCAGGATCTGAATTGTGCGCTCTGATTGGCCATCTGTCTGAGGATGATAGGCAGTACTGAACTTGAGCCTGGTGCCGAGACTCTCTTGCATGCTTCGCCAGAAGTGAGATGTAAATCTTGAGTCTCGATCTGATACAATACTAACCGGTACTCCATGTAATTTTACGATCTGTCGCATATACATGTCGGCTAGTACTTCCGTGGATTGTCCGACTCTGAACGGCAAGAAGTGAGCCAACTTAGTGAGCCGATCCACGATGACCCATACTGCATCCTTTCCACTAGGGCTTCTTGGAAATCCAGTGACGAAGTCCATGGTAATATGCTCCCACTTCCATTCAGGGATGGGAAGTGGCTGCAACATACCTGCAGTCCTTTGGTGCTCGGCCTACACCTGCTGGCAGACTAAGCATTTTGCCACAAAGCGGGCAATCTCCCTTTTCATTCCATGCCACCAGTAATATTGTCTTAAGTCCCGGTACATCTTGGTTCCTCCTGGATGAACCGAGTATATGGAGCTATGGGCTTCTGTCATCAATTCCTGCCTTAATTCTCCATTTGGAACACATAGGCGATTTCCGCACCTTAATATTCCGTCCTCGTGGATGCGAAGTCCCGTCTGCAGGCCTGCTTCTGTTCTTTCTCTCAGCCTTCGGAATCTGGCATCATTAGGCAAAGCTTCCTTGATTCTCTCCACCAACGATGACTTCACTTCGAGGTTAGCCAGCAAACCATTTTGTCCAGGTAGAACAACCTCTATCTGAAGATCTTGTAAGTCTTATAATAGTTGAGGCTGCTCCGTTAAGAAATAAGCCGAGGGTTTTCTGCTGAGGGTGTCGGCTACAACATTTGCTTTCCCCGGGTGGTACTGCAGATCGATGTCAAAGTCCACCATCAACTCAAGCCAACGCCTTTGCCTCATGTTAAGCTCCTTCTGTGTATAAACATACTTCAAGCTCTTATGATCAGTGAATATCTCGACCTTCTCTCCATACAGATAATGTCTCCAGATTTTTAATGCAAAAATTACTGCAGCTAGCTCCAGGTCGTGTGTGGGGTAGTTCTTCTCGTGGACCTTCAGCTGCCTCGATGCATAAGCGATAAACTTGCCATGTTGCATCAAGACACAACCTAGTCCACTACCGGACACATCACTATATACAACAAAACCTCCTGACCCTGAGGGAAGAGTCAAGACTGGTGCTGTTGTTAGTCGCCTCTTCAACTCTTCAAAGGCATTCTGGCATTCTTCCGTCCATAGGAACTCCTGATCCTTCCGTGTCAGCTTAGTCATCGGCTCTGCGATCCTTGAAAAATTTTCTACGAACCGCCGGTAATACCCAGCAAGTCCAAGAAAACTTCTCACTTCCACAACAGAGGTAGGGGTAGGCCAGGTTTCTATAGCAGTGACCTTTTCTGGGTCCACAGACAGTCCTTCACCCGAGATAATATGCCCTAAGAATGGCACCTTGTCCATACAGAACTCACATTTGCTGAGTTTGGCATATAGCTTCTCCCTTCTCAAAGTTTCTAGCACAATTCTAAGGTGTTCCTCGTGCTCTTCGTGGTTCTTGGAGTAGACTAGGATATCATCAATGAATACCACCACGAACTTATCCAAATACTGATGGAAGACCCCATTCATCAAACTCATAAATACGACGGGTGCGTTGGTTAAACCAAACGGCATAACTAGGAACTCATAATGTCCATACTTAGTTCTGAAGGCCGTCTTTGGGATATCTTCCTTCTTCACCCTAATCTGGTGATAACCGGATCTAAGGTCAATCTTTGAGAATACCTTAGCACCACTCAATTGGTCAAATAAATCATCAATGTGTGGTAATGGGTACCGGTTCTTAATAGTTACAGCATTAAGGGCTCTGTAATCAATGCACAGCCGTACAGATCCATCCTTCTTGGGTACAAAAAGTATAGGTGCTCCCCAAGGTGAAACACTGGGCCGGATAAATCCTTTCTCCAGAAGGTCGTCAACTTGTGTTTTCAGCTCCACTAACTCCTTATGTGCTAGCCGATATACCGATGAAGTGATAGGTTCGGCTCCTAGAGTTAGGTCTATTGTGAATTCTATCTCCCGATCAGGTGGTAAACCTGGAAGATCGTCGGGAAACACATCCACAAATTCTGTTATGACTCTTGGGTAACTTGAATCTTCTTCTATAGTCAATACCCTAAGAGTTGGCTGGACCCCTTGTTCTACAGCTCCTCGTAGAAATTCAAACTCAGGAAGGCTAGGGGGTCTAAATATCACTTTTCTAAGCCGGCAATCCAGTGTCGCATGGTACTGACTTAACCAGTCCATACCAAGTACAACATCGTAATCAGGCATAAAAAAGATCAGGAATTGGGCTCGCATCTCTCAGCCACAGACTACTACCGAACATGATCTACAAGTATCACTAACCGGGATAATTCCACCTCCCGTTAGAATTCTCTTCATCTTCGAGAGAGGTGCGGTAGCTATTCTATGTGTGGCTACGAAGCTAGCAGCAATAAATGAATGCGAAGCTCCAGAATCAAATAATGCTACAGCAGGAATTGAAGCTACTAATATGGTACCTGCTATCACTTCGCCTGCAGTAGCTTCCTCAGTGACTGCTAGTGCATATGCCTGACCTCGTCCCTGAGTGGG
Organism: Iris macrosiphon; assembly: GCA_036927795.1. Taxonomy (NCBI): domain Eukaryota; kingdom Viridiplantae; phylum Streptophyta; class Magnoliopsida; order Asparagales; family Iridaceae; genus Iris; species Iris macrosiphon. Next base: position 46,101,418 of record JAYESA010000019.1, on the reverse strand, counting down.
ACCCCTTTGCTGACGAGCTTGTTGGAACAATGCTGCCTGAGGTGGTAGAGGTGGCCTGGCTCCTCCAGGCCCTGTCTGAGTTGCTCCCTGTCACCACCCCATTTCCAGAGCCGGATATTTTTTTTTTAATTTGGGTTAATTGTGTATTATTTATAATTAATTATATTTATAATTAATTAATGATTGTATTATATTTTTATTGATTGTTTTAGGATTTTGGCTAGCCTGGACCCATGTCAGACCCTAGTGGACCCATGTCCGACCCAGCCCACACCCTTGTGAGAATTATTTTGGGGCTTAGAAATATTTATTTTATTTTTAGAAGGTTAATGGGAGAGATTTGGAGTTAGTTTGAGTGTTTTTGGACCCCGAAACCCAAAACCGAGTTACGGGAGGGCATTTTGGGTATTTTGGAACTTGTAAACCCTTTAATTAGGTGCTTGGTCGGATTCCCACAGCCCCCACACCCGAACACAGCAGCTCCCACTCCCCCATTTTCATTTTCCTCTTCTTCTTCACTTCTCCTTCTTCTCCACTTCTTCTTTCTTCTTTCTTTCTTCTTCCAAAGTAAGTTTTCTTATTTTTCTTCCTTCCTCTTTTCATTTCTTCTTCTTACTTGAACCCTAACCTTACATTTTTCCCTAACCTAGGTGGGTAGAGCCTAGATTTGGTGTTGGAGCTTGGATTTGAGGCTTGGAAGCTTGGATTGGAGGATTTGGAGCATTTTTGAGACTTTGGCTTGGGATTCCAACTCCCAAGAGGTAAACCCTAATTTTTCCCCTAGTAATTATTTTTATATAGTGTAATTAATATTTTAGAACCTTCCTAGACTCTTAGGCTACCCGTGGGAGGAAGTTGGAACTAGTTGGGTAGTGTTTGGAGACTTTAACACTAGATTTTGTGTCAATTTCGGGTAAAATCTGAATTTGGCCCAATTTTGGGTGATGCCCTAGGTTAGATGGACCTAGGTAGACGTTGTCAGGTGTCTTGAGGGTGAGTGCGTATCTCCGTTCGGACACGGGAAGCCGTGTCGCGGAGAAACGGGCGTTTCGGGCGAATTTGGGGCTTTTCGTCGTCGCCGATTCTAAGTGCGTGTGCGTTTCCGCCACGGGCCTAGAATCGATGCGGGAGCGCATTTTCTAGGATCTAGACATCGTGTAGAGAGCGTGGATAAATTTTGGGCCGATTCCGAGTTCGTTTGGTGTGCGTTTCAGGAGGTTTTCCGAGCCGCGCACCACGTGTTCGTCGAAATGACCGAACGGCCATTTCGACTTGGGCTCCTCATTTCGGGCTTGTGCGCGCGTTGGGTTAGTATCGGGGAGTGTGTGCTAGAGTTTTCGAGTTATATTTTATATATTTTTAGGTGTTTGGGCGTGTCGGGGTCGTTGGGCGTGCGTTGGTGGGTGTTGTGGGCGTGGTGTGCGTTGTGTTGTGTTTGTTTATATATATGTGTATATATATTTTGTGTGTGTGTTTTTATATTTATATTTATATATATATGTGTGGTTATGTGTTTGTGAGTGTGTTAGTGAGTGTTTGTGTGAGTGTGTGCTAGTGCGTAGGTGAGTGTGTGTGAGTGTGAGTGAGTGCCTATATATATATATATATATGAGTTTGAGTGAGTGTGTATATATGTATATATATTTATATATATGTAGGAGTGTTTGTGTGTGTGGTTGTGTGTTTGTGAGAGTGTGTGCGAGTGTGTGCGAGAGTGTGTGTGTGAGGGTGTGTGAGTGTGTGTGAGTGAGGATATATATATATATATATATATATATATATATATATATATATATATATATATATATATATATATATATATATATATATATATATGTTTAAGTGTGTGAGTGTGTGTGTGTGTATATATATATATATATTAGTGTATATATATATATAGATATATGTGTGTATGTATATATATATATATAGGGGGTGATATATATATGTGTATATGGGAGTGTGTGTGTGTGTATGTGAGAGGAAGGGGGAGGCCAGCACTGCAGCGGCAGCACACCAGCAGCAGGGAGCTGCAGCAGCTGCACCAGCAGCAGGTGCAGCAGCAAGGAGCAGCAGTAGCAGCTGCACCAGCAGCTCTAGCAGCAGCATAGCAGCCACAGCAGCAGTTTGCAGCAGCAGGAGCAGCAGCAAGGTGAGGAGCAATGCGAGAGAGAGGGGTATGTATATATATATATATATATATATATATATATATATATATATATATATATATATATATATATATATATATATATATATATATATAGATTGTTAGATATTTAGATAGATAGTTAAATAGGTACATAGATGGTTAGATAGATACATAGGTAAAGAGATACATAGATAGTTAGGTAAATAGATAGATATCTATAGTTAGGTAGATAGGTAAATAGATATTATAGATATATGATAGATAGATATAGATAGATATCTATAGATAGTTAGATAAATAGATACATGAATAGATATATTAGACTAGTTAGTTAGATAAGTTATTAGATAGATTAGATAGTTAGATAGTTACCTAGATAATAGGTAGATAGTTAGATGGCTAGATACTAGATAGGTAGATAGCTAGATACTTAGATATATCTATCTAGGAGATAGATATCTATTTACCTATACTTATATATATATATCTATAGATATCTTGATAGGTATATATATATTTTTAAGAGTTGGGTAAGGTAAAGGGTATTTGTGTATATGTGTGTGGATATATATATATATAGGTATATACATACTTAGATATATATAAATATGGTAGATATCTATATTACCTAGCCTAGATTAATAACTAGGTGCATAATTAATAGCTAGGTAGCTAGTTAGAGGGTTTTAGAGCGAAACCTCAATACCTTGAGATACCGAGGTATCTCAATACCTTGAGATATCCAAGGTATTGGGTTTCAAGCGGGGTTTTTGAGCAATAGCCTAGGAATAGTATTGGAGTGATTTTTATATGCTTATGTGTATATATTTACGCGTGCTAGCATAGGTTTTAGAGGGTATAGGCGGGATGCGTAGCCTAGGTTGAGGTATCGGATACCGAGGGTATCCCGGTATCTCAAGGAGGCGAGTTTGTAAGTTTTCTAGCTTAATGACCTCGGTTTGACCTAGAATTTCAGGAGCACCCTAGTTTGACCCAGACTTGACCGTAGTTGACTCGGTTGACCGCCAAAGTCAACTTTTGACCTAGTTTTGACCTAGAGTTGACTTTTTGGACCCAGAGTTGACTTTTTGACCCAGATTTCACCGGTTTGACCCGTTTGACCTAGAACGACCCTAGAAGCCTATTTTTAGTTATTTTATATCTGTTTAACTCATTAGAACCCTGTTTAATCTTGCTTTTCGCATTAGGTCCTTGCGATACCAGTTCGGATCGCCAGTTGCTCAGGACGTCAGGCGAGTACATTCTCTGATAGTTTTTATTATCTGATGATTGTTATGATTCAGCTTCTAGTATAGTATCATCTGATTATTCTGGCACAACACGGGACACTGACTGGTATTTCTGGATTCATTTACTTGCGACACGTACATTACATGTTTCTGGCCTCTATTCTGGAATCACTACTGGCATCACCTACAGGCATCACTACAGGCATCATTCATGTTCAGGCTGGACTCATCTTGATTTGCGTGTCGGGTCTTGGATCCACTTGTATTAGTCGGGATGGGGAAATACTCGAGTAGACATGTAAACATTCCTATCTGGCATCATCAGGAATCACTCCCTCTGGTCTAATCTGGAATGATAGCAGCCGCGCACCCAGTGCGCGGTGAGCCGTACTTACCCCTAGCCATTTATATGTCGAAACAAGTATTTCAAAGACACCGAGTTCATTCTTTATAGTCTGGACTCTCATGCATTTCTTAACTTGTCTCACTTACATGTTTCTGGACTTGACTCACTACATGTTTTTTATACTGGACTCACTACTCGTTCATGTGCACAGACTTACTCTTAGTTTAGATTTCTTGTTTTTCACAGTTATTTCTATCTTGTTCTGATATTCCATGCATCTTTACTTTTATGCACCAGTGATTTATATATTTCCTGTTTCATACTTGCTTCATTTTTCTTGCTACTTGCTATAACTGTTTTATAGTTTTTATCATTTAAATGGAACTGCTGTTAGAGGTGTACTTGCTCCAGTCCTGACTGGACATATTTTTCAGAGTATCCGGAGGATTAGTGTCCGACGTTTTATGGACCTGAGCCTGTCGACGGTGCAGACAGGGATCCTCTAGTTTAGGAGTAATTTCCGGGTTGGTAGCCGGGATCACTAGGACCTTGTTGTTTTTATTAGCTTTAGCACCGGATTTGTCTCCGGTTTTGGATTGAGACCTTGTTTGTATATTATTTTGGATATTGTTGTATTATTATTATGGATGTTGTGGTTGTTGTAGTAGTTGGTGATGGTTAGACTTTTTAGTTGATTAGACTCTCTGTGTTATCTTATCGTGCTTAGATTCGTGATTGAGTATATTATGATTATCATTTGTTATTGCTCCTCCGTTTGGAGTTGAGATCTTGACAGGTTTATATTGTTTGTGTGGTTGCCCTCCTTTTGGAGAGGTCATGGCCGATTTTTGTGTGAGATTATTATTTAGTTAGTTGACCTAGACAGCGTTCTACCGCCGATGCTGCGGCGTAGGCTGGACGTACCCATGACTCATGCCCGATTTTCCGGGTGCGGGTCGTGACACTCCCCCAGCTGGAAGAGCTGCAGGTGGAGCTGGTCGATTCGGAACTCCCTCTCGACGTTCCGAACAGTCCTTTGAGAAGTGTTGTCCAGATCCGCAAACCAGGCAGAGTCCCAGCTTGCGTCGACATTCCTTTTTAATATGTCCTACCTTGCTGCAGTAATGGCAAGTAGGCAGGTTCTTAGTTGCTGCTCTTGGAGGCGGGCTCTTCTGGGGCCGTTTAGCAGATTCCCCTGGTGATGACTTGGACGGTGCTGAGGAGAAGGGACGTTTCAGGCTTGATTCCCTCCGAGTAACGCGCTCCAGCCGACGTGCTGCAGCTAGGACGTCGGTGTAAGAGGTGGGCGCGATCGATCCGATTAACTTCTGAAGCTCGAACCTGAGCCCATCAAAGAACTTCTCCGCCTTCTCCTCTTCGGTGGGAATTAGCGAAGGGGCAAAGCGGCTCAGGCAAATGAATTCGGCGTTATATTCCTCTACCGTTATGTTGCCCTGGATCAGACGGTTGAATCTGTCTCGGAGTTCTGACCGAGCCACAGTAGGGATGTACATTTCCTGGAAGAGTCTGGAGAACTCCTCCCAGGTAACCTGATCATGTCCGAGCCTTCTTTCTTCGGACAGCCACCAATGATGCGCGTTGTCCGTCAGTTGCATCCTGACGGCAGTCATCCATTTGTCCCTTGGTAGTTCGGCGGCCTCCAACTGATGCTGTGTGTTCCTAAGCCATTCATGCACTTCAGTTGGTCCTTCCTTGCCCGAGAAGGTACGGGGCTTGAGTTGGCGAAAATCTGTAATAGATCCCGTCGCTGGCCGCCTATTTGGTGGATTTGCATGCTCCAATGCTGCGACTAGGCTGTTCCTTAGGTTCTCGGCCTCTCGGCGTTGGGTCTCCTGTTGAATCTGTTGTTGTGCCTGCATCATGGCGTAGAACATCTGGAACATTTGCTGGCCGTCCATTGCCTGTCCTGGGGGAAAGACAGGCATCGCAGGAGGGAACTGGGGAGGAGGCGGGATGTCATCACGTCTGAACCTGGAACTTGGCTGGCCAGTTTGATTGCTCTGAGAGGATTGTCCTCTGGTATCTGGCGTCGTTCCAGCTTCGCAGGGAAACCCTGCTTCAGTCGATGTACCCAAGGGGGTCTCGTCACCACGTTTGGGATCCATTACTCTGCATAAAAAGAAAACAATGAGAACGCCCAGAGGAATCAAATCAGGATGCAATTCAAGCAATTAAAGTGAATTCGACATAGAGTTCAAAAATGATTCAATCAATGGATGAGATCCTATAACCTATCTTATTGCAAGCCTGTCCGGTCCCTAAGTTGAAACCGGACAATTTAGTACTGACCTGCATGGGCCACCACAAAAACCATGTCACGCCCCAGTCCCAAAATGCCGAGGGACTGGAGATGCGAGGCAATGGCCAGCAGCACGCACCGATGGATAACCCAATTTAATGGAGCCATCAGGGCGTACTTAAGCTGTAAATAAGGTCTACTACAACAAGTCACACTAATCTCATCCATAAAGATAAAGAAATAACTGCATAATGGAATGGAAATAAGTAGCAACAATAATCACAGCAAGTCAGTCGGAGAAACAACCCGACTTAAGTCTGAATAAACTGGCTCTATAGGCCAGGAACAAAAGATATAAACATGAAATAAATAAATGAGTACTGGGACAGGCACTCAGGAGAAGTCCTCGGCAGTCACCTCGTCTTCAGTGTTCGGTTCAGCTCCAGCAATAGCTTCAGCTCCGGTCCCGTATACCTCGGGATATTGCTCCTCAGCTAAACTTGGAGACATAATCTATTCCAGGTCCTCAGTGGACATAGCAAGGCACAAAATAAAATAAGCCAAATAAAAGTAGTGCAATTAAATTAAATGAAACAGCAGGGTAAACTATGTAACCATCTATGTGATATGTAAATGAGAGCAACACTAGTACTCAGGCTGAGACCGCTACAAGCTCTGTGTCGGGGAGCCGGTAGCAGTAATAACACGTAAAGGGTCTAGCTCTGCTGGAGAGTCTACAACCTCACAATAATAGTAGATATATATGTAGAACAGCCTGTAGCCTGTGTGTCTCTCCCCACCCAATGTAATCACGCAAGCCATGACCATAACGTCTCATGTCCATGTCAGCGGGATTATAGCTAATGCAACAAGTCATACTGTCTATAAATAAATGTCTCTATCAAGTCCTGTATCCTATACAGAATCACCACGAATATCTCAGGAGGATTCTGTCCATGATAGTGTCAAGTGTCCTGGGTTGTAGGGTACTTGATAGGTCAAGTACAAAGTAAGGGGATCGTAAATCCATCTCTAAATGACGAACCCAACACCGCGTACGGTGTCGGCACCCGACTATGATCGGACACTAGGTACGTCATACGTTCCCTAGGTTAAGCAGTTTAAATCAGTTTATATGAATTTGCACAAGAAATCCAGCAGAGTTTTTTACAGAAATTATAAAAATAATGACTGCAAGATTGGCAAGGTGCACTTGCCTGGTGTTTGAATTCCACTTAGGCCCTGGTTTCGTAAATTTCCAGAGATGTCTCCGAAAGCTGAAATAAACAGTACCATCACGCTCAAAAGGTGTCAAACAGCTAGGATCGCCTGTCCTTGGGTCCAATTTGGAGACAAGGGCAAAAACGACAATTTTGGGCCAAAACGGGGTCCACCGGTGGGCCCGCTTTGCACCGAAAAATGTGTCAGGGTCAATGGTCTCCAAATTCACCAAACTTAGTGTCAATAGGTCAGGAACGCTGATACGAACCCAACGAAACTTTCAGATTTGAATTCCGATGAGCTGATCACAAAATCGCCCGTCGAGCGGGGCCTATGGGCCCACGACACGCGATTTCGTCAACGTTCTCAGAATCGGACCAAACTTGACCCACAGGACCAGCGTATCGCTACGAGTCCGATGGCGCAAGTTTCGTCTCGATCCGACGTGTGTGCACGAAGTTAGGGTAAATTACAGAAAAGGCAGATACGGGACGATGTCCGCGGATACGCGTTGATTCCGGTGTGCACGCACACCCGAATCAGTTTCCGCAAAATCCCACACGTCCGTATCAACGAGGCGCACGTATCTGTGAAGACCGCACGCGACCAAGTCATCCCGTTTGGCGGGGCGCACTCAGTTCCGGGATGAAACAGGGTCTGATTTTTCCTGTTTTTGGATGGCGGTGTGCGATCACCACAGGACGCGATGCCCCGAGCGGTTTGTCCGGGCACCGAGAGGGTCATACAGGCTTCACGTAGAAATTTATGGAATCGAATTTCGAGCTACGAGGAGGAAATTACGAGTACCAGAACAGAGTAGGAAAGGTTAGGGTTTACCTCGTGTCCGATACGACACTGTCGTGTCCGAATCCTGTGTCTGAGTTGTGTCCACTGTGTTGACGAGTCCCGTGTCCTGCTGTGTCCGCGGCGCGTCCAGCTAGGTCAGCGTTCTGCTCGCCGGCGGAGGGCAGTGCTGCGGCTAGGGCGGGGGTCGACGGATCGGGGCCGAGCAGGCTGCACGGCGGGGATAGTGAAGGAGGAGGAGTAGGTGGAGAGGGGTGACCCGGCGGAGCTGGGGGCGTCGGGTTCTGGAAGCAGTGGGAAGGAGGAGGAGGCGAGTGGCGGCTCTAGGGCGGAGCTAGGGGGAAGGGAACCGACGCTGGGGAAGGGAACGGTCGGAGTAGGGTTCCGGCGTTAGGGCTTGGGGGAGAGGAATGAGGGAGGAGGGGAGAAGAGTAGGGGGTTTATATATAGGGGCTCGGGGAGGGGTTGGCCGTGGTCAGGGCGACGTGGGCGAGGGTTTCGGAGGGGGAGGCGGTCGTGGCGGCGCCTTTTCCGGCGGGCGGAGCGTGGGACGCGGGCAGCGAAGTGGGGGAGGAGAAGAAGAAGCGGGTCGGGTCGGGCGCGGATCCGGGTTGGCGGACCCGCCCGACCCGCTAGGATGGCTAGGCGGGCTGGGTCACTGGGCTCGGCCCACTGGGCCGGGCCGGGCCGGGCCCAACGAAATAAAAAATAAAAATAAAAAAAATAATAATAACACAGTAATTAATTAATTTTAATTATAAAAATAGTTTTTAGGCTTTTAAAAATAGGTCCGAGGCCCAATAAAATCCCAGAAAATTACCCTAAGTCCGGTTTTCTATTTTACACCATAAAATCATATTTTCATTTTATTTTAATGTTATTTATTGGCAATTAAAAATTATAAACTCACTACAGGGCCTATGTAAATTTCTGAAAAATTGCATATTAATTCCAAAAATTGATTTTAAAAATCTAAAAATATAGGGTGTTTACAAAGCTAGTGGCGCGCAGTGAGGGAAATCTAACCTCCCTCTCGGTTTATAAACTCGGGAAAAAGGCCTTCTCATTTACTTTCTCAAGGCCAGTACACGATATTTGTAATCTATTTTGTTTCATAAGTTATAAGTTGTTAATTTTAATTTTTTGTTATCCTGGTTATAATACTATTTATAATATAGTGGTAAATTTTTAAGGGTCCTGTGAATGCCAATTAGCAACTTGAGTGATAAAATATTGGAGGAACATTTAGAGTTTTTTGGGTTCTAGCAGAACTCGACATCAGCTATTGCCTCCACATTACGTCTAAGGGCATCTAACTCCTCGGCAGTCGTTGCCAGCGTCTAGTTACGCTGAGGAGGAATATGTCACCTCCACAGTTCATGATCATGAACAGATTCAAGAAGAAAACCTTCGATGAGTCAGAGGCCATGGCCGTGGCCTCTTCGATGTCGCGTCTCGAGCACCTCAAGATAAAGTTTGGCATATTCGACGACAACGGGCTGAGAGCTATCATGAAGAAGTGCACGGATCTCCGTGTATTTGACCTAAGAGGGTGCTGGAATGTGCGGCTAGATGGGGACCTCAAGTACATACATGGTTTGGTAGATTTTGTAAAGGATCCCTTCGAGGATCAGAACCCATGGGAGGGTGTGAACCACATTTGGGAGGAGGAGGAGGATGATTAACTTGACATTGGTGATAAACCATGGTTGGATTATGAATGTCATATGATTCTTCTGACTGTTCATTTTAAATGATTGTTATTCATTGCAAGGCTCTCCGTGTGTTAAATTATAAGACTATATGGGATTATGATTGAATCTAATATTTCTTTACAGCGTCATAAATGTTTATGAGGTGAGCTAAATGTGTTGGCTGAGATCGAAAAATATGTTGCCAAATTATTATAAAAATTTTAATTATATTAAAACTAACTGAATTATTATCTAATTTAACACATATTAAAAAATTTAAAATATAACTATAACAAATTTAACACATCTAAAATAACTGTAGTATTATGTAATGATAAATGTTTATGATGCGAGCTAAATTTGTTGGATGGGATCGAAAAAATGTGTTGCCAAATTTTTAACGAGATTTCTGCTACATATAAAAAACTTAACTCAGGCAACCTGAGAGAATACCTCTCACCTTAACCACATGAGTTATAAAATATGTTTGTTTATAATTAGATAATATTGCGTAGCTAACCGTTTCAAGACTCTTTATGAAAAGCAGAAATATATTCATAACTAATTATAATTAAAATATAATAAAAAATATAACAAATTCTAACTATAATATAAAAATATATATAATAAATCTTAATTTAAATAATTTTATATTAATTTTAGAAGAAAAAAATTATTTTACGTGCAACGCACGTGAATTTACTAGTATGTATAATTATTATAATTTTTTTAATTATATTAAAACTAACTGAATTATTATCTAATTTAACACATATTCAAAAATTTAAAATACAACTATAACAAATACAACACTATAACAAATGCAGGATGTGAAAAACCCAAGGGTCACCACAAATAAAACCAAACACTTATTTTTTTTAGATCAAATAACCTTCCATCTTTGTTTCCCAGACCCTCCTCCCAAACCCTCCCAAAATCGAAACCTGCTAAAAAAAATTCCCACCAAAAAATGACGAAAAAAATTCCAGCAAAAAATCAAGAGAAGAAACATTTTCCAAAGGGGAGGTTATTACGACCAAGGACGAAACCACTGGCCATAGCTACAGCGGGAGAGGCCGCAGTGAAAGAGTCGACATCGGCAGCAGCGTCAATAGCTGCAGCGGAAGCGGCAGAGGCAGCAAAGGCAGAGGCGACAGCGGCAGAGGCAGCAAAGGCAGAGGCGACAGAGGCAGAGGCCGCAAAGAAAGAGGCGGGAGAGGCCGCAAAGGCAAAGAAGATAGCTATTCCAAAGGTGAGGTATTTACGCGAAAAGAAGGAAGCACTGGCTAGAGCTGCAGCGGCAGAGGCCGCAAAGAAAGATGCGGCAGAGGCAGAGGCCGCTTGCTTGCAGCGGAAGCGACAGAGGCAGATAACGCAATTAAAGCAGCGGCACCGGCAAAGGCCGCAAAGAAAGAGGCTGCAACGACATAGGCCGCATCAAAGGGAATGGGACCAGATATTTCAAAGTCAAAGGAGCCACATGATTCTGAATTTGAATCCAAAGACAAGAAAATAACTCGCAAGAAGAGAAAATCTATTTTTGAAGCAGACTCCGAAGAGTCAACTTTTACAAAACGACGGCCAACTCGATCGAAGGCAAAGTTGGCCGATGATACAGAGTCGACATCGGACTCGGAGTCCAAGGGACCAGACTTAGTGTCGGAGTATTATGTATCATCATCAGAGGAGGAAGATGCAGAGGAGGAGCCATCTGCTAAGAACTCCAAGAAGGAAGGGAAGGTACCCATTTTTATTGACTCTAAATCTAAAAAGAGTTTTAAAAAATATTTCAAGAAAAGGGCTGTTATACTTGAAAGATCCATTAAGATGGCTAATATTGAACATGAAGGTTTTCTAGATATTTTAAAATTCTATCAGTTAGAAAAAAAATGAACAAATCCTGCCTTGCTAAACCTAATCGGACAATAGTCCGTGAATTTTACTCAAATCTGAGAGCTGACATTGAAAAAGAAGAAGTGGATAAACAACTAGTGTTTCTGAGAGGGAAACATATGCATTTAAATGCTGGTGTCATCAATAATTTTTATGGGTTTGAACCAGTTGCTGATTTTGGTATGAAGAATATAGATAATGTGTCCTTCCCGGATGCAATTTATGAGATGACTGGTAAATCAGTTGGTGTCAAGGCCCAATAACATGTATACAAAGATGAATTGAAAACTTTGTATAAATTATTGCATGCCTACATATGTCAGACACTGAACCCTACTGGACACGATAGTTCCATCCATCCTGAGAGAGTAAAGTTTCTTTATTATATGGGGACGAAAAGAATGATGGATATAGGTTGTTACATGTTTAGTATAATGGTGTATTTTATGGGAAGACCGACTGTAAGGACATCTCTCCCTTTTGGGGGATTTATATGCTCCCTGGCTGCTAAACATGGTGTCCCAAGCTTAATAGGGGATGTTTATCTCAATAACAAAGGATCCATAAGAAAACTGACTTTCAGATGATTGTTAAGACAACAAGAAGACTCTTCTCTTCCACAATCTAGCCATCCACCAACTCAGGCACTATCAAACAAACCATCAACATCGGGAATCCAAACCACCAAGGAAAATGTGGACGATCTGTACAATTTGGTTGCTGCAAACTTTGAGAAAGTCTTCAATGAGATGAAGACTATATCAGACAACCAGAAATTGATTCTGGATAGGATGAAAGAGCTGGAGGCAGAATTAGTGGAAGAAGAAGAAGAAGAAGAAGAAGAAGAAGAAGACGAAGAAGAAAAGAAGAATGAATAAAATTGTTTTGAGGTATTGAGTAATAATATTACTAGCGTTACTTTACTTCTTTTTTCTTATTCTACTACTAATACTCTTGATGATTCTGTAACATAATAGACACATTGATACTCTAATGTTAGAATGATAAGTTTTCATCCAGAATTAGCTCAGCAGTGATGGACATCAACTTATCTGGAAATAATTTTTTTTCTTTATCTGAATCTGGAAATTTGCATTAAAAATGGAAAGATAAGGTTACATTGAAAATGACATTATAAGTCTTCATTCTTTTTCCATTACAACGTTCCTATTTATAAAGGAAAGTATCAATATCAGTCGGTTACTATGCTGACCCGACCTGCTACTCTGATGAGTTGCAGCCTGCAATCCGAACTGAGGACGGGTACTAGCTGATCTAGCTATCCATGCTGGATTATTTTTTAGCTGACTTCTAGGTTTGCTTGCTGACTGTATAGACTTGCTAATACTATGATATCAGTATCATCACTAAAGAAGAAATTCAGGGAATCATCTGTATTTGAATTAAGGCTCAAGTTATTACTGTGTACATTGTATACACTTGTGAGCTTCAACTCAGCTAAACAGAATGTTCAACTCTGATGCTTAAGGCTATAGCAACACTTGTTAGCCCCTATATTCTATATTAAATACTCTAGGACTGAAACACATGGTCTTGAATCAAAGCTACTCGGGATAATAGTTAATATTGCACTGAAACTCTGCTACTAGATGCTCTGATACTTACATTGATACTGCCCAATTGCACCCTAAAATGGTGATTTAGGATTGAACTGGTGATGGTCCAATGCATATACAGATTGGAAATGCCTCAAGGCATGTAATGTCTGATACTAGAGGTAGGACTGAGCTGGAACACTCCCTCAGGCAGTGATATTTGGTATATAAGCATGAGCACACTGCTATAATATAGCTAACTGGAGAGTGTACTCACTACTCAGTGATTGATACAAAATGGGGTCGCATCATAGAACCCTCACTGTGCACATTGATACTCTAATATTATAACTTGCAGTGTGCACATTGATACTCTTATGTTAGAACACACACTGTGCACATTGACACTCTAATGCTAGCCCTCACTTTAATACTTCTATTTATGTTTCTGGATGTCATTTCTACATATACAGTGAGTCCATACTGACTATAATGTCTGAATCCGTCCCTCAAGGTGTAGGTGAAGGAGATTTTGAGGAAGAAGAAAAAAGAAGAAGAAGATGGAGATGGAGATGAAGATTAATCTTGTCACGACCCGCACCCGGAAATTCGGGCACGAGTGCGTGGTTACGTCCAGCCTACGCCGCAGAATCGGCGGTAGTACGCTGTCTAGGTTAAGTCCAGATTTACTAACTAGCTCATTCACAACAACATGGGCAAGATAATAAGGAGAAATGAAACTTAAGATTTGCAACTGGAAATAAATGTAACAACAGATTCAAATGTTTAGTACAGGAATTCCAAAATAAAATCGGGGACAAACCCGATTAAATAAGATAAAGAGCAAAACTAAGATAACTACTGCTAACTACTCAGCAGGAGTAGCTTCCTGTGCGGGAACTGGCTCTGCAACGGTATCACCTGCTGGCTCATAGGGTCCATAATAGGTAGGGGCAAGGTTCTCATCATCGCCTAAACAACGTATCCAGTCAGGAAAGGAGCAAAGTACACAGTGCACATCAAGATTAAACTAAATAATTATGACAATTAAATATTGGATATCATGTTGAGAAACAGCATTAGCAGAACATTATTATCTCAGAGTTAGCTGTAAACAGGAATATGAGAAACTGAAATAAATGAAACAGGAAATGAAACTACAATAGCCAGCAAGTAATATAACATGACCAGAACTATCTGTGTGAACTTGTGTTTGTTTTTAGAATACATAGTTGGCATGTAGGGGTTTATAAGGCTAATCCGGCCGTCATAAACGGCTATTAGACAATTCAATCGAGATCCGGCTGATGGACAGTCGTGTACCAACAGCTATTAGTCAATCCAGGGGAAAGGGTAAACTACATGCCTTCTAGGTATTCTCCCACCCGACATGAAAAACAAGACAGGAACTACCAATATTCAAGACATGGAATTCAATATTTCTAACACTAGGTGTAATCAGCAAGAGTACTAGTAGAGCAGAGAATTTAATTATCACAATATAAAGATTAACTTGAAGTGCAGGTACTTGCCTGTTGTTTGGATCTGATTAGTTAGGTTCTAGGGGAAGTTTCTAGAGATGAGTCCAAAAGCTGAAATAGACATTACCATCACGCTCAGAAGATGTCAAATAGCTAGAAACGCCTGTCCTTGGGTCCAATTTGGAGACAAGGGCAAAAACGGCAGTTTCGGGTCAAAACGGGGTCCGCCGGTGGGCCCGCTTTGCACCGAAAAACGTGTCCGGGTCAACGGTCTCCAAATTCACCAAACTTAGTGTCAACAGGTCAGGAACGCTGATACGAACCCAACGGAACTTCCAGATTTGGATTCCGATGAGCCGAACACAAAATCGCCCGTCGAACGGGACCTGTGGGGCCCACGACACGCGATTTCGTCAACGTTCTCAGAATCGAACCAAACTTGACCCACAGGACCAGCGTATCGCTACGAGTCCGATGGCGCAAGTTCCGTCTCGATCCGACGAGTGTGCACGAAGTTAGGGTGAATTGCAGAAAATACGGATACGGGGCGATGTCCGCGGATACGCGTTGATTCCGGTGTGCACGCACACCCGAATCAGCTTCCGTGAAATCTCACACGTCCGTATCAACGCTGCGCACGTATCTGTGAAGACCGCGCGCGACCAAGTCGTCCCGTTTGGCGGGGCGTACTCAGTTCCGGGGTGAAACAGGGTCTGGTTTTTCCTGTTTTTGGATCGCGGTGTGCGATCACCACAGGACGCGGTGCCACGAACAGTTTGTCCGGACACCGAGAGGGTCATACAGGCTTCCCAACGCAATTTGCGGAATCGAAAAAGGAGCTACGAGGCGAAAGTTACACGCACCTGAAGGGGACCCGAAAACCGGGGGCGAATCGTGTCCGACACGACACAGTGTCCTGTGTCCGACACGACAAAAAGGAATTAGGGTTAGGGTTCAGGCTATCTCGCCGACACGGCGGCTTGGGCGGCCGTGCAGAGGCGGAGGGGACCGAGGACGGCGCGGCGCGGCGGCGGCCGGGCTCGCGGCGGAGCTGGAGGCGGTGTGGCGGGCTCGTCGAGCTGCTGCTGCTGATGGTGTTCGTCGACGTCGAGGGAGGAAGGAGGAGAAGGGGGCGGAGCCTGCGGCGGTGGTCAGCGGAGGAGGAGGGCCGGCGGCGGTCGTCGACGGAGCGGGGGCTAGGGCGGAGCACGGTGGGGAGCGGTGGCTGGCTGAGGGGGAAATCGAGATCGGGGGGGGATTTTATAGGGGTCAGGGCGGTGGTCGTGGCCGCGGACGGGGCGGAGCCGAGCGGGCGAGGCGGGCGACGTGGCGGGCAGCGCGACGCGGGCGGAGGCGTGGCCGCGGGCGGGGCGGCGGGAACCGCGGGCGGCGCTGCGCGTGGCCGAGCGGGGCGCGGGTCGCTAGCGGGTCGGTTGACGGCGGGTCGGGTTCGGTTGAACCCGACCCGACCCACTAAGGCGGGCTGGGCTGGGGCTACGGGCCGGGCCGCGGGCCGGAAAAGAAAAGAAAGAAATAAAAAATAAAATAAGTAATAATTAATAATAAATAATAAATAAATAAATAAAAATTAGTTTTCAGGCATTTAAAAATAGTTCTGAGGCCCAGAAAAATCCAGAAAAATTACCCTAAGTCCAGTTTTCCATTTTACACCCAAAAATATTATTTTCATAATATTTTAATATTATTTATTAACAATTAAAAATCATTTAATAATTCAAAACCCTGATTTTAATTACAGAAAATTCCCAGAAAATTCCAGAAAATTAGGAAAAATCCAAGATTTAATAATTTGAAAATTCAGGGGGTTTACAACCTACCCAACTTACAAAAATTTCGTCCTCGAAATTAAAAAATTATAGTAGGGTTCTCTCTGTTCAATCTCACTTGATTGCGGTCACTACCCAACTTAGAATTTTACCCATATTATTTAAGGCTGTACAACTAGTAAAGCTAGGTCCTAATTTAATAAATCATGGTATTGAATTTTTAAGTCTGCAACACAAAACACATCACCTAGGGTATTGCCTTAGTCATAAAGGGTTATCATCTAGCACTACAAATCAAACTTATACCAAACACAGGATTCTGTCTTTCCGAAGTAAGGGAAGACGAGGATCAATAATAAAGAGTTTAAGGGCGAGGTGGTAGGACAGAGGTATAGGGATCAAGGCGTTTAAAGAATTTTAGTGGGGATTGTCAGGCGGTTATGGATTGAGATTCTATTCTGGTAATCATTTATCCGTATGCTCGTATCGATATGCTCGGACACATTTTAGGGGTAAGTATACTAGTCACTATATCTCTCAATCCACGTATAGTAGTCGTGCGAAGTGCGAATCAAAATGCACTAAGGTTGATCAGACCGTAGTACACTGATTCTGAGTAGACACTTGTATTAGTGGGGTTGATCAGGCCTCAGTAATACATGTGTCCTGAACAAGCCCGATAAAGGTAAGCTTGCAAAACTAAGCTATAAAATAGCAGCATATGTCAAGTTCAGCAAAATTAAGTGCGCTAGATGATGATGAAAAGGAGGTGCAAATTATTGAAGTTCACAAAATAACACAAAATAAGCACAATAGCAAAAGCCTCTAAAACAGTTACTAAATTTAAAAGCATACCAGGTAATTAGCAAGTTCAAAATTACTAGGTTGGGGCCGAGGTCACGAACCAATAGGCACGAGCTAAACAATACTAGAAAAGGTATCTACGAATCACTTACGCGCATTAGCTGCTTCCAGAGTTTGCGCGTTCTCCACGGTCATTACGTAAGCCTGTCCGCGTCCTTGAGCAGTGGGGCAGTCCCTCACTCGATGTTCTGCTGAGCCACAAAGTAGACAAACACCTAGCCTCTTTCTGCAAACTTGCCAAGTATGGCCTGGTCTATGACAATAGTTACAAGCAGCAGCTTGTTGGTTCTGTCCCTGGGCCTGGTGTTGGGGTGCTGGAGCTCGAGGGAGAGGACGCTGAGCTTGTTGCGGGGATCTCTGCTGTTGTTGTTGTTGAAAAGGACGTTTGTTGGGTCCCGCATTTCCGGTATCTCTTTCTCGCTTTAGCTTATGCCCCATGTCTCTCTCAACGCCTTGTGCCACGTTTAAGATTTCCTCATAGGTGCGAGCTCGGCTGGTGGTGACAGCAAGGCGAATATCCGGAGACAGCCCCTTCTTGAATCTACGGGCTCTGTCTTCCGGGGTACGAACCATGTACTCCGCAAAGTGGCTTAGCCTGCTAAATTCAGCAGTATATTCATCAACAGACAGATTACCTTGTTCCAGTCTCTCGAATTGGCTTTCGAGAGCTTCCCGAGCCACTTCGGGGTAGAATTTCTCCTTGAATAGTCTCTTGAAGTCTTCCCAGGTGATGTCGGGAGCAGATAGTTGAGGTTCGTCTCTGAACCAGGTCCGAGCTATATCGAACAGTTGCAGGCTTGCAGACTCTACTTTAAGATCATCAGGAACCCGAGCAGTCTTCAGGAGTCTCTCTACGTTCTCTATCCATTCATCGGCATAGAGAATGCCTTCAGTTCCGTAGAATTCCAGGGGTCTTAGGTTCTTGAAATCTTTGGCACTTCCTGGCCTCTTTTGTGGCGACTCCTGGGACTTAATAGCTTCTGAGAGGCTGGTCCGCAGAAGTGCAGTCTGCTCTTTCTGGGATTCCACTAATCCCTGGAACACTCCAAGTAGTTGTGCTCCATCCAGAGTAACTGCCGGAACAGATGGAGGCGGCGGGAGTGCAAGGGTCTCGGGCACATTCTGCTCAGCTGGTTCTGATATGCCTCCTACTGTGTTCCTTGTCTGGACCATTCTGAAAGATGAAGGGGTAGGGAGTTCAGAATAGATTACTTGGAAATCAAGGGCGATAGGGAAAAATTGATCAGAAGTGATATTAAGAATTAAAATCAGGACCCTATACTGTGAATGAGCTTTTCCTAGATTCCTCAATCTTATTGCAGGCCTGTTCGGTCCCTAAGTTGAAACCGAACAATTTAGTCGTTTGACCTGCGTGGGCCACCACAAAAACGTGTCACGACCCGCACCCGGAAATTCGGGCACGAGTGCGTGGTTACGTCCAGCCTACGCCGCAGAATCGGCGGTAGTACGCTGTCTAGGTTAAGTCCAGATTTACTAACTAGCTCATTCACAACAACATGGGCAAGATAATAAGGAGAAATGAAACTTAAGATTTGCAACTGGAAATAAATGTAACAACAGATTCAAATGTTTAGTACAGGAATTCCAAAATAAAATCGGGGACAAACCCGATTAAATAAGATAAAGAGCAAAACTAAGATAACTACTGCTAACTACTCAGCAGGAGTAGCTTCCTGTGCGGGAACTGGCTCTGCAACGGTATCACCTGCTGGCTCATAGGGTCCATAATAGGTAGGGGCAAGGTTCTCATCATCGCCTAAACAACGTATCCAGTCAGGAAAGGAGCAAAGTACACAGTGCACATCAAGATTAAACTAAATAATTATGACAATTAAATATTGGATATCATGTTGAGAAACAGCATTAGCAGAACATTATTATCTCAGAGTTAGCTGTAAACAGGAATATGAGAAACTGAAATAAATGAAACAGGAAATGAAACTACAATAGCCAGCAAGTAATATAACATGACCAGAACTATCTGTGTGAACTTGTGTTTGTTTTTAGAATACATAGTTGGCATGTAGGGGTTTATAAGGCTAATCCGGCCGTCATAAACGGCTATTAGACAATTCAATCGAGATCCGGCTGATGGACAGTCGTGTACCAACAGCTATTAGTCAATCCAGGGGAAAGGGTAAACTACATGCCTTCTAGGTATTCTCCCACCCGACATGAAAAACAAGACAGGAACTACCAATATTCAAGACATGGAATTCAATATTTCTAACACTAGGTGTAATCAGCAAGAGTACTAGTAGAGCAGAGAATTTAATTATCACAATATAAAGATTAACTTGAAGTGCAGGTACTTGCCTGTTGTTTGGATCTGATTAGTTAGGTTCTAGGGGAAGTTTCCAGAGATGAGTCCAAAAGCTGAAATAGACATTACCATCACGCTCAGAAGATGTCAAATAGCTAGAAACGCCTGTCCTTGGGTCCAATTTGGAGACAAGGGCAAAAACGGCAGTTTCGGGTCAAAACGGGGTCCGCCGGTGGGCCCGCTTTGCACCGAAAAACGTGTCCGGGTCAACGGTCTCCAAATTCACCAAACTTAGTGTCAACAGGTCAGGAACGCTGATACGAACCCAACGGAACTTCCAGATTTGGATTCCGATGAGCCGAACACAAAATCGCCCGTCGAACGGGACCTGTGGGGCCCACGACACGCGATTTCGTCAACGTTCTCAGAATCGAACCAAACTTGACCCACAGGACCAGCGTATCGCTACGAGTCCGATGGCGCAAGTTCCGTCTCGATCCGACGAGTGTGCACGAAGTTAGGGTGAATTGCAGAAAATGCGGATACGGGGCGATGTCCGCGGATACGCGTTGATTCCGGTGTGCACGCACACCCGAATCAGCTTCCGTGAAATCTCACACGTCCGTATCAACGCTGCGCACGTATCTGTGAAGACCGCGCGCGACCAAGTCGTCCCGTTTGGCGGGGCGTACTCAGTTCCGGGGTGAAACAGGGTCTGGTTTTTCCTGTTTTTGGATCGCGGTGTGCGATCACCACAGGACGCGGTGCCACGAACAGTTTGTCCGGACACCGAGAGGGTCATACAGGCTTCCCAACGCAATTTGCGGAATCGAAAAAGGAGCTACGAGGCGAAAGTTACACGCACCTGAAGGGGACCCGAAAACCGGGGGCGAATCGTGTCCGACACGACACAGTGTCCTGTGTCCGACACGACAAAAAGGAATTAGGGTTAGGGTTCAGGCTATCTCGCCGGACACGGCGGCTTGGGCGGCCGTG
Organism: Iris macrosiphon; assembly: GCA_036927795.1. Classification (NCBI taxonomy): domain Eukaryota; kingdom Viridiplantae; phylum Streptophyta; class Magnoliopsida; order Asparagales; family Iridaceae; genus Iris; species Iris macrosiphon. The sequence goes on along the minus strand of JAYESA010000019.1, from coordinate 46,080,830 downwards.
CAGAGGCGGAGGGGACCGAGGACGGCGCGGCGCGGCGGCGGCCGGGCTCGCGGCGGAGCTGGAGGCGGTGCGGCGGGCTCGTCGAGCTGCTGCTGCTGATGGTGTTCGTCGACGTCGAGGGAGGAAGGAGGAGAAGGGGGCGGAGCCTGCGGCGGTGGTCAGCGGAGGAGGAGGGCCGGCGGCGGTCGTCGACGGAGCGGGGGCTAGGGCGGAGCACGGTGGGGAGCGGTGGCTGGCTGAGGGGGAAATCGAGATCGGGGGGGGATTTTATAGGGGTCAGGGCGGTGGTCGTGGCCGCGGACGGGGCGGAGCCGAGCGGGCGAGGCGGGCGACGTGGCGGGCAGCGCGACGCGGGCGGAGGCGTGGCCGCGGGCGGGGCGGCGGGAACCGCGGGCGGCGCTGCGCGTGGCCGAGCGGGGCGCGGGTCGCTAGCGGGTCGGTTGACGGCGGGTCGGGTTCGGTTGAACCCGACCCGACCCACTAAGGCGGGCTGGGCTGGGGCTACGGGCCGGGCCGCGGGCCGGAAAAGAAAAGAAAGAAATAAAAAATAAAATAAGTAATAATTAATAATAAATAATAAATAAATAAATAAAAATTAGTTTTCAGGCATTTAAAAATAGTTCTGAGGCCCAGAAAAATCCAGAAAAATTACCCTAAGTCCAGTTTTCCATTTTACACCCAAAAATATTATTTTCATAATATTTTAATATTATTTATTAATAATTAAAAATTATTTAATAATTTAAAACCCTGATTTTAATTACAGAAAATTCCCAGAAAATTCCAGAAAATTAGGAAAAATCCAAGATTTAATAATTTGAAAATTCAGGGGGTTTACAAATCTTTTGAGTTTTGAAACTTTTATTTCAATTTGAATATTTGAATTGTAATATGGTTCTGGATATTTGTTGGTTTTGGCGGTGAAATACAAATTTGTGTTTGAAAAATTGTTAATTAAAATTTTCGGTTGTACTAAGCACCGTTTGGGTGCATGGTTCGTACTCTGTTTGGAAAATTGTAATATGGTCTTGAATTTAGAGTTGGTCTGATATTTGTTTGGATTATTATAATATGAATTATGCAGGTTCTATGTTGAACTATTAACGTGGATTGTGCAGATTATTGTAACGTGGATTATGTGGATTATGCAGATTATTGGACTTGATATGACGTTTACTTAATTTGATTATGATTTGTTTGGTTGAAGCATTTACATCTGTTTGTATGAATCATCTAAACATTAACTTAGCTAAGTTGTGTGCATTCATTTGATTTGCAGTTGGCCTTCAATGTTTTTGATTTTTTGGTGTATTCCTTTGATTTGCAGATGGCCTTCACAGATTTGATGAGTCTTGGGTGCATTCCTAGAAATTACAGTTGGCCTGCATTCTGGGTGCATTCCTGGGATCACTAAAACTTTATTTGATTGGAATATGTTTTGCTTTCTGTAAAAAAATCAGGACATCGATGCCATTAGTATGAATTTGATGTCAGCGTAATGCATATTGTATTGATGCGTGGGATGGTAAAATTTGAATCAGTGCAGTATTATCCCTTTAAGAGTGAAAGAGTCTTACATATAATCCTGCATGTTCATCCCTTGTTATTGCTGAAGCAAAGTATGTAATGTAAGAAAAATTCTCTTGGATAGTAGGTTAATTATATTCAAACACTCGCAAAATTTTTGTTTTGGTTACCCTATTTTGTGCAGCCATACAGTGGAAGCCTTAAGAAATGATATTCAGATTTTCTTCACCATGCTTTAATATTAAATGTATAAATGATATTCATACTAGCTTGACCGTGCTTTAATATTTTCCTCAATAGGATAGTGGATTCATGATATTCATTAAAAGTCAAAAATTATAATATTTGTTTAAATTTTCGATAGATGATATTCAAATTAACGTAAATATTCGAATATAAATTTGAAAATGATATTCAAAATACTATAAATATTAGAAAGCTGGTTAATATGACAAAACGTCACAATAAAAAAATCCGTTTACTTTATTATATTCAACTACCTCATGGCCTCTTCGAAAATATTATCATTAGAAAAGTAAAAAATATTATCGTTAAAAAACCAAAACATTTTTTTTTTAAACAAGTTAGCAGTAGGCGTTCAATACAACTTAAAACAAAAAAAAACAAAAAAAAAATTAATTGGTGAGCAGCAGACATTAAAAAAACAAAACAAAAAAAATTAATTAGTAAGCAACATGCGTTTAAAATCCAAACAAAATTTCCAATTAGTGAACAACAACATGCGTTAAAAACCAAAAAAAAATTAAATTTTGTGAGTGAGCATCAGGCGTTAAAAAAGAAAAAAAAATAGATAGTGAGTGAGCATCAGACGTTAGTGAGTGAACATCATGCCTTTTTGCAGCAAGCGTTACCAGCAGGTTAATGTAGGGTAGAAAATATGCGTTAATGTAGGGTAAAAAATGTAAATGTTGAATGTCCAATGTCCAATGTCCAACAAATTACGGTAATCTAAGAGGGGTTTTTTAAGTAAGTGAACAGGTTAATATGACTTTCTATAACGGGTAAAGCCAAAGTCAAAGTAAACACCTTTCACAATTTCCAATGCACTTGTTTGGGATGTATTGATACATCCCTTGTATTGTAGAATGACCCATATATATATATATATATATATATATATATATATATATATATATAAGTTAACTTACTAATCTTACTAATTAATATATTAACTAGGGGGAGAAGGAACTTACGTCCTACAATAAGGCGTAAACTCAACTTATGTCCAAATATTAGACGATATTATGCTCCACTTAATATTTTTCTAAACTATATGCTTTATCCATAATTTTCTGCTAAAAAAACTTTGCTTCAACGAAAACTTACAGGTTGTAACTTGCAAGGCTCATTCTAATATCTAGATATTCATAATACATTTTTTTTTTAATAGAATAGTAAGATCTCCTCTTAATCATTGGAGCTATAGTATGAGTCTGAAAATTTTCACATTAAAAATATAGGACTAATTAGAGTTTAGACTCTGGATTTTATACCAGCTTAGAGTTTAAGTCTTGTCAAGTCCAATTAGAAAGTTTAGACCATGGATTCTTATTTTTTGTTTAATTTTTTTCATTATACCCTCCGGTCTATATATGAAAGTTTTATTTTCATGCATAAGAAGGAAGTGAATAATGAAAAAAAAAAAATCCAGAATCCAAACTCTCTAATTGAACATGTTAAAATTTAGGGCTTAAACACTAATTAGCCCAAAAATATATAAACTCATTTTGTATAATTGTAAAAATCAATTTGGAACTCCAATTTCTAGACTCTAGATTTCACATTATTTTTAACCATATAATTTTTTGATGTTTGCCACCAAAAATTATTTTATGTTGCTGTATTATTCACATACAGATCCAACCCTTTGTAGATTTTTATGTGCTGTTCAGCTTCAACTATTGTGGTTGCACTAATGAAGTCCAGGGTTATCTATTAATTTCACTATTCACAGGTTGAATGTCTAGTTTATGCGAGGAGAACTGTACGAACTTTAAATCATGGCACTGTTCCATGTTGCAGAGGGAGGACATGATGCAAGACAGCTCAAATAACTTTCTTGTATTTTTCTTGTAAGGAAGATTCAATTTATTAGTTTGTTTTACAACAAATAACTCTGTTAATTTGCACGATAATCCATTTTTAGAAAACGTCAAATGTCTATCCATATTAAATTAAAAAACTTTACAACAAAGGGCATTTGGTCTAGTGGTATGATTCTTGCTTTGGGTGCGAGAGGTCCCGAGTTCGATTCTCGGAATGCCCCCACCTTTTTTAAAATTTGTAGCTGCCTCTGGACTCCGCAAGTCACCAGAGAAGCACAACATATAAAGAGAACTTTTGATTAAAAAGCTACAGCAAATATGATTGATTTCTCTCAGCAGCTGGAACCCATTAATTTGTAGCAGAAGCTGGAGCAGCATATTTTTAACCAGAGGGCAGAACCAACTCCTATATAACACAAGTCAACAGAGAAGCACAACATACACAGACCTTTGATTAAAAGCTACAGCACATATAATTGATTTCTCTGGAGTGATCTACAGCACCAATGTAAGCTGATATGGAATGTTTAGTACATAAAGCCCAGATGAATCTGGTATACGAATTTTTCTTTCTTTCTTGGGAGTGATATATTGCACCATGTAACTCATATTGCATGTTTAGTACATAAAGCCGAGATGAGAATCTGGTACATGGAAAATAATCAAAAATTGAGACAGGAACGTTATAGCCCTTCTCGAGATACAAGCAAAATCTTCCTTCAAGGTATGTAGTAGTACTGGATTTTTTTATTTTTTTTTTTTTTTTTGCTTTTGCACAGGAGTCCTCGAAGAATGGGATTCATCCACAGCTCTTGCACGGTGATTTGGCCTCACAAACTTTGGTTGGTCCATCCTCCCTCCACTTGTTGACATATCTGAGGAATGCCAAGGTTGAATCTCTCGGTTGGGATTGGACACGCGCAGACCTTCGAAGAACAGCCTCCTCCAATAAAGCTTTGTCAGCAACCTCCCTTGATCTCTTCTGCAGCGCGTTACTGCAAGACGGGGCATAACAACATTAATAAATATGGTGATGTGACTATATATCAGAGCGATGAAAAATATTTTTAATTCACCAAATAAGTAAAGGATTTAAAATATGGGAATAATTCCATTCCTCTTCAATCTTTAGTTTTAATGTGTTAAGAGATGAATAGCAAATTATATAATCTTAGCTCTTCCTTTAGATTTTTTATATTCTAAACTCATTTTACCTCTTCATCTAATTTTTGTTGGAGTTTTTGCTTGGATACTAAAAAGATAGTCCGACATTGAAAAAAAATCTCCAAATGTGTATCTCAATATATAGCTATGCTTTGTATTGACATATGCAAATGGGGTGTGGCTGCCCATGTGGTTGCCATGATGGAGATTTTTCCTAGACGGACAGTTTAAATCATCAAAGAAACATTTATGTTTTTTTGTTACTCTCTTTGGAATTTCTCTTTAGAGCTAAGCCACGCGACTCGGACTTGGACTCAGACGAAGGGCGCAAAGTGGCGCTTTGATGACACATTTTACACTTACGTGCGCGAGATGGTGCATTGTTGCGCTCGTTTCTGCACGAGTTATTGTGTGAGTGCTGCGCCGGAGCAACGAGGGCGTAGGAGCGCGACTACGCAGCAGCGAGATCTGCTTCGCCGACATAACTGCAAGATCTACGCGGCTGCGCTGATTGGCAAATTTAGTGGATAATCAGTTTAAACTGCTCTGTATCTTTTTGGAATTCGGTTTAAACTGATCATAATCTTATGGGATTAGGGACGGCGGCCGGATTAAGGTTAGGGTTTTCACATCTCCCTATATATAGTCTATTCGTTGCTCTATTTAAAGAAATACAACAGAAGAGAAACTACGAGAAAAATAAAAAGAGACTTCAGTTCATCCGATTCGTCTGTTCGAGGTCCAATACAAGAGGTGACAGGAGCGTTCCAGAAGTTCGATCATTGAACTTGTTGGTTCCTGGGAGCAGATCGTCGTCTCTTGCTTTGAGCAACGGTGATCTTTGTCATTCCAGCAAGCGGCTTTCTCTCCAACCTTCATCTTCTAGTTCTTGTAAACGTTTTATCTCGTTGTAGCAACTGCGATTGCAAAGAGTAACAATTTATGTCAGTATTTATTCTTGCAAGTTTATCTGTTCCATTAGCAAGTTTGTAAGGACATTGATTTTGTTCTAGTTGTAGCCAGATCATAGTTCTCGTCAGTTTGCTCAAAATAGAGAAACTTTGTATATGTCGTTTTCCATATTTCACAGTTCTGAATCCATCTTTGTAACCGGGTAATAACAATCTCAAAACAAGATCCAGTAACAAAGATGGAGAACCGTACAAGCCTTCTCGATACAAGTTTTCACAAACTTAGAAAGTTTAACAGAAAACCCTACAACATTTGGAAGAGAAAGATTTCCCGAATCTTCAACTTATTAACGTTGGATACGTGCTGACAGATCCAGAGCCGACAATTTCAGAAACTGAAGATGTGGTTGCAATTACTAGCACGATAGACAAGCAATACAAGTGGAAGAAGGACAACCACCTATACAAGTTGTTGATCCTGAACGTCATAGATAACTCAATTGGCGGAATCATACAGCAAGAAGGTCAACGCTACAGACGTCTAGGAATCTCTCGAGAAGCACTACATGCCAGATGAGAAGATATCCAAAATTCATCTTATCGACATTCTTCACGTTGTAGTTTGAAGATAAGAAGGCCATGCTCTCTCAAGTCAAAGAGTTGCTGAAACTGCACCAGAAACTTGAGAAGAAAGGGATGGAGCAAGAGGACAAGTTCATGGTGGAGGTCATCGTCTTCAAACTTCCTTCGGGTTGGATCAAATTCAAACTGACATGAATCGCAAGAAGATGAAGATCGAACTAGAAGATCTTGTGCAGTGGATCTATATTGAAGATGAATCTAGGAGACAATTGAAGATGGACACTCTGTCCAAACAGTTTGCTAAGACAAATATGGTACAGTCCAAAAATTCCAAGGAAAAGCATAAGGCTTTCTACAACAACAACAAGAAGAAAGACTTCAACCATCTGAAGGTGTAGTCGAATTTTTTTCAAGCCCAAGTATGACAACGATAGAGCTTGCTTCAACTATGGCAAGAATGGCCACAACAAAAAGGACTGCAGGTCCAAGCCCAACAAAAACCAAAAGATCAATGTGAGCTTAACTTGATTGCTATGATTGAGTAAGTTGATTCATCTAGGGTGGACATTGACTGTTGGGTGGACACGGGTGCATCTTGCCACGTGTGCTCTAAGGAGTTGTTCATCACATATAAGCCTACTTCAGAGAAGGTTTAATGGCGAACAAATCACAAGCTGAAGTTCTGGAGACCGGGACGGTAGTGCTGAAACTAACTTCAAAAAAGTCACACTCTGGAGAATGTGAAGCACATACCAGTGATTATCAAGAACTTAATCTTAGGAAGTCTGTTGTGCAACGCAAGCTTGAGAATTGACATCAATGATGGTCAGATGGTGATGCCATATAAAGGAGCATACTTTGTAGAAGTATTTTGTACCGAAGAGTTGTTCAAACTACAGCTTGTAACTCTTTATGAAAGTGTCAATGTAGTTTATTATTCTGGTAATTCTCTTGAGTTGTGACATAATAGACTAGACCATGTGCATTATAAAAGAATTAACAAAAAGTTTAGTCTCGACCTTATCTCCAAATATGGGGATAAGGAAAATGGAGAAGTGTGAAGTCTATGCACAGACGAAGATCGTAAGAAAGCCGTTTAGACGGGTGTACCGAAACACATATCTTCTGGAGTTGGTACACTCATATATGTAACTTCAAACAATTTTCCACAAAAGTCGAAATGAAGTATTTTATAACTTTTATCGACGACTTCTCGAAGTACATATTCGTCTATCTTCTCAAATCGAAAGATGAACCATTTGAGATGTTCAAGGACTTCAAGGTTGAAGATGAGCGTCAAACCGGATAACTTAAGAGACTCAAAAGCGATCGAGACGGAGAGTATCGTTCCACTGAATTTGTATCGTTTTACAAAAAATATGGAATTGTCAATGAAATGACTGTTCCGTATTCTCCTCAATACAATTGAGTTGCAGAAAGAAAGAACAAAACGTTGACAGAGATAGATGAACTATATGTTTTTGACTGAGGGTCTTTCAAACTGCTTCTGTGAGAAGTTGTGCTTACGACTATCTTTATTCTCAATAGAGTGTCGTTCGCGACATCTGACATTATTCCTCATGAACTCTGATTCAAGGTCAGATCCAACTTGAATGTTATTCGAGTGTGGGGTGTCTGGCGTATGTGAAGCTTCCAGACATCAAGATTCAAAAGCTGGGAGCAAGGACTACAAAGACCATATTTCTGGACTATGCCGAAAAGAGTGATGCTCGGAGATTCCTTGATATTAAATCAAATCAAATCATTGAATCTCGTGATGCAAAATTCTTTGAAGACAAGTTTGCTAGGAACAATAACCTTGTTCTCGCGGATATTAGGGAGAATATTGTTAGCACCAAGGAGGCAAGTGCTTTCAAAGAAGATGTAGTCCAAGAAGAGGTCGTTGAAGAGAATGTTTGAACGAGTACTCGCTGAGTTGTCATCAAAGCGAGTGAGTAGGCCGAAGGACTTCGGAAATGATTGTCACCTATAATGTAGAAGCAGATCCGCTTACCTATGATGAGACGATGAAAACCAGAGACATTGTCTTCTGGAAGGAGACTGTCAATGACGAAATTGACTCCATAACATCCAATAACACTAGGGTATTGGTCAATTTTTCTGAAGGAGCAAAACCCATCGAATATAAATAGATCTAAGAAGTGGGAACTCTAGGGATGACTCGTTCTGCTTGAATGTACTTGCTTTGAAGAATTTCCCAATACAGAGGGGAAACTATAGGCTCCTTCGTTTCAAGTTCTTTTGACTTCAGTTTGGTCGAGGGAAAGGAGAATATCGGAGGGTCAAATGTCCAAACAAGATGACCGAGACCGCTGGCCAATACCTAGGATAGCGGGCAAATGAGTATTTACATGTTCCCGCGGCTCGGATGAGTACAATAGTTTATATTAAAACAACGATAAACAATTCCTTGTTCCCATTAACAAAACATCCCTTTTTTCTCCGCTCCTCAGTTAAGAAGAAGACTAACGGAACTGTTGATAAATTCAATATTAGGCTAGTAGCCAAAGGATTTTTTCAAAAACAGGGGATCGACTACTTCGACACATATGCTCCAGTAACGCGGATGACAACTATCAGGATGATGATTGCTATGGGTGCTATTATTCACAAATAGGTGATTCATCAGATGGATGTCAAGACAACATTCCTAAATGAAGATTTGATCGAAGAGATCTACACGCAACAACCGGAAGGATCTATCGTCAAGGGTCTCGAAGACAAACTCTACTATGTACGGTCTAAAGTAAGCTTCCAAGATGTGACATGAGAAGTTTGGTAAAATTATTATATCAAACGACTACAGGGTCAGCGAGACAGGTAAGTGGATCTACAATAAGTTCGCTGATGGAAGAGGTGTGATAGTGTCTTTATGCGGACGACATGTTAATCCTGGATACGGATCTAGAATACATCACATAGACGAAGAAGTTCCTCTCATCAAAGTTTAGTATGAAGCACTAGGAGATATTGATATTACCTTGGGGATAAAGATCATTCAGACGGAACCTGGGCTTGATCTATCGCAAGCTCACTACGTAGAAAAGATGTTCACACGCTACGGATATCAAGATTTTTTGAAGATCGATACTCCGTACAAGCGTGACAAGAAGTTGAAACCAAATCCAGGAGAACGCATCAGACAATTATAGAGTACTCAAGTGTCATCGTAAGTATGATGAATGCTACGAGTACCATCAGGCCTGATATGACTTTTGCCGTAGGAATGCTGAGTCGGTTCACGAGCAATTCAGGTGTTGAACACTAGAAAAATGTGAAGAGAGTTGTGCGATATCTCAAGATGACTCAGAAGTATGCTTTGCACTACATTGGTTATCTATCAGTAGTAGAAGGCTTCAGTGATTCAAGTTAGTGTTCAGAAGAAGAGAGCAAAAGGTCCACATGAGGATACGTTTTCTCCATGGATGTAGCTGCTATATCGCGGAAGTCGAAGAAACAAACTTTGCTCTTACAATCATCAATAGTCTAAATTTTATGCGACAATCAGGCGACTACAACAGTGGCATCTAATTATCTCTTCAATGCTAAGAAGAGGACTATGCAACTTTGTCACACAACACTGAATGAGCACATCAAGAATGGCAGCATTGTAGTGGTTGATGTTCGGAGTCAGAAAAATATTGCGGATCTGTTCACCAAAGGCCTCAAGTGCCAATTGATCGAGGATACAGCAAGTAAAATGGACTTGAAGGTATGTTGATATTATGTCATTGTAGTTATACCATAATGTTTTATGCTATTAGTTCAAAAAAAAATCTAATATCTAATTTTTAGTTCAAGGAAGGACCATTGATTGTGAAAATATCAGGTACAGTAGTTATTCCTCGAAAACGTTGTTGGAATATTATTATGGAAATACTCTTGTCAATTGTTTGCCCTTGGTTTAAAGCAAGTCTTGTGGGAGGATGGAATTAAGCCTTAATGAGTGCTTAGACAATTGGAAGTACAACGTGCTTTGTAGGAAGCACGGACAGCTCAGCACTACAAAGGAACTAGTACCCCGTGCTACAGTGGCGTTACACCACATGAGGTGAGACCTCGACTTCGGGCCATGTCACAACGACGTAGTATAGCATATAGACATATAGCCTAATGCTGAAAAATGGAGAGTAGTAGTACAACACTATAAAGAGACTGGGACGAATTTAGCGAGATCTGTCAGTATTTTTCTTGCTAGTTTACCTGTTCCATTAGCAAGTTTTTAAGGACATTGATTTTGTTCTAGTTGCAGTCAGATCCTAGTTCTCGCCCGTTTGCTATCTTTAAATGCAAAAACTTTCTATGATTTCCCTATTTCATAGTTCTGAATCCATCTTTGTAACTCGGTAATAACACTCTTTTTATAGCTCATGAAAAGTTGGTTGTATAAGCTTAAATTACATAGCCAAAATGTAGGTCTACCTACCTATAAAATGGTTGTCTTAGTTTTATGACATAGACCCTTTCATGCTTGTAACTACATTTTGCTAGAAATATGGCACCAACCTAGAGAGTTATCGTCATGTCGACAATCGGTCACAAGAAATTGTCAATTCTTGTATAGAGCTTTCTTATGTTCCACAATAGACCCCGTTTTGATGAGAGTAAGTCTACGTCTCCTGGATGATAGGTGCTGCTGGACTTGAAAATCTGGGAAGCTCCGCTAAGCAATTCAAAAGTAGAAAATTCCAAAATATTTGTGATCCAATCATTTCAGTGACCTGGTCCTGGGCCGAAACACTGCAACAGTAGATTGGATTGCATAATTGGCAGGAATCAATGTGTAATATCCCAGCTTTGGTCAAAATAAAAATGGTAATGGGAGGGGGTCTTGATGCTAGTAGCCTATCTCAAAAAATAAAATAATATCGCAATACTCTATGGGCACTCCTACAAGCATGGAGTTTGGAAGGAAATTGAAGAAGAACATTTAGAAGGTATGTTCCTCCTATGAAGGCTTATTTTCAGAGGAGATGGAAAAAATGTTGCCATCTTGCAAAGAAGCCGTGCATATGGATAATTTGTCAGATTCTACTAATCTGCAAATGTTCATTTGTTTGACAGCCAAGTTTCCTTTCCATCTAAGATAGAGCTTGGAATGATAAATACCACTGTATCATCTCAAGTGGCTTGAGGGTAGAAGGGTGTGGAATCCTCTGCCTAGATGCAGGAGCGGGGTCGGCCAGTCGGTCCAATTGGTTTCCCGGTCCAATCGTTTTGGAGGAAGCCAAAGTTCGTCAATAATAGCTTCTATATTTGGTAACATTATTTATTATATAGTAGTTTCTAGGAGCTTCTATATTATTAATAGTTCTAGAAACTTCTATATTTGGTAACATAATTTATTTAGTATTTAAGTAGTTTCTAGGTCCTTAAAACTTTATATTTTAAGCATCTTTTCTACCCTGGCTAAGGTACCTTGAATTCTCTCTTATAATCAAGTTAATGAAGCTAGTAATGAATTTAAGAGAGATAATAAAGCTATTGCTTTGTGGAAACCGGAATTATTCTATTGTTGTGTCCTTGGCCTGACCGTCAAAAGTGGTACTTTGGCCCATCAATATCCATAGTAGGGTTCTCAATCTCACTACCATCGGATCAACACATATTGTGACGTTCGTAGTGGGGTCCTAGACCTTGCCAAAATCGGATTTTCGATACCCAAACGACTCTGAAATCTCAGTTGGTATTAGAGCTATCCTCCGTCTTCATCACGACATCATCATCTTCCCCCTTCTCCACTGATTCCGCCACAACCATATCATCAGCTCGCCATCAACACCGGTTGCCAAAAAAAGATCCTTCGTTCATTCGCTTCTACGCTGTCGTTCCCGACTCCACCGCCATATCAAGAATCCTTCCTCGAGCTCCTGCCCTCGTCATCACCATCTCGTCACCATCATTCACACAAAAAAAAACACAGCATGTATTCCCAACATCCTCACAACCCACCGCCACTTTGAACACCTTCTTCAAACATGTCGATCAGTTGCTCATCTAGTCGTCCCTGCACCCAGACCATGCCAACAAAACCATCCTCGACATCAGCAGCCAGCACACCTCTGCGATCATCTCTTCAAAGAAGAGGTTGGACTCAATACCAGAATCCCACCACCGAACTTCCGTCTCTGTCATAATCACATCAACTCTCGTTACCGCTGTTACTGCGTCTTCTCGGGCCGACAAGATAGCCTGCGCCAATCCACTCCTTACGCAACTTGCTACCACCCCAACCTTACTACTCTAGCGACCTCATCCTCCTCGCCAAACCCTCCGGCCAACTGCGACACTTACCGACTCCTGACAAGCTCCAGCTTCAGCAGGTCGCTGCCGTCCCCGCTTTCCTTCCAAAAACCCTAGCCCTAATACGAATCCCAATCTCTGCTTCCAAATCTAAAACTCCAAAACCTGAATCCGTTCCTAATCCATAGACCTAAAACCCATTAACTTGTGACCGCTTCTGTCCAAAACCCTTTTAACTCTTCTGTATCGAAAATTACCTTTTGACTTGAGCTCTACAAAACCCAATATCTTTTACCCATTTAACTCAAACTGAATTCATCTCAAATCAGACCCACCACTAGCCTGTTAATATTCAAATTCACGTTCCACCTTGCTTTAGACCGTTTTCAACCCAATTAGCCAATTTCCCGAAATTTCACCCTTTTCAACATGGACATCCACTACAACATCTATATGTCTCCTTCAATGATTGAGAGTACAAACGATGTACAAATTCCTTATTATGAGGTATCAAAAGAGATCAAAGAGGGATTAAATCAGATAGTAGACTTCCGAGTGTAAACAAGTGAAAAATAGCTATCAACTAACAGACACCTCATCTAATTGGTGGAGAGAACTCAATCATCCAAACTTCAAAAAAACACCCATGGAGTAATCGTCCAAGATGCGATAGATGATATTAAATCGATTTTTTCCTCCCGATTTTGATCTTTTTTAAGGAGTATCAAGAGTGAAGTCAAGGAAGAGATCTTTACAAAGGAATGTGACGAAGTTTCAACGACTTTCTGTTAGCATCCAATCGAGAGAGACATAAGAGCAAAAGACAAATTATTTGTGGAAGGTCTTCATGAAGATCTTCATCGCAAAGTACCTATGTACATTGTAACAAATTTACCACAACAATACATCTTGCGGAAAAAGCTGAATGAAAGTTAACTATATTAGGGGGCGAACCGACATCAAAACTCGGATTCATCGGTCATCTATCACATTGGAATCTCCTGAGATAACTACCTTCAACTACAATTGAGCACGATGATATCTCATTCTCACCATAAATTGAGTCAGACCCAGGCCCATTCGAAGCTTCTGAAGTAGAAATTACCATTGGTTAAGTCGGATTTTCACAAAATTTTCTAAAGTAGAAAAACAGTTCATTCTATTCTTTGATAGAGATGCATCGACTAAGATCAAGATGAAGATTAGCAAAGAAGAACTCAAATACTTTGATGAACCTACAAAGTGGGATGACGAAGTAGAAGAGATCTTCCATGTTGACCAAGGTAAGGCCTTGATTGTTCGACGAAGTCTAAGTATCTATTTAGTAGCTAAAGAAGAGGATTGGCTACACAACATCTTCTACACCAAGTGCACTACGCAAAAAACAGTTTGCAATGTTATCGTCAACTGTGAAATTTATGAGAATGTGGTAGTTACAACCATGTGTGACAAGCTAAAGTTACCTTACGCCCTTCTTGAAGAGTAGCCATCTTCCTAAAGCGACAATAAGAATGTTGTCTATCGGGAATACCTTTTGCATTACCCAAAGCACCATATGAGATAAGAGGTAATGCCCTATGCAATTGCATTTAGAGATCCGATCACCTGCGGCCATTTCTTAAGGGATTTTTTCAATCCACCGTCACAGCTCCTACAATTGGTGATTAAGATTTTTTTTCAACGTGCTTCCATGAGGATTCTACTACAAGAGTACCGGTCCCCGGAGATTCTGGGAGACTTATTTCTGCTTTTAGCAAGGAGACCGCTACTACTACAATTGTTATAAGAGAATTTGCTTGACGAGCGTAGATAGCCATCATGTGCTCCATGCCGTGTATTTATTATAGGTCGCTCGTATCATTACTTTATGGGCACCAACTCTTACACATATTGATGAACAATCATTCGGGTCGATACGTTAGATTTACTTGTTGATCATGATCCCTACCTCAGTTTACTTGATGAGTTTGCGACGATTGGAGATCAAACTTGAGTTGCTATGTGGATTTAGTAGGCGTCGACATCCCTAGACCCGTATTTATCCTAGTATTATTTGTGTGGAAAGATAAGATCGACTTACAATTTGAATAACACAAATTCAGGACTATTGTTTACTCTTATTCATTTGGATCGGCTGAGTTCAAATTTCAAAGAACTAGAGGTCGAATTCAGTCCAACAAGGGGAGTTTGACGCGTGAGTGGAATCGACCAATTATTCCAATTGGTTGACTGGTCCAATCGTTCTGAAGAAAGCCAAAGTTGGTCAATAATAGCTTTTATATTTAGTAATGTTATTTATTATTTAGTAGTTTTTAGGAGCTTCTACATTTGGTAATATAATTTATTTAGTATTTAACAAGGTTCAAATAATCGGTATCGGAATCGGTATCGGACCACTCCTATGACTATTGGGATCGGCGGTATCGGTAGTATCGGCTGTTTCGGATCTGAGTATCGAATTTTTTTGTAACGGAAAGCAAATAACTATTAGTAAATTATCAACATTTTAGAAAATATATTTTATACATTTATTCATAATTTTAAGTATGTCCAGTGTTGTTTCTTAGTATTTTTGAAATTGAATGAAATAGTAGTCACCCTTGTCGATTGATTTACATGCGATAGATAAGTTTTCCTCTTTTATATGCTTTTACAACTTTACTATGCTTTTACATCCTTACTAATTGGTCATTTTTATTTAATTTTCTTTGTCAAATTGATCGAAAAAGCGACCTCTAATGTCGGTATCGGGTATCAGATCAGTACATGCCAAACCGTATCGGTATCGGCTGTATCGGATCGGTATCGGCCGATACTGCAAACTATGGTATTTAAGTGGTCTCTAGGTCTTAAGACTTTCTATTTTTAGTCTTTTCTACCATATAAATCAAGGCTTCGGGTCCTGTCTTGTAATCAACTTAATGAAGCCATTAATAAATTGAAGAGTTATAATAGACTATTGCTTTGTGGAAACTAGAATTGCTCCGTATCCTTGGCTTGGCCGTCCAAGGTGGTGCTTTGTCCCGTCGGTAACCTTAGTGGGGTTCTTAACCTCGCTATCATCGGATCAACGACACACTGAGACGTCCGTACCGTGGTCCTAGACCTTGCAAGAATCAGATTTCCACTATCCCCACCGAGTCCCTACGTTATAAGGAACACTAATGCTACTTCAATCAACCAATGCCATATTTGATAAGCCTTTTGCACACATGCAATATAGAGCAGAACAATGAGTTTTAGTGTGAATGGATCGGAAAGAGTCTTTACATTTAAACATTTATAGATTTCCAAATATTGTGGTTGTTATGTTCCTTCCAAGAACTTAAGAATGCTGCTTCTTTAAAAGTACACACTTTTATGTTTGCATTATACAATTCTGACAGTAAATAATCTGCCAAAAGAATGTCTGGTTGCAGGGAAGAAGTATGTTTTATGCTACCATGATGCATCCGACCAATGGTCTCCATTAAACAGTGTGGAGCTAACACATTGACCTGGAACTTCTAAACTGGGAACAAGTTCTCAATTTATCATAGCATATGTGATTGGAGGACCTCAAACATATAAATAAATACTAGTAACAAAATTAGAGTGATAAGTATATATTAAGTATACCTTATTCTCAAATAGTGCTTCTCCAGCTGCCTTTGAAGGGCTCTCTCCCTCTCACCTTTTGGATTTAACGAACCCATAAGTGCATCAAGCTGAGTAAAAAATTTGGGAAGGTCAGCATAAGTAATAAAAACATTTCAGTATAAAAAGTAATTACTCACCTCTTCCGTGGTAGTATAGTAGCCCCAGTGCTTAGAGTCTGAACTCTCAACAAAAAGTCTTCCCTCGCGCCGAAAGAACCAATATCTACTGTAGTTTCTATCTTTCCCTAAAGAACTGGTACGTATAGATAGTTTTTCTATCTGCCTCTCAAAATGTCCGCTCTGCGGAATAGAATTTCTGTTATTTAGTAGTTTACAAACGAGTGAATTGTACACTCCCTCAACCCCTCTGAGTGCATGTGTGTGCCTGTGTATGTATCAATATATATGCATAAAAGAGGGAGCAAGAGAGCTACCAGATCTTCAGGTTGCTTTTCCTGAGGATCTTTTTCTTTATACTTCCTTCTTCGTTGCCCTTCCAAACTTCCAGTAGATTGTTTCTTTCTGTTAAGGGCCACCAAAATATGAACGTAAATTTAATTCATCTACTATCTAAAATTTCAAATATAAAGAAAGTCACTCTTGACAGAAAATAAGCTGCGTACCCATTTTTTTGCATAGAGTTTCTCTTAGATAACTTAACCTTCTGACTTCCTTTGCAGACATCTTTAAGGTGAGTCGACATAGTGTCAACATCAGATGCATGCATATTGTTCTTTCTGTTCTCTGAATTGTGTCCCTGACACTTTTTCTTGATTTCAGAATCTTCCTTTCTTTGAATTTGTTCTTCTTTCTTCATTTTGGTCTCTTCTCTTTTCTTCGCTGCAAGTGCTTGCTGTTGTTCGATGCACTCATCTAACCTAGCTCTAACAGCGGTAGTTTTGAGAGCCTCAACAACTAGTTCTCGAAAAATACTGAGCTTTACATGAGTGTCTAGGAGACCATAATGTCCACGCTTTACAGTCGCCACATATTGCAATAATTCTAGCACTCTATTTTCCATATCCAGAAAATCACATAAAAATTCGTTCCAGTTTGTCAATTTGATCTGAAATGAAATGAAGAAGCATTGGAGAAAGCATACTACGGGATATAGTTAGATGGTCACTACATTGAAAAATGTTTCGTTTAGAACATAATATATAAAAGTTTAACCTTTAATTTTCTTTTTTTATTCTGAATAGCAAAGAAATAGTTGCCTTCATCTTTAATAAGCAAGCGAAGAATTGCTGAATGAGATTCCACAATGAGAAGAATATTACTGTCCTTGTGACAGAGAGCATTTTCAAAATCTTCGAGAGAAAATGGCCACAAATTCAACAACCGGCTAAAAGAGGAAAAGAAGTTCCAGACCATCAGAAAGTCCCCAACACAATCCATAGGCACCTTAAAATCGGTAGACAATGAAGGACGATCCGTAAAGATGGGATCATCTGCAGCAGGTCTCACTAAAAGGTCATCAATTGGGTAACAAACAGGTTCTTCAATCCCCACTTCTTCCTCTGGAAACTCATGAACCATAAATACAAGAACTGTTACTAAGCAAGTCAGAGATATTTTATTAAGACAACCTACTCGTCAGATGACCCAAATGTGAACTCAAAAGCATGAGATTAAGATTAATAACATAAGAGAGTCTATTCCAAGTACCTTTTTTCATTTTACTTTTTCTGGACAAATCTGTGGCTGTCCTTTCATCAATCGCAGTCCTTTTCCTCTTCCGATTGATTTCAAAATTCTGATTGCCCTGAAAATAGCTGAAGTATTATTATACACATATTTATCTTGGGCAAATTGCAAGAGGATCAGGATAGAAAATTACTGCAGCACTTTTCTTGCTTATTTTAAGAAGTCCATTCTGAACAGTAAACCTGTCCCTTAACTCTTCAGGAGGTTCAGTCAATATTCCATATTTCTTAGCAAGTTTTTCATGAACCACCCATGGAGCACTTCTAGAAGTTGACTCCCTAACAAAAGCTTTCAAAACAGCCCTACTAAATGGTGTCTTCTTGTGTATAAGATCATCTAAATTGACTATGGAAGTGCCAGTTATTTTCCTATCTTTATCTAACCAACCAACTTGATATTGAATGGCAACTCCATCTTTAAGAACTTTAACTATTTTGCATGCACAAACAGACTGCTCGTTCCTTCCATGCAATTCTAGGCCTTCACATGGATTTTCCTGTAAGCTAGCATTTATTGCATCGACAAGATCTTTCAGTGTAAGAGTGCCTGCAAAGCAAATGCAACCACTGTTTATATAAGGTAAACAAAGTTTACTTGATATCTCCAAGGTAGGCTTTGTAAAAGGGTAAAACAAAGATATATTCAGTGACCATGATAATGAGTTATTGTGATTTTACATGCACACCCAATGGAGACACCAATTATATTAACTTAAATGTCATTAATGTTCCATTTGTTATTCATTGAGTCAGATCGGTAACGATATATATTTACATTTGGTGCAAATCTATCACAAAGACCTGGATATATCAGTGTCACCTCCAATAACCATCACATAAATAGTTCTTCAAAAGACAACTATGAATACAGGTGGTTCTTGAGTTTATAATGAATTGAAATATCCAGTTGAATTATACAGCGGACACAGATCATAGCAGTCTACTTAGTTCACTATAATATTCTATTTAACTTCAATATACGACCCAGATCTTAGAAAAGCTACATGGATACAGTACATTTTACATAAGCATAGCATCATAACGACCATTTTTATATCTTGTTGTATCATGCTGAGTTAATACTTGATAGTGCAGCATAGGATCAAGTTTAAGTCCAGCTGGTATTGGTCGGTCAAACCATTTTATTGATGTGTAAGCATGTTACAAATAAAAAGAGATCAAGAGAAAGCTAAATGTGAAGCAAGAAGATTCAAATAAAAAACATCTAAAAAGAACATGGCAGCTATAAATGAAGTAACTCCTTCGGAGCCTCCTAATATTTATAGAAGAGCATCAACCAAATGAGCTGTTCATGAAGTGCTGGTGACCAGCTCAATATTTTCCTTTTCATGGATTTAACTAATTAGAAATTGGATGAAGCTTGAACCTAAGATAAAAAATTATACTTTCGTTTTCAAAGGAAAATAACCTCTTCAAAAATGTGAATAATTTGGTTATACTTTAATTTGAGGGTTCTACGGAAAAGTCCACCATTAGCAGGGCCACACCTACTATGGGGTCTGAGGGGGCCATGCCCCACCCCACCCCATCCAGACAGCCACAAACTTTGCCATGAGTGCTTCTAAGTTCTAACTATTGCAAAATAGGAGGTTCCATAGAAATCCATAATATATGGATGAATTTAGTTATTTATCTTTTAGGATTTTACGTCTATTAGGATTGGGTTTATCCTCGTACTTTGGACTCATCCATCTCTACTACACATGATAAACAAATAAGAGAGATCCCCTATCGGGGTTATGCTGGGGGGGGTGGGGGGGAGGGGGGGGATTGTGGTTGCAGATTTGGCGAAGAACTTATCAGAATATGTACACTCTTGATGAAAGTACAACTGCTGATCAAGGAACCCATCATGTTACTCTCGACTTATAGCTGCAATACAGATTTGTTATTCATATTAATCAATTGAAAGATGGATAAAAAAAAAAAAAAAAAAGAGGAAGGAAGAAAGTAAAGAAAAATGAAAACATTATTAACATTCCTTAAAAAAATCCATCAGATATTGCATCCGGTAGCTCATGTCATGTCTGAATGTCCAAATTCCAATAAGCCCATGACAAAGGGGCATAACAACATAATATGCATGGGGATGTTGACAATGCATGGGGATGTTGACATGACTATAAGCTAAGCTAAATGCAGGAATAATTATATACCAGAATAAATGTAAAGGAAACCACACATGACATACTGTTTGATATAACTAAGTGACATGTAGTATTCTGCAATTGAAAGTAATACAAAGATGTGTGCCAGTTCGTTGAGTTTCCTTATTCTTACTATATTGGATAATACGAAGCATAGGAGCCACCAATTCTTCAGGGAACTGTTGGACCTTCTCCGTTGCACGTTGCTCCGAGACCAAAGCTTCTTCATAAGTCAAATTAGTTTTTCCAGTCAATTTGCACATCCAAACCCTTTGTCGATAAAAATTCAACCTGTTCAGATATTCTCTTAACAGATTTAAGGAAATTATCAATGGCCATTAGTAATCGTCAGCCGGTGATAAAACCAAATTGAGTATTGCTTATAATAACAATTAAAAGTGGAGGATACTGGTAATTCCGAAATATCTCCATCGTGAACCGAACTTGATAAACAAGCTCATTAGGGTCCAAATTCTGGGGTGGATCCGCCAGGGAAAAAGGTTTTTTCTTAAAAAGAGGCATGAGGAAAGACGAAACTATCAACTACCTGTGACAAAAACCAAAGACATTCACAAGTTGATTCAAATAATACACAACAACAAAACTAAAGTTTTATTCCGATTTTCGGGGTTGATTATATGAATCCTATTCTTCAATTCAGCTCTACTAAGGGCCATCTCCTCTCTAACATTAAACAACAACAATGAAGACAACAACAACAAAGCATTTATCCCAAAATTTTGGGGTCCTCTCTAGCATTAAACAATGTTATATTTTTACTACAACCCAAATCCAGTCTTCTAGTGGCTCTTTTAACTAATATCTTATGACTTCTTAGAGTGCATCTATTGGTACATGTCCAAGTCATCTCAAATGATTCTCTCTTCTGTCTTGTCCTCGATCAACACCACCTTAAACCTCCACCTTAAACTTCCACATATTGATCCAAATAATATACAAACTTCAGTGGGCATGCCATTACAGCTCGAAAACAAACATAAGCCTTCTTTCATTTCCCTCGTTCTTGTTAATTTACAAACTAGCAACAACGAACTTGCTGTGCTTGAACCGTTGAAAACTTGCTCCAAAAAATGCACAACGTAGCATCACCACAGAATTAAACCAAATGCAAGGAAAAGAAGAAGCCTAATATCCGATTTCAAGAACCAGAAAATTAACTAATGATAATTTACTTGTATTGAAATTTGAAAGTACAATAGGCAGATACCAAAAGATCAATGGTGCCCAAGACTTCTTAGAAAAAAAGTAGCAATTTAAACAAACAAAATAAACAAACAGCAACCATAAAAGGGAAACCTGGATATTAATTTCATGTAGATGCGAAAACTTCAATACTCTCCGCTAAATAATTACTTCGCAAGTTCATATTTACAAAGATCAGTTTGTTAGGGAGAGAAGGTAGAAACAGTGCAGCTAAGAATAAAGAAACAGTAATCCATTTCTCTCATTCTCCTTAATTTACAGCTAGCACATTCTCTTTTTTTTTTGAGATAAACCAATGGGAAGAAATCCTCCTTGCGTTTCACCAAAGATAACTATTGAAACAGATCCCAAGTAAAAACAGACATTAGTCCGCTAAAACGATGGAGGAAAACACAAGCATACAGACTCAAAGAAGACGAGAACGGGTAGCTCCGCTGAGTGGCAAGCTTCCCGCAACTAGAAACCATCAAAGTGGTGGACTGGATGCAACCTTCACCATCAACGAGCAAAATTAATTTAGTTGTAGATACTTGCTACACATTGCATGCTCGTAGTATCACCAAAAAACTAATAGCAGATACAATTGAAGAAAAAGAAAAACCCTAATACCCAAATTTCAATAACCAGCACGACCAAGAATCATTCACCTAAAATGAAAAACCACATTTCTTCAACGATGCTAATCTAGCCCTAGGAAGCACGGACACTGCAAAAAAAAAAAAAATATCGGTGCTGTGTCCGACACGACAAAGGCACTCCGAAAAATACTAGGACAGGCCAGAACATATGTCGTGTCTGTGTCACCGTGTCTGTACAAAACCCAGATAGATAAATTTCAATCCAATGTGGAAACTTTCTCCACTCCCATTACTACGAAACCCTAGAATTCACTTAAGAGTAGTCTTACTTATTCCCATTGAACAACAGTTCCAAGAACAGCTCTTTCGGATATTTCGCAACAATCTCCATTATGAAAACAGTAGCAATCATAATAACGGATCAAAAGAAAGGAATCAATTTTGACCTAGAAATCCCTCGAGCCGGCAGCCGTTTCTTGTACGAAGAGGCTCGATCGAGAGCTCTTCGAGCGGCGAGTTCAGCAGAGATGAAGAGAAGGAAAGAAAAGGAGAAAGAGAAGGAAAGAAAAGAGGAAGAGAGAGAATACCTCGATAGCAATTTCCCTGACAGATCGACTAGAGAATAAGAAAAGGGGGGGAAAAGGAGAGATTTTTATTCTGGAGCTCGCTACTCGTGTTCTTCATTCGAAACAATTTTTTCCTTCTCATTTCTAGGGAAGAAAATAGTGTGTAAAATTAACAGATGGGTGCCACGTGGCTGATTATAGTTGTCACTACGTTAATAGAACTTATTTATTGGTTTACGGTCCATTTTATTTTAACAAATTCTAAAGGCACTCCAACACTTACTTAGGACAACCAATTACTTCAGGATAGTCTAAATTTTTGTAACTTTTATTTGGGACAGACCAAAATTTACTCATGACAGCACAATCCTTCCAAACATTTCCAAAATACTTTATTCTAAATTTCTAATCTCTCTTTCCAAACCTCCAAATCCTAACCATAATCCTAATCATAACCCTAATTCCAATTTCAACTACCGGAGGAGGAGGAGGCGGCGGGAGGCGAGGGAGGAGGCGGATGCGCGTGCGCGGGGGCGGCGGCGAGGCGTAGGTGCACGCGCTTGCCTCCGCTGCTGTTGTTGCTGCTGCCGCTGCTGCTGTTGTTGCCGCCGTCGCTGGCTTGCCATTGCGCACGTGTGCGCGCCTCCCTCGCGCACAGCCTCCCGCGAACGCATGCCTCCATCGCGAGCAGCCCCCCGCATGCGTGTGCCTCCGCCGTGCGTCGCCCCCGTGTGCGCGTGCGTCTCTTGCTGCCCTACTCGACGCCGGCCCCGCTGCTACTGTTGATGCTGCTGCTTCTTCTTTATCGCCTTCTTTCTAGGACTGTAACAAAATTGACAGTCCTTCCTATTGGAAAATATAATGAGTTAGTCTAATTATTAGGACTGTCACAATGTTGACAGTCTTCTAATTGAAAGTACAGTCAACATTGTGACAGTTCTGGAAAAAAAATTTGGACTGAAACATAAATATTGTTGGCTTTTATATAAGAATTTGGGTTACCCTCAAGCAAAGAAATTGGATGACAAACTTGTAAATAAACTGAAAAAAATTTGGACTGTCCTAAGTAAGTATTGGAGTGCCTATAGAATTTGTCTTTATTTTCTAGCATAAACTCATCAAATAAATAATAACAACCCACGTCTGGCCCACATGTCAACAACCTGAATGCATAATTTGTTTGAAGTTACAACCATGACGGACTCAAATGTTTTAAAAACCAGACCTAAGATCAATCCTATTAAGACACTGAGTTGGATCAAATGGGTTTAATTCGGATTGAACCGGTTAGTTTACAATTTTATTTGAATATATTATATAGTACACAACTACATATATACTACTTATGCTAAATTAGTAAAAAATTAAACATATTAATTTTGATTGCGTAAAAATTACAAACCAAAAGTCAAAAGTTAACAAAAAAAATTAAAATAAAAATAAAAAAGTCAGGTTGAAACCAGTTTTAGACTTAACTGGGTCAGAAGGTTCGGTGGTCTAACCGCTCGAATTGACCAAATTATACAAAAGAAGTCGATTTTTGGGGGGGGGGGGGGGGGGGGGGGGGGGGGAATAGTAGGTCAATATTAAACCAATCCAAAAAATTACTTAGTTCACCGATTGACCGGTTCAACCGGCCAGTTCGATCCGGTTTTTACAAAATGATTGGACTTGTTTGGTAAATATACTTTTTGCAATAATAAAATACATACAGTTTTGTATTGAAAAAGATAATGAGTTAGCCGGAAATGGAAGGTTTACAAACTCTCGATACCAGCTATAAGAGAGATATAGTCTGCCATTTATAATTTTGTCAGGTGATGGGGAAGAAATGTTACCAAAACTAGAATCATGGAATCAAACAATTTACTACTTTAGTATAGTAGTTAATCACTTTTACAATTTTAATAGGTGATAAAAGAGAGATTCAATTAGAATTCTATAATTGTAATGACCTTAGTTGCTCAATTGCTCACACTTAAAAGCAAATATAATTTATTTCTATATCATTATTTGATTCATTTAAGTCTATCATCAAGGACTACTATATTCAAAATGATTATATAATCTTCTTACTCCACCACCCCATTTCTTACAATTTAACTACAAACAAATTTACAAACCCAAGTTTTTGAAATAAGCTTAAATGTCAAACATTTAAATAAATACATTCATGTTACGCATATACATGCTTTATAATAAATATTTATTTCTATTATTATAATACAACTTAAAAATAGTTTTAAATTGAATCGTCTAAATTATATGTATATCATCAAATATTAAATTATTCGCATGGTTACCGTCCATACCTATTAAGGCCTGTTTAGCAAGCTTGATTTATGCATGGATTTGGAGTTTCCAACCGAATTTGGGTTTGGAATTCAAAATCCCATATTTGGTTTGTGCTTTGGATTCTAGGGAGGATGTGGGGATGGGACACATTGCAGTTCATGTACCTTAGAATTAGTCTCTCCCCCACATCCTATTCTCCTAGGTACATGTGGTGGTTTTGATTTCTAATTTTTTAATTGATATTTAGTTAAATTAATTAATAACCACAAATCATATTCTCCAGTAGTTATCAATTAAACTAATTATTAACTAATTGATATTTTGTTAATATTTTAAGTATATATTTTAATTAATGTTAACTGTTAATATAATAAAATTTATTTATATTAATTTTTATACTTATATTTGGACTTATCTTGTATGACCACGAAAACGATACACTACTGTAAATTACAACACGATAAACATGATGTATATTTTGGTGTGTCCATGAAGTGTCTCTACACAGTTGTTAAGTTTTTGATACGTCCGACATGACAAAGATATAATTTTCGCGCGTCCATACTTCCTAGAATTAGACTGAGTTTCTTTAGATTATCCAATTATTGGTAATTAATTAGTAAATAAAATAACTAATTACTATTTGGGATATATTATATAATAAAGATAATTAACTAGTTAACGAATTTTTATTAATATTAATTAATTATATCTACTATTCATGTTTTTTTATTAAATTAATTATCATAAAATTTTTTTATTATAACATACTCTCTCACTTTTTACTTCTCACTTTATTATCCTAACCAAACACCTTTATCATTTCTAGGGGACAACAAAGTGCATGAATTCCTATTCACATTTCATTCTTGAAAATCCAAATCCAAATATTTCTCCACTTACAGTTTATCAAGCATCCCCTTAAGATATGTCTTAAAAAAAGTACTAGCATGATTAGGTGAACACATATATTTGTTATTTATTTTGGCCCTATAAATAAGGTGAGAAAATCCGTCATTTTTTGGATTATACAAATGACAAATAAAAAAGTATGTGTAATAAGCCAAAATTATAATTTACTAATTTAATTTAATTTAATTTATATTTTAATAATGTATTTTTAATAATTATAATTATGTTTTATTGTAAATTTAATTTGGGGTGCGTGTGTGTGTGTGTGTGTGTATATATATATATATATATATATATATATATATATATATATATATTTATTTATTTATTTATTTATTTAATTATTTATTTATTTATTTGAATTGCATATTTTTTATAATTTTAATATTTGAATTCTAGAATTAAATTATCGCATTAACACTCCGTAATTATTCCCTCCATAATTTCTCTTTTATTTTTATTTTTTGACCCATAATGATAATTTTTATTTTATGTTTTTCTTTCTTTTATTCCATTCTTTATTGTAAGTTCTGATATCCTATAACAAAATCCGACTCTCCTCTTTATTTTTTTAGGAAAATTCTAAGTTTACAACAAAATGCTTATAACCTCTTTCCCCCCCTGCTATATGGGTCCCACCTGGCCCCACCTCTTGTCACGACCCGCACCTGATGTAAGGGCACGAGTACGTGGGTACGTCCAGCCTACGCCGCAGCATCGACGGTAGAACGCTGTCTAGGTCAACAATACTATCTAAATATCTCACAAAATACATACACCTGTCAAGATATCTCAACTCCAAATAGAGGACCATATAACAATATGATAATCAGTACTCAATCACAATATAAAACTAGAGAAAGATATGGCACGATATGAAATAGAAGAAATAAAAATCACAAGTCACAAATACAACTTATAACCAAGTCTATTAGACTAGTACAATAGTCTCAAATATAATACATGCAAAAATATCTAAACTGAGACATATCCAATATAATAAAGAAATATCACGACCCGCATCCGAAAATTCGGGCACGAGTGCGTGGGTACGTCCAGCCTACGCCGCAGAGTCGGCGGTAGTACGCTGTCTAGGTCAAATCCACAGTTAACTAATCTAGCTCATTCACAAAATAACATAGGCAAGATAATAATGGGAAACAGAAACTTAAGATTTCAAATGAAATATATGCGACAACAGATTCAAATGTTTAGTACAGAAATTCAGAATAAAATCGGGGACAAACCCGATTACTAAGATAAAGAGCAAATAACTAAGATAACTATTGCTAACTACTCCGCAGGAGTAGCTTCCTGGGCGGGAACTGGCTCTGCAACTGTATCACCTGCTGCCTCATAGGGGCCATAATAGGTGGGGGCAAGGTTCTCATCATCGCCTAAAACAACGGATCCAGTCAGGAAAGGAGCAAAGTACACAGTGCACAACAAGATTAAACTAAATATTTATGATAATTAAATTGAGTATCATATTGAGAAAGTTGCATAAAAGAACATCAATATCTCAGAGTTAATGCTATAAACAGGAATACGAGAAAACAGAAATAAATGAGGCAGGAAATGAAACTACAACAGTCAGCAAGAACTATAACAAGACAAGAAGCTATCTGTGTGAACTTGTGTTTATTTTAGAATACATAGTTGGCATGTAGGGGTTTATAAGGCTAATCCGGCCGTCATAGACGGCTATTAAACATGAATAATCGAGATCCGGCTGAGGGTACAGTCGCGCACCAACAGCTATTAAATATGGCAGGGGAAAGGGTAAACTACATGTCTTCTAGTATTCTCCCACCCGACATGAAAAACAAGACATGAACTCCAATATTCAAGACATAAAATCCAGTATTCTAAAACTACGTGTAATCATCAAGGGTACTAGTAGAGCAAGGAATTAATTATCACAATATAAAGATTTAACTTGAAGTGCAGGTACTTGCCTGTTGTTTGGATCCGATTAATTGTTCTTGGGGAAATTTTCAGAGATGAGTCCAAAAGATGAAATAGACATTACCATCACGCTCAGAAGATGCCAAATAGCTAGAAACGCCTGTCCTTGGGTCCAATTCGGAGACAAGGGAAAAAACGACAGTTTCGGGTCAAAACGGGGTCCGCCGGTGGGCCCGCTTTGCACCGAAAAATGTGTCCGGGTCAATGGTCTCCAAATTCACCAAACTTAGTGTCAATAGGTCAGGAACGCTGATACGAACCCAACGGAACTTCCAGATTTGGATTCCGATGAGCCGATCACAAAATCGCCCGTCGAGCGGGGCTTGTGGGGCCCACGACACGCGATTTCGTCAACGTTCTCAGAATCGAACCAAACTTGACCCACAGGACCAGCGTATCGCTACGAGTCCGATGGCGCAAGTTTCGTCTCGATCTGACGAGTGTACAAGAAGTTATGGTGAATTACAGAAAATACGGATACGGGGCGATGTCCGCGGATACGCGTTGATTCCGGTGTGCACGCACACCCGAATCAGCTTCCGCGAAATCTCACACATCCGTATCGACGGTGCGCACGTATCTGTGAAGACTGCACGCGACCAAGTCGTCCCGTTTGGCGGGGCGTACACAGTTCCGGGGTAAAACAGGGTTTGGTTTTTCCTGTTTTTGGATCGCGGTGTGCGATCACCACAGGACGCGATGCCCCGAGCGGTTTGTCCGGGCACCGAGAGGGTCATACAGGCTTCGCAACGTAATTTGCAGAATTGAAAACGGGGCTACGAACAAAAAGTTACAAGTACCTGAAGGAAACCCGAAAACCGGGGTCGAACCGTGTCCGACACGTGTCGAATTCAGGGATTTCGAATCTAGGGTTAGGGTTTCGAGCTCCGGAGAGGGGAGGCCGGCCGGAGGAGCGGCGGCGAGGGCGGGCACGACGGCCGGAGGGCGGCGGGCGCTGCCGCTGACTGCTGCTGCTGCTGTTGCTGCTGCTACTGCCGGCGAGGAGGGAAGTGGCCGGAGGCAGAGCCGGTGGTGGCGGGGGAGGCTAAGGCTGTCACGACCCGCACCCGGAAATTCGGGCACGAGTGCGTGGTTACGTCCAGCCTACGCCGCAGAATCGGCGGTAGTACGCTGTCTAGGTTAAGTCCAGATTTACTAACTAGCTCATTCACAACAACATGGGCAAGATAATAAGGAGAAATGAAACTTAAGATTTGCAACTGGAAATAAATGTAACAACAGATTCAAATGTTTAGTACAGGAATTCCAAAATAAAATCGGGGACAAACCCGATTAAATAAGATAAAGAGCAAAACTAAGATAACTACTGCTAACTACTCAGCAGGAGTAGCTTCCTGTGCGGGAACTGGCTCTGCAACGGTATCACCTGCTGGCTCATAGGGTCCATAATAGGTAGGGGCAAGGTTCTCATCATCGCCTAAACAACGTATCCAGTCAGGAAAGGAGCAAAGTACACAGTGCACATCAAGATTAAACTAAATAATTATGACAATTAAATATTGGATATCATGTTGAGAAACAGCATTAGCAGAACATTATTATCTCAGAGTTAGCTGTAAACAGGAATATGAGAAACTGAAATAAATGAAACAGGAAATGAAACTACAATAGCCAGCAAGTAATATAACATGACCAGAACTATCTGTGTGAACTTGTGTTTGTTTTTAGAATACATAGTTGGCATGTAGGGGTTTATAAGGCTAATCCGGCCGTCATAAACGGCTATTAGACAATTCAATCGAGATCCGGCTGATGGACAGTCGTGTACCAACAGCTATTAGTCAATCCAGGGGAAAGGGTAAACTACATGCCTTCTAGGTATTCTCCCACCCGACATGAAAAACAAGACAGGAACTACCAATATTCAAGACATGGAGTTCAATATTTCTAACACTAGGTGTAATCAGCAAGAGTACTAGTAGAGCAGAGAATTTAATTATCACAATATAAAGATTAACTTGAAGTGCAGGTACTTGCCTGTTGTTTGGATCTGATTAGTTAGGTTCTAGGGGAAGTTTCCAGAGATGAGTCCAAAAGCTAAAATAGACATTACCATCACGCTCAGAAGATGTCAAATAGCTAGAAACGCCTGTCCTTGGGTCCAATTTGGAGACAAGGGCAAAAACGGCAGTTTCGGGTCAAAACGGGGTCCGCCGGTGGGCCCGCTTTGCACCGAAAAACGTGTCCGGGTCAACGGTCTCCAAATTCACCAAACTTAGTGTCAACAGGTCAGGAACGCTGATACAAACCCAACGGAACTTCCAGATTTGGATTCCGATGAGCCGAACACAAAATCGCCCGTCGAACGGGACCTGTGGGGCCCACGACACGCGATTTCGTCAACGTTCTCAGAATCGAACCAAACTTGACCCACAGGACCAGCGTATCGCTACGAGTCCGATGGCGCAAGTTCCGTCTCGATCCGACGAGTGTGCACGAAGTTAGGGTGAATTGCAGAAAATGCGGATACGGGGCGATGTCCGCGGATACGCGTTGATTCCGGTGTGCACGCACACCCGAATCAGCTTCCGTGAAATCTCACACGTCCGTATCAACGCTGCGCACGTATCTGTGAAGACCGCGCGCGACCAAGTCGTCCCGTTTGGCGGGGCGTACTCAGTTCCGGGGTGAAACAGGGTCTGGTTTTTCCTGTTTTTGGATCGCGGTGTGCGATCACCACAGGACGCGGTGCCACGAACAGTTTGTCCGGACACCGAGAGGGTCATACAGGCTTCCCAACGCAATTCGCGGAATCGAAAAAGGAGCTACGAGGCGAAAGTTACACGCACCTGAAGGGGACCCGAAAACCGGGGGCGAATCGTGTCCGACACGACACAGTGTCCTGTGTCCGACACGACAAAAAGGAATTAGGGTTAGGGTTCAGGCTATCTCGCCGGACACGGCGGCTTGGGCGGCCGTGCAGAGGCGGAGGGGACCGAGGACGGCGCGGCGCGGCGGCGGCCGGGCTCGCGGCGGAGCTGGAGGCGGTGCGGCGGGCTCGTCGAGCTGCTGCTGCTGATGGTGTTCGTCGACGTCGAGGGAGGAAGGAGGAGAAGGGGGCGGAGCCTGCGGCGGTGGTCAGCGGAGGAGGAGGGCCGGCGGCGGTCGTCGACGGAGCGGGGGCTAGGGCGGAGCACGGTGGGGAGCGGTGGCTGGCTGAGGGGGAAATCGAGATCGGGGGGGGATTTTATAGGGGTCAGGGCGGTGGTCGTGGCAGCGGACGGGGCGGAGCCGAGCGGGCGAGGCGGGCGACGTGGCGGGCAGCGCGACGCGGGCGGAGGCGTGGCCGCGGGCGGGGCGGCGGGAACCGCGGGCGGCGCTGCGCGTGGCCGAGCGGGGCGCGGGTCGCTAGCGGGTCGGTTGACGGCGGGTCGGGTTCGGTTGAACCCGACCCGACCCACTAAGGCGGGCTGGGCTGGGGCTACGGGCCGGGCCGCGGCCCAACGGGCCGCGGGCCGGAAAAGAAAAGAAAGAAATAAAAATAAAATAAATAATAATTAATAATAAATAATAAATAAATAAATAAAAATTAGTTTTCAGGCATTTAAAAATAGTTCTGAGGCCCAGAAAAATCCAGAAAAATTACCCTAAGTCCAGTTTTCCATTTTACACCCAAAAATATTATTTTCATAATATTTTAATATTATTTATTAACAATTAAAAATCATTTAATAATTCAAAACCCTGATTTTAATTACAGAAAATTCCCAGAAAATTCCAGAAAATTAGGAAAAATCCAAGATTTAATAATTTGAAAATTCAGGGGGTTTACAAAGGCAGTCGGCGGCGGAGCTCCGACGCGGTGGCGGAGGAGGTGAGGGAGCTGGAGGGGGTGACCGGAGAGGATCGAGGGGGTTTTAAGGGGGAGATCGAGCGGGGGAGTGGCCGGAAATGGCGGGGAGGAGAGGGGGACGTGGCCGCGGGGTGCGGGGCTGCGTGGCCGGGCGGGGCGCCGCATGGCCGGGCGTGGCGGCGGAGGAAGCGGGCGCCGGCGCGGTTCAGGCGGGGAAGAGGGCTGGGGGAGAACGGGTCGGTGGGTCGGGTCTCGGGCGGTCCGGGTCTGGCCGACCCGACCCGACCCGCGAGCGGTTGCGGGCTGGACTAGGCCCAACGGGCTGGGCCAGAGGGAACGGGCCGGGCTGAAAAATCAACAATAATAATAATAATAATAATAATAATAATAATTAGTTAATTAAATAAATAAATAGTTTAAATAGTTTTTAGGTATTTAAAATAGGTTCAGGGTCCAATAAATTCCAGAAAAATTACCCTAAGTCCAGTTTTTCATTTTACACCCAAAAATATTATTTCCATGATATTTTAATATTGTTTATTAATAATTAAAAATTATTTAATATTTGAAAACCCTGATTTTAATTTCAGAAAATTCTCAAAAAATTCCAAAAAATTGTGAAAAATCCTAATTTTAATATTTTTGAAAAATCAGGGGCTTACAATCTACCCAACTTATAAAATTTTGTCCTCGAAATTTAAATTATGGCGGGATTCTTTCTGTCCAAACTCACTTGATTATAGTCTAACGGGTTTCTCTCAGGTGGACATTGCGGTCGCTACCCAACTTAGAATTTTACCCATCTATCATCTAAGGCTGTACAACTAGTAAGGCTAGGTCTCAACTTAATAAATCATGGTATTGAATCTTTAAGTCTTTAACACAAACACACCATCTATGGTATTCCCTTAGTCATAGAGGTTATCATCAATTCGACCGGTCTGAGGGGTACATCTAGCACTACAAATCAAACTTATACCAAACGCAGGATTTTGTCTTTCCGAAATAAGGGAAGACGAGGATCAAATAATAAAGAGTTTAAGGGCGAGGTGGTAGAACAGAGGTATAGGGATCAAGGCGTTTAAGGAATTCTAATAGGAATCGTCAGGCGGTTATGGATTGAGATTCTATTCTGGTAATCATTTATTCGCATGCTCGTATTAGTACAGTTATGTAACTGATACGATATGCTCGAACGTATTTAGGGGCAAGTATACTAGTCAACTATATATCTCAATCCACGTAAAGTAGTCGTGCGAAGTGCGAATCAAAATGCACTAAGGTTGATCAGACCGTAGTACACTGATTCTGAATAGACGCTTGTATTAGTGGGTTTGATCAGACCTCAATAATACAGGTGTCATGAACAAGCCCGATAAAGAGCAAGCTTGCAAAATTAGGCTATAAAATAGCAGCATAAGTCAAGTTCAGCAAAATTAAGTGCGCTAGATGATGATGAAAAGGAGGTACAAATTATTAAAGTTCACAAAATAACACAAAATAAGCATAATAGCAAAAGTCTCTAAAATCTCTACAGTTATCAATTTAAAAGCATACCAGGTTAAAGTTCAAAATTATTAGGTTGGGGCTGAGGTCACGAACCAATAGGCACGAAAACAATACTAGAAAAGGTATCTACGAATCACTTACGCGCATTAGCTGCTTCCAGAGTCTGCGCGTTCTCCACGGTCATCATGTAAGCTTGTCCGCGTCCTGGAGCAGCGGGACAGTCCCTCACTTGATGTTCTGTTGATCCACAATATAGACAGGCACCCAGTCTCTTTCTACAAACTTGCCAGGTGTGACCTTGTTTTTGGCAAAAGTTACAAGCAGCAGCTTGTTGGTTCTGTCCTTGAACCTGGTGTTGGGGTGCTGGAGCTCGAGGGAGAGGACGCTGAGTTTGCTGTGGGGCCCTCTGCTGTTGTTGTTGTTGAAAAGGGCGTTTGTTGGGTCCCGCATTTCCGGTATCTCTTTCTCGCTTTAGTTTATGCCCCATGTCTCTCTCAACGCCTTGTGCCACGCTCAAGATTTCCTCGTAGGTGCGAGCTCGGCTAATGGTGACAGCAAGGCGAATATCCGGAGACAGCCCCTTCTTGAATCTACGGGCTCTGTCCTCCGGGGTACGAACCATGTACTCCGCAAAGTGGCTCAACCTGCTAAATTCAGCAGTGTACTCATCAACAGATAGGTTACCTTGTTCCAGTCTCTCGAATTGGCTTTCGAGAGCTTCCCAAGCCACTTCGGGGTAGAATTTCTCCTTGAATAGCCTCTTGAAGTCCTCCCAGGTAAGGTCAGGAGCAGATAGTTGGGGTTCATCTCTGAACCAGGTCCGAGCTATGTCGAACAGTTGCAGGCTTGCGGACTCCACTTTGAGATCATCAGGAACCCGAGCAGTCTTCAGGAGTCTCTCTACGTTCTCTATCCATTCATCGGCATAGAGAATGCCTTCAGTTCCGTAGAATTCCAGGGGTCTAAGGTTTTTGAAGTCTTTGGCACTTCCTGGCCTCTTTTGTGGTGACTCCCGGGTCCGAAGAGCTTCTGAAAGGCTGGTCAGTAGCAGGGCAGTTTGTTCCTTCTGGGATTCCACTAGTCCCTGGAATACTCCAAGTAGCTGTGCCCCATCCAGAGTAACTGCCGGAACAGATGGAGGCGGCGGGAGTGCAAGAGTCTCGGGCACATTTTGCTCAGCTGGTTCTGATGTGCCTCCTACTGTGTTCCTTGTCTGGACCATTCTAAAAGGTTAAGGGGTAGGAAGATTAGAATAGATTACCTGGAAATCAAGGACGATAGAAAAAATTGACTAGGACCGATATCAAGGTTGGAAACAAAAGATCCTATTCTGTGAATGAGCTTTTCCTAGAATCCTCAATCTTATTCCATACCCTATCCTAGGGTATTACCCTATTTAAAGATAGGACCTGCATGGGCCACCATAAAAATGTGTCACGACCCGCACCCAAAAATTCGGGCACGAGTGCGTGGGTACGTCCAGCCTACGCCGCAGAGTCGGCGGTAGTACGCTGTCTAGGTCAAATCCACAGTTAACTAATCTAGCTCATTCACAAAATAACATAGGCAAGATAATAATGGGAAACAGAAACTTAAGATTTCAAATAAAATATATGCGACAACAGATTCAAATGTTTAGTACAGAAATTCAGAATAAAATCGGGGACAAACCCGATTACTAAGATAAAGAGCAAATAACTAAGATAACTACTGCTAACTACTCCGCAGGAGTAGCTTCCTGGGCAGGAACTGGCTCTGCAACTGTATCACCTGCTGCCTCATAGGGGCCATAATAGGTGGGGGCAAGGTTCTCATCATCGCCTAAAACAACGGATCCAGTCAGGAAAGGAGCAAAGTACACAGTGCACAACAAGATTAAACTAAATATTTATGACAATTAAATTGAGTATCATATTAAAAAAGTTGCATAAAAGAACATCAATATCTCAGAGTTAATGCTATAAATAGGAATACGAGAAAATAGAAATAAATGAGGCAGGAAATGAAACTACAACAGTCAGCAAGAACTATAACAAGACCAGAAGCTATCTGTGTGAACTTGTGTTTATTTTAGAATACATAGTTGACATGTAGGGGTTTATAAGGCTAATCCGGCCGTCATAGACGGCTATTAAACATGAATAATCGAGATCCGGCTGAGGGTACAGTCGCGCACCAACAGCTATTAAATATGGCAGGGGAAAGGGTAAACTACATGTCTTCTAGTATTCTCCCACCCGACATGAAAAACAAGACATGAACTCCAATATTCAAGACATAAAATCCAGTATTCTAAAACTACGTGTAATCATCAAGGGTACTAGTAGAGCAAGGAATTAATTATCATAATATAAAGATTTAACTTGAAGTGCAGGTACTTGCCTGTTGTTTGGATCCGATTAATTGTTCTTGGGGAAATTTTCAGAGATGAGTCCAAAAGATGAAATAGACATTACCATCATGCTCAGAAGATGTCAAATAGCTAGAAACGCCTGTCCTTGGGTCCAATTCGGAGACAAGGGCAAAAACGACAGTTTCGGGTCAAAACGGGGTCCGCCGGTGGGCCCGCTTTGCACCGAAAAATGTGTCCGGGTCAATGGTCTCCAAATTCACCAAACTTAGTGTCAACAGGTCAGGAACACTGATACGAACCCAACGGAACTTCCAGATTTGGATTCCGATAAGTCGATCACAAAATCGCCCGTCGAGCGGGGCCTGTGGGGCCCACGACACGCGATTTCGTCAACGTTCTCAGAATCGAACCAAACTTGACCCACAGGACCAGCGTATCGCTATGAGTCCGATGGCACAAGTTTTGTCTCGATCTGACGAGTGTACAAGAAGTTAGGGCAAATTGCAGAAAAGACGGATACGGGACGATGTCCGCGGATACGCGTTGATTTCGGTGTGCACGCACA
The DNA here is from genome assembly GCA_036927795.1 of Iris macrosiphon. Taxonomy (NCBI): domain Eukaryota; kingdom Viridiplantae; phylum Streptophyta; class Magnoliopsida; order Asparagales; family Iridaceae; genus Iris; species Iris macrosiphon. The sequence goes on along the minus strand of JAYESA010000019.1, from coordinate 46,045,020 downwards.
CCCGAATCAGCTTCCGCAAAATCTCACACGTCAGTATCGACGGTGCGCACGTATCTGTGAAGACCGCATGCGACCAAGTCATCCCGTTTGGCGGGGCATACTCAGTTCCGGGGTGAAACAGGGTCTGGTTTTTCCTGTTTTTGGATCGCGGTGTGCGATCACCACAGGACGCGATGCCCCGAGCGGTTTATCCGGGCACCGAGAGGGTCATACAGGCTTCGCAACGTAATTTGTGGAATTGAAAACGGGGCTACGAACAAAAAGTTATAAGTACCTGAAGGGGACCCGAAAACCGGGGTCGAACCGTGTCCGACGCGTGTCCGACACGTGTCGGATTCGGGGATTTCGAATCTAGGGTTAGGGTTTCGAGCTCCGGAGAGGGGAGGCCGGTCGGAGGAGGGCGGCACCGCTGCGGGGGAGGCCGGCCGGAGGAGGGCGGCGCCGCTGCGGGGGAGGCCGGCCGGGGCTGGGCGGCGCCGGCGAGGGCGGGCACGGCGGCCGGAGGGTGGCGGGTGCTGCCGCTGACTGCTGCTGCTGCTGTTGCTGCTGCTGCTGCTGCCGGCGAGGAGGGAAGTGGCTGGAGGCGGAGCCGGTGGTGGCGGGGGAGGCTAAGGCAGGCGGCGGCGGAGCTCCGGCGCGGTGGCGGAGGAGGTGAGGGAGCTGGAGGGGGTGACCGGAGAGGATCGAGGGGGTTTTAAGGAGGAGATCGAGCGGGGGAGTGGCCGAAAATGGCGGGGAGGAGAGGGGGACGTGGCCGCGGGGTGCGGGGCTGCGTGGCCGGGCGGGGCGCCGCGTGGCCGGGCGTGGCGGCGAAGGAAGCGGGCGCCGGCGCGGTTCAGGCGGGGAAGAGGGCTGGGGGAGAACGGGTCGGTGGGTCGGGTCTCGGGCGGTCCGGGTCTGGCCGACCCGACCCGACCCGCGAGCGGTTGCGGGCTGGGCCAGAGGGAACGGGCCGGGCTGAAAAATCAACAATAATAATAATAATAATAATAATAATAATAATAATAATAATTAGTTAATTAAATAAATAAATAGTTTAAATAGTTTTTAGGTATTTAAAATAGGTTCGGGGTCCAATAAATTCCAGAAAAATTACCCTAAGTCCAGTTTTTTATTTTACACCCAAAAATATTATTTCCATGATATTTTAATATTGTTTATTAACAATTAAAAATTATTTAATATTTGAAAACCCTGATTTTAATTTCAGAAAATTCCCAGAAAATTCCAGAAAATTGTGAAAAATCCTAATTTTAATATTTTTAAAAAATCAGGGGCTTACAAAAAACTAACCAAGTTTCCTCAACAGCTGGCTCTGGCTCAACATGCTCTACGGGTGCTATCTCAACTACTCGCCATCCTGTGGCCCGTAATAGGTGGAACACATCTCATCTAACCAATCATCTGAAAAATATATCTAGTCAGGATTGGAGCGAAGTACAAAACTCTAAAAATAATTCCAAATACATGGTAGAGATGTAAACCCCCTGATTTTTCAAGAATTTTTAATTTAGAATTTTCCTAAATTTTCTGTATTTTTCTGGAATTTTTCTCTAATTAAACTAAGGTTCTTTAATTATTAAAGGATTTTTAGATGTTATTATTAATATTAAAATATTATGAAAATAATATTTTATGGTGTAAAATGAAAATCTAGACATAGGATAATTTTTCGAGAATTTATTGGACCCCGAAAGTATTTTTAAAGTCCTAAAAACTATTTTTTTAATTAAACCAAATTGAACCCATATTAAACCGAACCGGACCGGCCGGTCTACCCGAACCAGCCCAACCCCTTAGCGGGTCAGATTCGGGTCAGACCCGACCCACTTGGACCCGCCCGACCCGCTAACTCCTCCTCTCCCAAACGCACAACCCCCGACTCCTCTCCTCCCCGCCGCCGGAACGTCCGTCGCCGCCGCCCGCTCGCGTCCCCGACCCCTCGCTCCGCCTCCCCTAACCCGCCGCGGTCATTCCCCTCTCCCTCACCGGCCTATAAAAGCTTCTCCCCCTCGATTCGGCCACCACTTCACCCCATGAACCCTAGCCGCCGCCCGCTTCTCCGGCCGACTCCGCTGCCCTAGCCTCCTGCCTGACCTCCTCCTCCTACTCTGGCTCCACCTCCAGATCCGCATCGCCTCCCGCCTCAGGCCCTCATCCCCGCCGTGCAGCCCGCTCAGCCTTGAGCCGACCATTCCCTTCTCTCCGCGAGCCTCGCCGAGCACCGGACCACCTCTCCCCAGTCCAGCCCCTCCTAGCCGCTCCGGCTCCGGCCGACTCAGCCGAGCAGCTCGCCCCACCGAGGCCAGCAAACTTCGGCGACACCCCAGTAAGCAGATGCCCTAGGGAGGACACGAACATAGCCGCCTCTGACCCTGACACGTTTCGGACAGGTGTCGGACACGAGAAACGCAGTTTCCCGGAGCCCTGTTCAGGTACTCATATCTCTCTCCTCGTAGCTCTGTTTCTCGTTCCATCAGTTGCATCGCGTACCCTGCGTGACCCTCTCGGTGCCCGTGCAACCCGCTCGGTGCATCGCGTCCTGTGGCGATCGCGAACCGCGATCCAAAAACAGGAAAAAATAATGCCCTGATTCACCCCGGAACTGAGTACGCTCCGCCAAACGGGACGACTTGGTCGCACGCGGTCTTCACCGATACGTGCGCGTCGTTGATACGGACGTGCGAGATTTCACAGAAGTTGATTCGGATGTGCGTGCACACCGGAATCAACGCGTATCCGCGGACACCGTCCCGTATTCGACCTTTCTGAATCTCGCTGTAACTTAGTGTACACACGTCGGATCGAGACAAAACTTGTGCCATCGGACTCGTAGCAATACGCTGGTCCTGTGAGCCAAGTTTGGTTCGATTCTGAGAAAGTTGACAAAATCGCGTGTCGTGGGCCCCACAGGCTCCACTTGACGGGCGATTTTGTGATGGGCTCATCGGAATCCAATTCTGGAAGTTCCGTTGGGTTCGTATCATCGTTCCTGACCTGTTGACACTAAGTTGGACAGATTTGGAGACCTTTGATCCTGACACGTTTTTCGGTGCAAAGTGGCCCACATATGGACCCCGCCTTGACCCGAAAATGTTATTTTCGCCCCTGTGTCCAAATTGGACTCAAGGACAGGCGTTTCTAGCTGATTAATATTTTCTAGATCTGATGGTGATATCTATTTCAGCAACCGGAGTACTGCTTGCAATCCCCGCTGAAGCCAGAGCTACAATTGGAGCCGGAAACCCAGGCAAGTGTACCTTGCCAATCTCTGCAGTTTTTGATACTTATTTCCTTGATATATACATTATTGTACATGCTTGACCTAGGACCGTATGACTTACTTAGCGTCCGATTACAGTCGGGTGCCAACACCGTACGCGGTGTTGTGTAAAGTCATCTAGAGATGGATACCGAGACCCTATACTTCTCGTACTTGCCTTATCAAGTACATTATACCCAGGACACCTGACACTATTCATAATACAGAATCGTCCTGAGATATTCATGGTGATTCTGTATAGGATACAGTTTTATGACTTATTCCTTTGCTTAGATATTATATGACTGGATGCATTAGTTATGATCATGTATAGCATGGACATGAGACATCGTGGACCTGAGATGTATGATTACATTGGGTGGGGAGAGTCACACAAACTACAGGTTGATTATATATTATGCCGGCGTCGTAGTCTCCCTTTGAGCTAGACAAACCACATGATATCACTGCTACCGGCTCTCCGACACAGAGCTTGTAGTAGTTTCAGCTTGAGTTCTAGTGCTGCTCTCATATTGCATATCACATAGTTGGTTATGTAGTTTACCCTATTATTTCATTATCTACTGCACTGCATTTATTTTGGCTTGAGCTTTCTTGTACCTTGCTATGTCTCCTGAGGATCTGGATCCAAATTATGTTCCCAGGATTAGCAAACGAGTTCGACCCAGAGATATACAGGATAAGAGCTTTAGCAAGAGCAGAAGCAGGAACAGTAGCAGGCACTGGAGCAGTACCAGATCCAGCAGTCGAGTGACTTCTACGGTATTTTTGAGTATATACTGTTTCCATACTCAGTACTTTTATTGATATCTTTGTTTTTGTATCTTGACAGTTGTATCAGACTTGTATCGGGCTTGTTCCCCGATTTATGTACTTGTGACTTGATGATGATGTTTATATTTTCTTTTATTGATATTGATATATTCATTTTCTGTAGATGAGATTAGTAGATTTAGACCCCTGACTATTGTTTTACAGCTTAAGTATGCCCCGATGGATCCATTAAATTGGGTTTGTCCATCGGTGCGTGCTGCTGGCCATTGCCATATGTCTAGTCCCTTGGTATTTTGGGACTGGGGCGTGACATGGTTTTTGTGGTGGCCCATACAGATCTACGACTAAATTGTTCGGTTTCAACTTAGGAACCGAACAGGCCTGCAATAAGATAGGATAAGTTTTAGGATCTCATCCACTTGCTTGAAACGTTTTTGATATCCGTATCGGATTTGAATCAATTTCTTGAATTGCATCCTGCCTTGATTCCTGTACGCCTCTTATTATTTATTTTGGTTGCAGAGTTATGGATTCACGAGCAAACGACGAGACTCCTGCAATATCACCACAGGATATTTTGGTAACCAATGAAGAGGAAGTAACACCAGTTTATGAAGGTCAATCCGCTCAACAGCACAGTCAAGCGAATCAGCAAGATGATATTCCACCATCGACGCAGTTTACTCCACCAATGCCCGTAATTCCACAAGGGCAGGCCATGGACGGACAGCAGATGTTTCAAATGATCTATGCAATAATGCAAGTTCAACAAGAGGCTTTGAGTCGCAGCCTAGTAAGCGCACTAGAGCAAGCAGATCTACCAGCACGACGATCAACAACGGGCTCTATCGCCGATTTTTGCCAGCTGAAGCCTCGTACCTTCTCAGGGAAAGAAGAGCCCACAGAAGTTCATGAATGGCTCACCAACACTCAATATCAATTAGAAGCAGCTGAGATTCCACGAGAACGTTGGATGACTGCCGTCAGAATGCAATTGACGGACAATGCACATCACTGGTGGCTATCTGAGGAGACACGGCTCGGACCAGACCGAGTCACTTGGGAAGAGTTCTCTAGACTCTTTCTGGAGATGTACATTCCAGCTATCGCTCGATCAGAACTTCGGGACAAGTTCAATTGCCTCACTCAGGACAGTATGACAGTAGAAGAGTACAACGCCGAGTTCATTCGTCTAAGTCGCTTCGCCCCAACATTGATCCCGACAGAAGAAGAGAAGGCCGAGAAGTTTTTCGATGGACTCAACATTGAGCTACAGAAACTAATTGGATCCGTTGCTTCCATATTTTACTCGGACGTCCTTGTTGCAGCCCGACGCATGGAGCGCATCACTAGAAGAGAGACCAGTCTGAAGCGATCGTCCACATCAGCACCATCCGGAGCACCACAAGAAGAAGTTGCAAAAAGACTTCACATTCACCAGCCACCAGAAGCATCTCCACAGGCAATACCTGTCTGTCCATATTGTCGCAGGCGAGGCCATATTGAGAACCAGTGCAGACGAAAAATGAGATTATGTTTAGCTTGCGGAACCAGTCAGCATTTATTAAGGGAATGCCCTGAGCGTCGAGAAAGAGCACCAAAGGTTAACCAGCAAGCGTTACCAGTACCGAGGCCAACCTATCCAATATTGGGAGCACCACAAACGAAAGTTCAAGAAGTCATACCACCAGTTCCAGGAGGGTATCAGCCGAGGCCACCTTTGATACCCCAGGCACTGCTCTTCCAGCAGGCTCAGCAGCAACAGAGGAATCGACTGCAAGGACGCGGACAAGCTTTTGCGATGACTTTGGAGGACACGCAAATTCATGGAGTAGCTAATGCGCGTAAGTTCTTGTAGTTTTCTGTTTCTAGATCGTGCCTATTGGTTCGTGACCCTAGCCTTAACCTGATAATTTTAACTTGCTAATAATAGATAATCTAGTGATAACCTACTAATTTTGAACTTGTTAAATAACCTAGAATGTTTTATAACTGATAACCTGATATGTTTTTGAAAGATAACCTGGTTTTCAAAAAAAATTATAATTTTCTAAATTTTCTTCATCCGGGAAATTTTATAACTTACATCACTTAGGGAAATGATTTTTCCTATGTGTTATTCTTACACCCTCAACTTTGATAGTAATGTGCCTCGAACAATGTTTGCGACCGTGTCATCTCTGTTGACCGGTTATTCTTTGATTGCGAGAACGCAATCCTCTTAAGGGGGGTAGATTGTAAACCTCCTGATTTTTTAAGAATTTTTAATTTGAAATTTTTCTAAATTTTCTGTATTTTTTTGGAATTTTTCTCTAATTAAACTAAGGTTCTTTAATTATTAAAGGATTTTTAGATGTTATTATTAATATTAAAATATTATAAAAATAATATTTTATGGTGTAAAATAAAAATCTAGACATAGGGTAATTTTCCGGAAATTTATTGGACCCCGAAAGTATTTTTAAAGTCCTAAAAACTATTTTTTTAATTAAACCAAATTGAACCCATATTAAACCGAACCGGACCGGCCGGTCTACCCGAACCGGCCCAATCCCTTAGCGGGTCGGATCCGGGTCAGACCCGACCCGCTTGGACCCGCCCGACCCGCTAACTCCTCCTCTCCCAAACGCACAGCCCCCGACTCCTCTCCTCCCCGCCGCCGGAACGTCCGTCGCCGCCGCCCGCTCGCGTCCCCGACCCCTCGCTCCGCCTCCCCTAACCCGCCGCGGCCGTCCCCTCTCCCTCACCGGCCTATAAAAGCTTCTCCCCCTCGATCCGGCCACCACTTCACCCCCTGAACCCTAGCCGCCGCCCGCTTCTCCGGCCAACTCCGCTGCCCTAGCCTCCCGCCTAACCTCCTCCTCTTACTCCGGCTCCACCTCCAGATTTGCCACGCCTCCCGCCTCAGGCCCTTGTCCCCGTCGTGCAGCCCGCTCAGCCTCGAGTCGACCATTCCCTTCCCTCCGCGAGCCTCGTCGAGCACCGGACCACCTCTCCCCAGTCCAGCCCCTCCTAGCCGCTCCGGCTCTGGCCGACTCAGCCGAGCAGCTCGCCCCGCCGAGGCCAGCCGACTCCGGCGACACCCCAGCAAGCAGATGCCCTAGGGAGGACATGGACACAGCCGCCTCTGACCCTGACACGTGTCGGACACGAGAAATGCAGTTTCCCGGAGCCCTGTTCAGGTACTCATATCTCTCTCCTCGTAGCTCTGTTTCTCATTCCGTCAGTTGCATCACGTACCCTGCGTGACCCTCTCGGTGCCCGTGCAACCCGCTCGGTGCATCGCGTCCTGTGGCGATCGCGAACTGCGATCCAAAAACAGAAAAAAATAACGCCCTGATTCACCCCGGAACTGAGTACGCCCCGCCAAACGGGACGACTTGGTCGCACGCGATCTTCACCGATACGTGCGCGTCGTTGATACGGACGTGCGAAATTTCGCAGAAGTTGATTCAGATGTGCGTGCACACCGGAATCAACGCGTATCCGCGGACACCGTCCCGTATCCGACCTTTCTGAATCTCGCTGTAACTTAGTGTACACACGTCGGATTGAGACAAAACTTGCGCCATCGGACTCGTAGCAATACGCTGGTCCTGTGAGGCAATTTTGGTTCGATTCTGAGAACGTTGACAAAATTGCGTGTCGTGGGCCCCACAGGCTCCACTTGACGGGCGATTTTGTGATAGGCTCATCGGAATCCAATTCTGGAAGTTTCGTTGGGTTCGTATCATCATTTCTGACCTGTTGACACTAAGTTGGACAGATTTGGAGACCTTTGACCCTGACACGCTTTTCGGTGCAAAGTGGCCCACATATGGACCCCGTCTTGACCCGAAAATATCGTTTTTTCCCCTGTGTCCAAATTGGACTCAAGGACAGGCATTTCTAGCTGATTAATATTTTCTGGATCTGATGGTGATATCTATTTTAGCAACCGGAGTACTGCCTGCATTCCCCGCTGAAGCCAGAGCTACAATTGGAGCCGGAAATCCAGGCAAGTGTACCTTGCCAATCTCTGCAGTTTTTGATACTTATTTCCTTGATATATACATTATTGTACATGCTTGACCTAGGATCGTGTGACTTACTTAGCGTTCGATTATAATCGGGTGCCAACACCGTACGCGGTGTTGTGTAAAGTCATCTAGAGATGGATACCGAGACCCTATACTTCTCGTACTTGCCTTATCAAGTACGTTATACCCAGGACACCTGACACTATTCATGATACAGAATCGTCCTGAGATATTCATGGTGATTCTGTATAGGATACAGTTTCATGACTTATTCCTTTGCTTAGATATTATATGACTGGATGCATTAGTTATGATCATGTATAGCATGGACATGAGACATCGTGGACATGAGATGTATGATTACATTGGGTGGGGAGAGTCACATAAACTACAGGTTGATTATATATTATGCCGGCGTCGTAGTCTCCCTTTGAGCTAGATAAACCACATGATATCACTACTACCGGCTCCCCGACACAGAGCTTGTAGTAGTTTCAGCTTGAGTTCTAGTGCTGCTCTCATATTGCATATCACATAGTTGGTTATGTAGTTTACCCTATTATTTTATTATCTACTGTACTGCATTTATTTTGGCTTGAGCTTTCTTGTACCTTGCTATGTCCCCTGAGGACCTGGATCCGGATTATGTCCCCAGGATTAGCAAACGAGTTTGACCCAGAGATATGCAGGACATGAGCTTTAGCAGAAGCAAAAGCAGGAACAGTAGCAGGCACTGAAGCAGTACCAGATCCAGCAGTCGAGTGACTTCTACGGTATTTTTGAGTATATACTGTTTCCATACTCAGTACTTTTGTTGATATCTTTGTTTTTGTATCTTGACAGTTGTATCAGACTTGTATCGAGCTTGTTCCCCGATTTATGTACTTGTGACTTGATGATGATGTTTATATTTCCTTTTGTTGATATTGATATATTCATTTTTTGTGGATGAGATTAGTAGATTTAGACCCCTGACTATTGTTTTACAGCTTAAGTATGCCCCGATGGATCCATTAAATTGGGTTTGTCCATCGGTGCGTGCTGCTGGCCATTGCCACGTGTCTAGTCCCTTGGTATTTTGGGACTGGGGCGTGACAAGAGAATATATGACAAGTAATAGAAAAGAATACAAGATGTACAAGTAACTAGGAAATAAAAATATAACTAAGATAAGCAGGTAATATATACTGGAAGATAAATACAGGCAATATGGAATAAACTACAAGCAGGAGAAACAAGAATACTAATTAAGTGCCTTAGAGTACAAGTTCGTTATGTGATCGGCTTAGGTTGAACACGAATACACTAAGGTAACTCGATTATACGTGATGTGTATAATCGACATGAACACGAATACACTATAGGCTTGATCACATAACCAACTTCTACTCTCCTGCTTCAACCAATACTCATAAATCTGATCATGACACGTTACATACACGAATAATATAAGCACACGGAGAACACGAGCACAAGGAATATCCGATGCACACGATAAAATACATGTTGAATGAGTATCTGGAGTACACGATAAGGGATAACATCTCCTGACATGATCCATATAGTAACAGTCCGTGTAACAACGTGTCAGAATCAAGTATACAATTTTAGAACATGTGATATATACACTATCATGAAATAAAAGCTAACAGAGAGATGTACTCGCCTGTGGTCCTGAGCAATAAATGAGTCTCGGTGTCCAAACTGGTGTCACAGAGACCTATATATGAATTTTCATGTCATTTGGGTGTAAATAAGTGATAAATAAGCTAAAATGAGATATAATATAATTTCTAGGCCATTTCTAGGTTATACTAGTCAAACTAAGTGGAACTATGTCAACACTAGTCAAAATTAAGTTATACCTAGGTTTCTAGGTCCATACCTTGAAGGTAATAGCTAAACTTGCTAATATCACTAAGGTATATACATATGCTAGTTAATAACTATGAGTTACATCTATATTATCAATATCTTAGCTATACACATACTACCTTAGTATGTAGGCTAATTACCCTTACCCCATATAGCTAATACCTTAGTGCAACTCATAAAACTTATTACCTTACTCTACTTGTATTACCTAATATCTTACTAGTATATTAGCTCTCAACCAAAACTTAACTTAATACTCCAAACCCGATTACCTTAATCCTAGTACTCACTTATCATGACTTACCTACACTAGCCCTCTAGGTACCTATTTGGCACCACATATAAAACACTTATACCGAACACACACACACACACACACACACACACACACACACACACACACACACACACACCATCACTCATGCCTATAGGCATTGATACACTTGTGCTCTGCTCATTATAGTGCACTCACTACTGTTACAGTTCCAGATTCACACTTCTCCCACACTCTCTTCTCATAATCTTCATACCACATACCTCTATCCATGTTACTGATACTTATATTAATATCCTTGCTCCACACTCATACGTGCTATATGCAGTTCAAAGTATTCCTAGGAACACTCATTAACACTGCGCTAGGATGTCCAAGCACTGCTGTAACTAAGAGAAGTTGCCACTACTTTAGGAAGAAACAACTCCTACTGGTACCCAACCACAGACAACAAGGTTTCACATACTGTTGCTGCTGCAACTGCTCTAAATGACATGACCTGATACTAATAACCCTTCCTCAACAACTGGTATTGCTGCTACTTGAGCTTTACCTCAAACATGTTGCATATCTACAACTTGTTAGTGCAATACCCGAGCACCAAGTCTATACCAACTGCTCTATTTTACCCCATATTTAGTCCACAACTGTACTACCCGAGCTAACTCTTTCCCCTCATCACTAAACACAATGACCCACAGCTGATACCCATATATTCCTGAACACTAGCCGAGCTAACTTACCTGCAGAACTGACTTAGGACACCCTATCTACCTGTGCATTTCCTGCAACCACAAGCTTACCCCTCACACTTGCTCGAATGTGCACTTGACCCCAACCTCTGCAACTTCTTGTGTAGAGGCTACACCCTACACTAATGCACCTGGTTGGTACCATAACTGATACTCATACTCATACAACATCTCCCATACTCACATACACACATCACATAGCACAACACATTCTCAAGCGCACACACACACGCCAACACAAGCACTCTCTCAACCCAAGTCTCCATGGTCTTCACCAAGGCATACTAACATCTAATCCCCCATCACCTCACTTCTAATACCCATCTCAAAAGCACACCACACCACACACAAGTATGACAACCTTATACCACAAATAATTCATCAAACACCCAATGTGCATCACTCTTTGATACACAATAATACCATGATACTCTCATGATACCCACTACCAATATCACAATACACCACCTATGCACATGGTACTCATCTAATAAACTAAATAGAGTATGAACAATATTAGAAATAGCTAATCTAATACAATATGAGAAAATTTACATGCTAGGACTACAAATACATGGAAATACCAAAATTTTACCCCTGTATCATGGTGTATCATGATGCGGACTTTTTGAATCCAATTGTGGACACTCAACTAACCTCACACAACCAATCTAAGTCTAATTATACATAATGACAAATACTTGGTGCACCAATCTTGGATTTCTCCCAAATTGGGCACAAAACTTAATGTAGAAGTCACAATATGGGTCTTATAAACCTAGAACTTCTTCCTATGGGTAGCCCTAAGCCATAAGAGGGTTCATAATGATCAAATACATGAATTAGAGTCTAAATTATAGGAGAAATCAAAATTTTATCTATTGGGAGATGGATTCCTAATAAATTGCTCCAATGGACACAATTATGACACAAGATCCTAGTCAATTCCTCCTTCTCCAAGTGTTCCTTACAATCCAAGCTCCAATGTTGCTTAGATGATAAAAATTGAAGGGGATGAGAGTGATTTAAGAGAAATTTGGTGGATGAATGAGTCAATTTGGGGAAGAACACAATTAAGAATCTAATTTTAGAGTAAAATAAAGTAAATAGAGAGAGAAACCCCCTTTTATAGTGGCCGTCCTCATTTCCACTCTCCTAAGAAATTACACAAAGTATAATATATCCCTACTAGTTAGTTATGGAGAATTACTTAGGAGGGCTATATTAGGAATCATCTAATTCTAATAAAAATTAATCTAATCTCTTTAATTAACTAAAGGGAATGAGTCTAATGGACCTACTCTAATGTTGGCTCAATGTGTCATGATTAATCTAATTGGGTCTACTAGTATCAAGTCCAATAAATAGGCTACTCCATTAACTATTAAATCATTAGCACTATATATATAATATAACACTATATATAATATAATACAAAATGGCAAAATTATCCTTGTCTAGAAATATGGTAGTGACACCTCTACCCTCTCTCTCCCCCAATGGAGGTCGGTCACGTGGCGGTTGTAAGGGTGGTTGTACGCATTTGGTTGTAGGCATAGCAAAGCATTCACCATTATCCCCATTACAGCATGCCTCCATCTAATTTCACCACCATTTTTCTCGAGATATCTGATATACTCTGACAAGGCTCTGATGCAGACTGTTCACCGCTTACACGGACTCGTAACGTAATGTACGCTCGTCCGCATGCCATGAAACCAACTGGATTTAGGACATCAAGATCACCATACGACACAAGTTTTATTCGATTTTTGTTAGTATTTTTTGGACGGCATTTTTTTTCGATAACTCCATCAAACTACTTGATCATGCCAATCCATATATCATATTTCGATTATTACAACTTTTGTGAGTTTGTAGTTTCGTTCTTGTGATATCTACCATCTTAAGGTCAGTTTTTAGTTGAATCTAACACTTCTTCATTTTTGCATCACGTAGGCTCTGGAAAGCTATCAAACTTCAACTCCGACCTATGTTATTGGGACTATTTTCATACTCTTTGATTCTTTCCAACGAGCTATACACTGAGTTTAGGTTCATTTTCACTTTCAAATTGGGAATGAATATTTGATTATTTTCGTGTTCGACACGTTCATGCCAGGATATGTCGACTTTTCCAAGTACAGGGGCTAGACAAGTATACCTTGAATCGTATTTTAGTTTACTTAGATATTATTATATCATTATGGTTATAATAGTGACTTGCAATTGATATATGCACGCCTGACTCTTACTCGGATGCCATCGACCATCGGTGTGCATATTAGCTATAGGTTTCATTATTATCAAGATTATGTGTATTGTAAATGATTATTATGTTATAGTATATCCCTTTGATATGGATATAGACCTAAGATACATAGTTGTTCATATACATATAATATTAAGACATGTACTCATATCCGACACATACCCATATCAGATGTGTACTCGTATTCGTTGTCGAGACGATCGAGATCTGTCATTACCAAAATAAGTCAAATTAGTGACATTATCAGCGACTCCATAACCAAACGTCGCCAAAATTATCAATTTAGCGACTCCAAATAAATGTGTCACAATGGGTTGCTAATTTCAACAATGATGAAGTAGTAACTACAATTAGTATTAGGGAAAGCATCATAGCTAAGAGTCGCTACACGTCACTAATTTTTTAATAATAACAACATTTAGCAACATATTGGAGTACGTGTTGCTAAAATTTAATATCTACGATATTTATGATGTTTATTTTGAAATGTTGTTAAATATTTAATATAGCCGATCAGAATTCACGTTCCCCCCATTCTCTCAAAATCATTCTCAAAATTTTCATCTTCCCTCCTCCTGTGCAATTTTGAATATTATACGAGACCGTCGAAAATTTTGAATATTATACGAGATCCTAAAATTAAATGGAGGGTTGTGTGACTTAGGTTATTTAGTTTAGCATGATTAGGATATCTGACTTGGGTTATTTAATTTTTTTAACCAATCAAGAATGATACATGTGACACTGTTGTTTGCTTCTTTTCCGATCTCAGCAGCCACACAATCCTCTGATGCTCTTGAGTTCCAAACGTTCAACAATATGACTGAGACAAGAAACAAACATGATATCCATAAAGTCGTCCTGTTGAAATTGCCGTCAGAAATGTTGTATAGTTGCTGAGATCAGGATAAAAGCAAACAACAGTGTTACAAGTCTCATTCTCGATTGACCATGACAAAACTAAAAATAACCAAAATCACACGACCCCCACTATTCAAAACTAAATAACCAAACTCACACAACCCTAACATATTTTTATTTAACTTTAGGGTCATGTATAATATTCAAAATTTATGTTTTGGTCTCCATTTTGGACGGTCAGACAAATCAGTCGTTCACTACCAAAAAAAGTCAAATTAACGACGCCCAAAAACGTCGCTAAATGACAAAAAAATGTCGCTAAACACGTTTAGCGACGTAATTAGCGACGTTTTAACGCAGTCGGAAGAAACCAAGTCGCTGAACGGAAAAACGTCGCTAAACGTCGCTATGCCGACATTTTTTAGCGACTTTATTGAGTCGCTAAATGTAGCGACGTTTAGCGACACCGCATCACGAAATAGCGACGTTTATTAAAGTCGCTAAACGTCGCTAATTAGCGACTTATATAGCGACGTAACAGCGACGTCTTTAATGACCTGGCAGTACTGCCATGTCAGCAATTTGTGACGTACAGCGACATATTTAGCGACGTTTAGCGACGTCGTTAGCGACGTCTAATGACATGTCGCTAAGTAGCGACTTGTTTAGCGACTTATAAAAACGTCGCTAGACGTCGCTAAACGTCGCTAAATACGTCACTAAATTTACAAAAAAGTAAAAAAAAACCTGAATTGTTCCAAACTATTATTCCTGCAATTTATAAATTTCTAATTAAAAATAGACCCGGAGCAACCCTCCGTTGAATTCTATGGGTTCGCCGACCCCTTCGGTGGAACACTCAACACCGGATTAACAATATTTAATATGAATAAAAGTATCACAGTCATACAATTAATACACACAAATATTATAGACAGACAATAAAAGTATCACAGTCATAAAAGTATCACAGTATCACAGTCACACAAAATGGACATAAACAGCATCACAAAATACATAATATATAAGTATCAGAGTATCATAGTAACACAAAATTCATAATATATAAGTATATGAAACATCATAGTATCAATCTCGAGGATTTCCAAAACAGGACAGATACCAGTCCCTCAAATACTGCGCATAAATAGCGTTTATGTTATCAAGCTCCGCTATGGGTGCTGGGTGACTGGAACTCCCCGTCTGAGATACAGCCGCGATAGGTGCTGGGTGACTGGAACTCCCCGCAGGTGGTATCTCTTCCTCCTTAACAGTAGGAGGCATCACTTCCTCCTTAACAGTAGAAGGCATCACTTCCTCCTTAATAGTAGGAGGTGTCGCTCTCTTGGGTGCCATCTGGTAAGATAGATGAAAACAAAGAATTAGCAAAGAATTAGCTATTGGACCGGAACGGAAGAATTATATGACTCACAAAGAATTAGCTATTGGACCGATTTAATGAACTAGTTTGAAAATATGATCCAATATTAAATTATATGATTGTAATTAAAATTGAAATTGAATGGAATCAAGTTATTCTCATTCCAAGTGCACTATACAAAGAATTAGCTATTGGACCGATTTAATGAACTACGATTTTGCAGATGTGTGAATAAGGTTGCTACTACTATTTCTTCACCCGATTTGAATAGCCGATTTCTTGATTCGAAGTACAACACTAAAGGAACTCTTTTTATTGTTACTGACATTTAGATAGATAGCTGGACTTGGCAATTCCGGAGAACTTGAGCAAATGCAAAGTGCATCGAGACATTGGCTCCTTATTTGTAGTTCATAAGCGACCACTCGAGGAATAACAATAAATAAAGATGATGCATAATTAGAAACCATACTGGAACATCACAATAAAAAGAAAATCTCAATCTTAGAGTTTTTCAGCAAACTGGCAATGAGCTTGTATCTAGCAAAAGACCAAAAGTAAGAAAATAATTGCACGGCAGAGATAAAAAGGAAAATGATTTGTCAAAATGGATAAAATTTGATCTAGTGAATTAAAGAAATGCATATGTACCTTGGATGCCAAGTTCTCCATCTGGTAATTCCTAGGAAATACGCGTGGTTTAGACATGTATACTTTGGGATGTTAGCCAATATTAGATTCTTCACTCTGGAATTTGGACCAATCGTAGATGACTTCCAGGCAACATTTTCTTAAGATAGTTTTTAAAGAATCAAAGCTACCAGCAGTGAATGTTACATAGATGTTCTGGTATGTTGTCTCTTTTGTATCACCTATCAAGATGGCAAGCTATGCATTCAAGTAAGACAAAGCAATTTCTTATCCAGGTCTAGTAAGACACAATAATTTCTCAACTGCAAACACATTATGCTCAACTTACTCAAAGGCCCAATTGGCACTAACCAAAACTTACACTATATATTTAGCTCTTGTTCCAACTGCCAAAGATTTGAAAAACTTGGGTTTTGACATAAAACCATGTTGGACTATTGCCCTACATGCAAAAGAATGATGATGATGATTAGATTAAAAATGTTTGGTATGATTTCTTAGTTAAGATCAATATTCTTTAGTTTCACCTGAGTTATTTGTCGGCTGTAATGGTTTCCTCGTATAAGAGTTATACGATCTGGATACCCCTCAACATCTATAATGTATTACTATCAAAACTAGTTTGTATTGTGTGTAACCCCTCAACATCTACAGACAAAAATTGGAACCTTTGAAGTTGTTGTTGATTTATACCAATATTTTGGTAGTTGTAGCGACGCCCTTTAGGAACAATAACTCGAGTCCAGCTAAGTAATTTGAAATCCTATTAATAATGTCATTAAAAACTTTAATGTGATACCCTAAACCTAAAAACCCTAAACCTAACCCTAATCCTAACCTTAACCCCAGGTCAAAAAACCTAACCCTAATCCTAAACCTAACCCTAACCCTAACCCTAATCTGCGTCTGTGTGTGTGTGTCTGCGTGTGTGTGTGTGTCATGTGTGTGTATCGTGTGTGTGTCTGCGTCTGTGTGTGTGTCGTGTATGTATGTCGTGTGTGTGTGTCTGCGTCTGTGTGTGTGTGTCGTGTGTGTCTGTTAGTGTCTGTGTGCGTGTGTCGTGTTTGTGTGCGTGTGTCGTGTCTGTCAAGTGTGTCTTGTGTCAGTGTCACATGAGAGAGGGAGAGAGAGAGAGAGAGAGAGAGAGATTACCTAGAGCTCGAGGAGGAGGAGGGGGATGCCGGAGTAGCCGCAGCGGTCGGAGACCCGGTCGCCGGAGAGGGGGGGCGGGGGAAATCGAAACGTTTCGAAATTTTTGACAGATAGAGAAAAGAAAACTGAGCCCTAATTAACCAAAATTTAGCGACGTTTAGAGACGTCAAATAAAAACGTCGCTAAAATAAACATCAGCGACGCCAAAGACGATGCTAAATACGTTGCTAAATATTTTTGATAGATACGTCGCTAATTACGACGCTAAACGTCGCTAAATCAGATATATTAGCGAAGTTTAGCGACCTTAATTGAACTTATAGCGACTATTCTTTTAAAATCTTAATAAAAGTCGCTAAACGTCGCTAAATGTCGCCATTTAGCGACGTCTAGCGACGATTTTTACAGAGTCGCTAATTTAGCGACGTTTTTACTAGGAGTCGCTAAATTACGTCGCTAATACCGCTTATTCTAGTAGTGGTTAGGATGAGACCCAAACTCTATTCTGGATAATATGAAGACCTAAACGTAAATTTTTAATATTATACATGTTAAGGTGGTCCCTCCATAAGTGGAGAGAAAGGTGTTGTTGTTCCTAAGGTTAATGAACCTTGGTTGAAACAAATCTTGGAGGAGAAGCTAACATCCTCATGAGGCTATATAAGGAGGAGGTTTGGGAGAAGTTTGGGTGATCCTTTCTTGTGCTCTTGGTGCTACTTGCTAGTGGTGTTCATCCGGACGGTACTTCTTCCTCGGGTGCTTCTTCATCAAAGTGTGTATATATTTTTTTATGAGAGTTTGTGAGCCTCTTGAGTGAATCTAAGAGAGACATTGTAACTTGTAATCCTACTATTCTTAGCGGAGAAAGAAAGAAAAGAACTATAGTTTTTCGAGGACGTATGCATATTGTCGAACCTCATTAATTCTTTAGTGTTCTGTATTTTATTTTATATAGCTTTTGCTTTCATCGTGATAGCTCACTTCCAATCCAACAAGCTTCCGCTTTTAGCGTGTAAGCCATCTCCATCCCAACAAGTGGTATCAGAGCATACCCAACAAGTGGTATCAGAGCCATACAAGCTTGTTGATCGTGATGGCAGAATCATCATCTTCTACCTCCTCAACCATGATCAAGCTCACATCTTCAAACTATTCCATATGAAGGCCACGAATGGAAGATATCCCCTATTGCAAGGATCTGTATGAAGTATTACTCTGTAATGGACATAAGCTAAAAGACAAATCTGATAAAGATTGGATCATTCTAAATCGTAAAGCTATTGGAGAGATCTGTCCATGGATCAACCAAAGCATTTTTTACCATATTTCCAAAGAAACTGATGCTCATCAAATGTTGAAGAAATTGGTATCGATGTACGAGCGAGAGTGTCAGGCCCCAGAACCAGAATACTAGAGAGTGGGGGCCGACAAAGCCATCTACGTATACCAGAGTACTCCAGTACCTCGAGATACGGTCACGGCTGTGAATAGACATAGATGGTTAATATTATAATCCATCAGTCAACCTAAGTCAAGCAATCCTTGTGTCTCAATCACAAGCAAGAATCTATAATATACAAAGAAATATGACCATCTGAAGCAAAATAGTAAAGCGTCCCAAACCATATATACATAGCTGATCATGAAGCTAGTGATACAAAATAAAGAACTATCAAGAGTATAAGTCATACATGATCAACTCTAGCTATAATATAGAATATGCTAATCATGCCATACCCAGTAGGCGACGTATCAAATCCAAAATATGAGCTAATAGGTTCTCGGGGCTAAACGCCACAAAAGAATATTTACGATAAGTGAAAGAACAAGATAAAAATTTACTTAATCGGTCTGGCGTTATGAGACTCGTCTCACTATTCTAGTATTCATACCTGATATATACGTATTATACATGTATAGCTTGCTTATTATTTAATTGCTTACATCTTGCTTTATGCCATTCATGCATTGTTTAGATTATTTTTGTAAGTTTTCGTTAGTTGTATGCTTTGGACCGTTGGTCCCTTGGTTTTCTTGGTGAGTGACTGTGATGAACCTGGGTGAGAGTCATGGATTATGATCCAATGGCCTACAATCATTCTTTTGGCTATATAAGCAATCATATTCTTTTTTCTCTACTTTTCTTTTCTTTTCCTTTCATTTCTCTTTCCTTCTTCATTTCTTCCCCAGCAGAGAGCAGCAGCCGAGCTTGGCCTTGGCCGTAGGTGACCTTGGTAGTGTTGGTATTAGGCTAGAACTTGACCGTAGGCAAGTATATCTTGCCAACCGAAGGAACAATCTTGGATCTTGTTTTGATTCTTAGTATAGCTTATTTTATCATTTGATCGATTTTATTTTTGGGTAGCACTTAGAACTTGTCTTATTGATGGTTTTTATTTTCTTGGATTTGATTACTCTTGGAGCCCGAGAAAAATAAGTCAGAGAATGCAAGTTGGCCTGAGAATGTATACAAAAAGTACGCAGGGAATCCTTGTCGCATAAGCAAAGTTTCAGTGAACGCACAGAGATATTCTCGACCATTCTCGAGAATCATGTAAGAAGTCCACAGTTCTCAGTATTCTGTTCATCTAAGAGGAACATAGATGTACAGAGATATTTGTCAGCATTTTTGGTAAAATAAAATGAAGAGAGAGATCACGGTTTGTATCCCGATGTTTTGTTTGTCAGCAAGTCAAGGCTGAGCATCAGAGACCAGCAGGACTTTCTCAACCTTTACCAATTTCGGAGTGGAAGTGGGACCATATCACCATGGATTTTGTGATCGGTCTTCCTAGATCCCCAGCTGGCAGAGATGCAATTTGGATAATAGTGGATCGACTCACGAAGGTTGCTCACTTTCTCTCCTTTAGGGTGGGGCAGTCTACAGAACAGTTGGTTCGGATGTACATGAATCAGATTGTCAGACTTCATGGGGTGCCAACCATTATCGTATCAGATAGAGATTCTAGATTCACATCTTACTTTTGGCAGAGTCTATAGCAGAGTCTGGGTACCCGTCTAAAATTTAATACACTTATCATCCCCATACAATGGTCAGTCAGAACGTATGATCCAGACTCTATAAGATATGCTTCGATCATATACCCTTGACTTTGTTGGTTCATGGGAGGATCACTTGCACTTGGTCGAATTCTCCTATAACAATAGTTTCCAGGCAAGTATCCAGATGGCACCCTTCGAGGCACTATATGGCAGAAAGTGCAGATCCCCTGTAGCTTGGGATGATAATGGTGAAAGGCAATTGCTTGGTCACGAGATGATAGCCCAGACAGTTGAGGTAGTCAGACAAGTCCGGGGGTATCTTAAGGTGGCTTAAGATGAGAGATATTTCTCTGTCGGCGACCATGTATTCCTTTGGATTTCGCCTATCCGATGAGTCATCATATTTGGTGTATAGGGAAAGCTTAGTCTATGGTATATTGGTCCATTCGATATCCTCGAGCGAGTGAGAGATATTTCTTATTGCCTTGCTCTTTCGCCGTCACTTTGCGAGATACATACCATTTTTTATGTATCTCAGTTACGACGATATATACCGGATTCAAGCCATGTCCTAGACCATTCAGAATTGATCGTTAGTACCGACCTTTAGTATGATGAGAGACATGTATCCATTTTGGACCGGAGAGAGAAGATTCTTAAGAATCTGACTATTCGGTTAGTCCGAGTTGCTTGGGGGCATCACTCACCGGACGAGTTATCTTGGGAGCGAGAGGATGATATCCGTGCTCGATACCCATATTTGTTTGACTCGTGAGGTATACTTGTTTGTATATCTCGTACCCTGATCTTGTCTTGTGCATACTTGTCTTGTCCTAGGATTGTGCTTAATTCCCGTATGCCCTTGCTTACCATGATTGCATGTCCCCAGAGTTTCTTGCTAGACCCCGTTCTTTATTAAAATTTCGAGGACAAATTTTTTTAAGGAGGAGAGAGTTGCGAGACTCGTCTCACTGTTCTAGTATTCGTACCTGATATACGTGTATTATACATGTATAGCTTGCTTATTATTTAATTGCTTATATCTTACTTCATGCCATTCATGCATTGTTTATGTTATTTTTGTAAGTTTTTCTTGGTTGCATGCTTTGGATCGTTGGTCCCTTGGTTTTCTTGGTGGGTGGCTACGATGAACCCGGGTGAGAGACATGGATTATGATCCAATGGCCTACAATCAATCCTTTGGCTATATAAGCAATCCCATTCTTTTTTCTCTACTTTTTTTTTCCTTTTATTTCTCTTTCCTTCTTCATTTCTTCCCCAGCAGAGAGCAGCAGCCGAGCTTGGCCTTAGTTGTGGGTGTTGGTATTAGGCTAGAACATGACCGTAGGCACTTACATCTTTCCAACCTAAGGAACAACCTTGGATCTTGTTTTGATTCTTAGTATAACTTGTTTTATCATTTGATCGTTTTTATTTTTGGGGAACTCTTAGAACTTGTCTCATTAATGGTTTTTATTTTTTTGGATTTGATTGCTCTTGGAGTCCGAGAACAGCAAGTCGGAGAATGCAAGTTGGCCTGAGAATGTATACAAAAAGTATGCAGGGAACCCTTGTCGCATATGCGAAGTTACATTGAGCGCACTTATGCATTTCACAAATTTTTTAGAAAGTGTGACATGATATGTTAAGTATTCAGGGCGTACTTCTCTACTCCAACGTACATTTTGTACTAAGGCAATTCTTTTAAAAGTACACCAATCCTACTTGGCACACTTTGAATGGGTTTATAAGTCATGAAGAATGTACGCCACTACTTGAAAAGCCAAGTTGGCGCACTTTGCAGATATTGTAGAGTTGGAGCACTTTGGCGAACTTTTTTTCTCGGCGCACTGTCCCTTCTAGAGAATGGCACACTTTGCTGTGTGGCGCACTATGTGACATTCTCCAGAGATGGCGCATTTTGTAGGCTTTCGTATTGCATAATGACTAAGCAAAGACTTCTGACCATTCTTGAGAATTGTATTCTCGATTTTTGTGCCTGGTCTTGGAACTTATATTTTGTCTTTTAGTAGACCTTCTTGTGCTTGTTTGTGCGCCAACCTCACTTCTGGCATACTTGATGAAAGTGCGCCAAAGTCGTAGCTTGGGTACTTTTATTTGTGCGCCAATGATAGATTTATGCGCCAAGCTCCTGGTTCGCGCACTTCTATCATTGTGCGCCAAGATCCTAGAAGTGCGCTTTAGTATGATTATTTGCCATCTTTGCTTGGATCACCTTTGTATCAAAGTGTGCCAGAATTTCTCAAAATAATGATTTGTGCGTCAATACGTGTTTTTGTGCTAATGGTGGTTTTGACCTATTGTCGCGGATGTTATTTTCTTGTCTGATGTTATGCGCCAACCCTGAATTGTTAATTTATGTGCCTGTATGTAAGTATTCTCTTTAACATGCTTAAATCTTGATGATTCTCTAGTTCTCTTTTATTCCGTTATTTTAGTTAAATCCTGGTTATTTTTTGAGCATGACATTCTTGATATTGATCCTGATTTCCTGACATAATTTAGTGATTGTACATTATAAATGAACTCCTGATTCCTGATATTGTACTGATACACCTGATCCTGATAATCCTGATAGTGGCTCGACGTAGCGCACTCCTGACTTAGGAATTTTTGTATCTGTCCTGATCAAGGCTATTAATAGCACCTGTATTGCATGACCTGTATCTCCGTAGTTGATTTTGATTATACTCGTCAAGTTACTATCCCGGTCTTGTATCATGTCAAAGGCAGATTCCTGAGCACCACGATCGGGAATCCTTGATAAATGTCTAGGCTATTAACTAGAATAATAATCTAGAAAGCATCTAGAAAGATTTTTTGGCTACATGCAATTCCGGTATCCCAGCGACACCTGATGGATTTGGAGCTCTCCGTCGTGAGGGACACACTTCCAGCACCACATTGAGTATTGCACTACTAAAAAAATAAGAAATAATTATACCTGATATATCTATACCATGTACCTGTTTCGTCTGGATAATCCGGATAGTCTACAAGACATGTGGCTGTAAGGAATCTCAAACTGCATATGTTAGTAATTAGACTGTGATAACCCTAGTTAGCTAATGATAGTAAGCCGTAGGGCATGATTGGCCGTGATCGCTTGATTTTCAGTGTAGTCTAGTCTTGTCCTGATTTCATTGGCAGCTGATCCAAAAAAATGGTAATACGGGGTACTGATTTCAGATGTCCTTATTTAATTACTCATGTACTTCTTAACTGTTATTTTACCCGTTGCACTTATTTAACTGTCCTTAATGCTTTTCTTACTGATTTGTCTGCATGCTAATTTTAGTTCATCAAATTGGCTCCCTTGTGGTACTTGTTGTTTTGGGGTCTGCCCCACTGGTTTTGTAAGCAGGACCGTAGGATCTCCCGTACTTTCCGTCTCAAGATGGTGAACACGAGGAGCACCCGAGGACATGAGTGGGTTTCTTCTTTCTCACCCACTTGATCTTGTACATTATTCTTTTGAGGCGTCTAGCCACTGAGCACATGTTTAGCTCATGTTTTGGGTCTTGACATTCTACCCTGCGGGCCTACATGTAAAGCATATTCTAGACTATAGCTAGAGCTGATCATGTAACATTGTAATCGGCTAGTTCTTCATTTTTGTACTAGCTTCATAATCATCTGGGTATGTATAGTTTGGGATGCCTTACTATTATATGTTGGTGATTCATACATCTTGTAAACTTGTTGCTCGCCTGAGATTGTGACACCTAAGATTCTTGACCCAGGAGTGCTCGATGGATTGTAGAGTAAAACCCTCACATGTCTAGACAGCCGTGACCGTATCTCGGGGTGTGGAGTGCTCGGCTATACGTAGTTAGCTTTGTCTGTCCCCACTCTCCAGTATTATGGTTCTGGGGAGTGACAGGTGCTCTGCGTGATCACCATCCTCGAGAATGTACGAAAGATCCTCTGGCACCGCTACCGGATCTGCCAAGCAAAACCAGTGGGGTCAGACCCCAAATAGCAAGTACCACAAAGAAGGCCAATCTATGAACTAAAACCAATAATGCAATATAGAGCTACAAGATCCTAAGCAACATGTAACTATCAGGAAAAATATAAAGTGCACCAGGGAACAAGAAAATAAAAACGAGAAACCTGTAAAACAAATGGACGGGTGACATGTACGGGATCAGGTGAACATATATGGGATCATGCAAGGCGAGCAATAACATATAAGTAAATGGGTACATGTAGCATATATAACAACTGGGCAAGAAAAGTAAACGAGAAAAAAATAATACAGTATCAGAATTATGGCAAGAGCAAGAAAATATAAATAAAATGAGACAAGATCTAGTACAAGAGCATAGCAATAAATTGACTCCATCCAACAATCTCGGCCACACAAGAAATACGGCTTGCTATGTTAGCTAACTAGGGTTATCACAAGTCCTAATTACTAATAAGATGTAATAACTGAGAATTTCTATGGTTGCATGCCCTGCAGTCTATCCAAGCTATCTGGACCATAAAATAATCAAAGATGTACTGGTGCCCCACTCGACGGTGTGCTAGAAATGTGCCATACTCGACGACATGCTACAAATCCATTCAGGCTGACGTCAAGATAACATGACTGCATACAACCTAGAGATTCTCCCCTCCCATTGCTCTAATTATTTAAAATTAGTCATTAATCCTTAGCAGTTTGTTTCAAGATTCCGGGTGTGACATTTCAAAGAATCTATCCTATACATTTTTCTCCCCGCAGGGATGAACTAGACAAGACAATGATTTGAAAAGGACAAGACTATAGGAAAATAAAACCAAATAGATATAGGCATGACGAGCATATGCTATAACAGGCCACAACAAGTAATATACAAGTCAAGTGTATAATGGATGGATGGCCCAAACTATACCGGGACATGTCTAAATAGATGTATAATGGGTATATGTCCCCAAAGCTTTATACGACAGGTGTATAATGTGTAGGTGACCCCAAAACTATACATGATGTTAGGACGAGGCTAGTACAAGACAATGAACATGAGTGCACCATGACGGGTCACTATCAAGAATGTAGCTAGGACTGAGTATAATGGGTAGGTGTCCCAAAATATACAAGAAGCCGGGACTGAGTATAATGGGTAGGTGTCCCAAACTATACATGAAGCCGGGACTGGGTATAATAGGTAGGTGTCCCAAACTATACCAAAAACAAAGATGAGTAAGATGAGTACAGGACAAGGAACGGGTAGAGCCAAGAAGTAACATATGAAGAATATATTCATATAATATGCGCACAAGCGCCAAACAAAGAAAAACCTAGAAAAGTACAATAAAAAACAAAACATATGCAAAAGAGAACAAAACCGGTATACCGTCGGTATACTATGATATACCGTCTGTATGCCGTCCAAGACCAAACTAGAAAGGTAGAAAAAACAAGTCTGGGTAATCGGTATACCATCGGTATACTCCAATATACTGTCGGTATGCCGGACAAGAGATATCAAAATCACACCAGGTTTTCGATTCCAACAAATTGGTATACCGTCGATATACTACAGTATGCCGTCGGTATGCCGGTTCAAGTCACAACAAGTTCTAGGATTCCAAGTTGGGTCAAAATGGTATATCGTTGGTATACACTATTATACCGTCGGTATGCCGGTTCCCATAAATAATTCTAGGGAAGTCAAATCAAGACGGATGTTTCGGAATCGAAATCACGTTTCAAAACTTAACAAAAACTGGTCTAGCAAGATATCAAGTCTAATGGTAAGTCTTATATAGCATATATACTAAGTCTCATGATAAACACTCCGGTTATCGTTTTCGACACAAAGTTTCCTAACCAGTAAATATCAGGGTTTCTACAGGAAATGTCAAAATCAAGTTAAAACCAATTTCAAAAACTAGTCCATGACAAAAAATTACTAGAAAAATATATTTAATAAAATTATTATCATGAAATTCTAAGCATACACTACCAAGAAAATCAAAAACCACAATAAAGTCAAGTCGTTCAAGATTTTGGCAATATGTACTTGCCTCTAGTCAAGCTCTCAGCCTTAACCTTTAACTCTACCACCAAGAGGGGTTCAAAAACTACACTCTTAGTCCTCAAGACCAAGCTCCTATCTCTCACGAGAAAAGGAGAGGAAATAAAGAAGTGAAGAAAGAAAGAAAAGAGAGAGGAGAGAGAAAATCAATTCTTATATATATATAAGAGGTAATTTAATCGTGACCGTCCGATCTGCCTCGTCAGAATCCACGTCACGAGTTAAATCAATCTCGACCACTCAAAACAAAACCAAAAAACCAATGGATAATAGAAAGTATCGAACACTATTCACGAAAATATCTTAAAAGCAAAACAAATATCTGCCAAACAGTATGCCGCCGGTATGCCGGAGTATACCGCCGGTATGCCGGTCAGGTAGTAAAGTTTTAATTCTGAGAAAATTTTAAGATTCTACGAGATCCAATAAAATATAGTACATATAATATAAAATATGTATCAATATACCAATACAGATACTGTGAGACGAGTCTCACAGAGAGACTCCTCAAAACAAAACGTCGCTCATTCGACGTTTGGTGAACCTGAAATACAAAGGCGGTCAAAGTGTTTTTGAACATTTGAGTGATTTTTAAGAGTTAGTAAATCAACTCTCAACTATGAAGCTGGTGTTGGAAGATGAGCTATTAGCACTTTTGCTACTCAGCTTGTTGCCGGATAGTTGGAACACACTTGGGGTTTCCTTAAGTAACTCCGCTCCTCAAGGCGTCCTCACCTCAACCTTAGTGAAGGAAAGTTTATTGAATGAAGAAGCGAGGCAAAAAGAATAAGGCATATCAACCGAGTCGGAGGCTCTTGTTTCTGAGAATCGTGGAAGAAACCATCAAAGAAAATCCCACAACCGTGACTACTCCAAAGGCAGGCCTAGAGATCATTCCAAAGGGACTTCCAAACAAAGAAAGGAGATAGCATATTTTCATTGTGGCCTTAAGGGTCATATGAAAAGAGAATGTAGAAAACTCAAAAGAGAAAAGGGAAACGAATCAAATGAGAAGAATGAAGTCAAAGACACAACAACCACTGTTTCAAAAGGCGATGAGATAATCATCATTTGTGATGATAGTTTTATTAATCTAAGATCTCAAGATTCATGCTGGATTGTAGACTCTGGTGCATCATTCCATGTTACTTCCAGAAAGGAATTATTTACATCCTACACAAGCAGAGACTTCAAAAATGTAAGGATATAAAATGAATAAGTTTCTAAGATAATGGATAAAGGAGAAATAGCTCTTGAGACCAACATTAGCTGCTCCTTGATTCTCAAGAATGTGAGACATGTTCCAGACATGTGTCTCAACTTGATATCAACCGGCTTGTTGGATGATGAAGGCTATACCAATGTGTTTGGTGGAGGCAAATAAAAAATCAGCAAAGGATCCCTAGTGCTAGCTAGAGTAAAGAAGGAGAACATACTCTATATAACATATGCTAAGATCAGCAATCAGCATATTAATGCAGCAATCTACCAATCAGGATCAATGATTAGGTTATGGAACAAGCGACTAGGTCATATGAGTGAGAAGAGATTGAAAATTCTAGCCAAAAGAGAGGTATTGACCAGGTTGAAATCAAAAGGTACACCTCTTAAACCATGCACTGATTGTTTGGCTGGAAAATAACATAGAGTTTCATTTCATTATAAGGCTGCAACTAGAAAACCCGACATATTGGATGTTGTTTACTCTGATATTTGTGGGCCTATGACTACTAACACTCTTGGAGGTGCAAGGTACTTTGTCACCTTCATTGATGATCATTCCAGGAAGGTGTGGGCATATGCAATCAAAACCAATGATCAAGTCTTTGAAGTATTCAAGCAGTTTTATGCAAGCGTTGAACGTGAGACTGGTACAACTCTGAAGTGCATTCGTACCGATATTGGTGGAGAGTACATGGGAGACTTCATAATCTATTACAATAAAAATGGAATAAGACATGAAAGATTAGTTCCAAAGACCCCTCAGCACAACTGGTTGGCGGAGAGGATGAACAGAATGATCGTTGAGTAGATCAAAACTATGTTATCTCATTCCAGGTTGCCAAAAGGGTTTATGGGGTGAAGCATTGATGACATATGTTCACTTAATCAACTTGTCTCCATCAGCTTCACTCAATGGTGATGTACCAAACAAGTTCTGGACAAGAAAAAATGTGTCCTATAATTACTTGAAGGTGTTTGGGTGTAGAGCGTTGGTGCATATTTCCAAAGATGAGAGGTCCAAGCTTGATGTTAAATCAAAAGAATGTATTTTTTTGGGCTACAAAGATGAAGAGTTGGCTACAGACTATGGGATCCTATCAATAAGAAGATTGTCAGAAGCAGAGATGTGGTCTTCTTTGAAGATCAAACCATTGAGGATATTCAGAAGGGAGAAAAGGTTGACAACTCGAGGGAATATCCAATCGACCTAGATCCAGTTTCTCAGCCCCGGGCACATGATGAAAGGGGGGATGTGGTCGAGAACAATGAACCTAAAATGATCAAGTCGAGGACAATCATGATGATGACATTGTACCAGAAAATATTCAAGAAGAGCAAGCTCCTGAAGAACCTAAATTGAGAAGATCAAACAGACAACCGAAGCCTAACAGCCTCTATAGTCCACAACAATATGTATTGCAAATAGATGCATGAGAACTTGATCAATGCTATGAACAAGCCGTGACACACGAGAAAAATGGGAAGTGGCTGGAAGGCATACAAGATAAGATAAAGTCATTGCATGAGAACCACACTTATGATTTGGTAAAATTATCAAAAGGAAGAAGAGAACTCGAGGACAAATTGGTGTATAAGATGAAGACATAATAAAATCACAACCAAGATATAAGGCGAGGCTAGTTATGAAAGGTTTTAGTCAAAAACAAAGAATTGACTATGAAGAGATTTTTTTACCAGTGGTGAAGATAACATATATCAGAATAGTGCTTAATATGGCTGTAAGTCTGAATCTAGAAGTTGAACAGCTAGATGTGAAGACTATATTCCTTTACAGAGAGCTTGAAGAGGAAATCTATATGGAGCAGCTAGAGTGTTTCAAAGTCAAAAGAAAAGAAGATCTAGTCTGTCAACTAAAGAAAAGCCTGTATGGATTGAAACATGCACCACGCCATGGTATAAGAAGTTTGATCTCTTCATGATCGAGCAAGGATACCAGAGGACCACTTCTGATCATGCTGTATTTGTCAAAAGGTACTTTGATGGTGAACTAATTATACTCCTGTTATACGTTGATGATATGTTGATCGTAGGTCGTGATAGTGACAAGATCAACAAGTTAAAGAAAGAGCTCAACAAGTCCTTTGCAATGAAGGACTTAGGTCCAGCAAAGCAGATTCTCAGTATACACATTTTCCGTGATCGAAAGAATGGGAAGCTGTGGTTATCACAAGAGCGCTATATCGAGAAGGTGTTGAAGAAATTCAACATGGACAAAGCAAAGCCAGTAGCGACTCCACTTGCTAATCATTTTTTGCTCAGCTCAAAATAGTGTCCTAAAAACAACAATAAAAAAAAGAGATTGCATCGGTGCTATACGCCTCAGCAGTTGGCCGTCTTATGTATATGATGGTGTGCACCAGACATGATATGGCACATGCAGTTGGTGTTGTCAGCAGATTCTTATCCAATCCGGATAAAGATCATTGGAAAGTGGCGAAGTAGATTTTGAGATATCTCAGAGGTACGTCCAAAATGAGATTGTATTTTGGAAATGACAAGCTCGAGTTAATTGGGTACATAAATATAGATATGGCTGGAGAACTTGACTCCAGGAAATCTACTTCAGTCTATTTAATTACTCTTTCAGGGGGAGCTATGTCTTGGCAGTCAAAATTACAGAAGTGTGTTGCTCTGTCGACTACAGAAGCAGAGTATATCGCAGCTATAGAACTATGCAAAGAACTACTGTGGATGAAAAGATTCATACATAAGTTGGGCCAAGAACAACGAGAATACGTTCTTTATTGCGATAGCCAGAGTGCTATCCATTTGAGCAAGAATTTGAGTTTTCACTCAAGGTCAAAGCATATTGATGTGAGATATCATTGGATTCATAACTTGGTAGAATCTAAGCAACTTTTGATCGAGAAGATTCATTCCAATGACAACGGATCAGACATGATGACAAAGTATTTACCGAAAGACAAGCATATTTTTTTTGCAGAAGTGCAGCTGGTATGACGGAACCTTCCACTTAAGTCAGAAAAGGGGAATTTGTAAGGTGGTCCCTCCATAAGTGGATAGAAGGATGTTGTTGTTCCCAAGGTTCATTCACCTTGGATAAAGTCTAATGACTTTTGGAGTTCTCAAGGTTAATGAACATTGGATGAAACAAATCTTGGAGGAGAAGCTAACATCCTCATGAGGCTATATAAGGAGGAGATTTGGGAGATGTTTGGGTGATCCTTTCATGTGCACTTGGTGCTCCTTGTTAGCGGTGTTCATCCGAACGGGGCTTCTTCCTTGGGTGCTTCTTCACCAAAGTGTGTCCATACTTTTGTATGAGAGTTTGTGAGCCTCTTGAGTGAATCCAAGGGAGAGATTGTAACTTGTAATCCCACTATTCTTAGTGGAGAAAGAAAGAAAATAACTATAGTTGTCCGAGGACGTAAGCACATTGTCGAACCTCGTTAATTCTCTAGTGTTCTGTACTTTTTTTCTATAGCTTCTTCTTTCAGCATAATAACTCACTTCCAATCCAACAAGCTTCCGCTTTCAGCGTACAATCCATCTCCATCCCAACAATACAAGACCCTAGGACTAA
The DNA here is from genome assembly GCA_036927795.1 of Iris macrosiphon. Classification (NCBI taxonomy): domain Eukaryota; kingdom Viridiplantae; phylum Streptophyta; class Magnoliopsida; order Asparagales; family Iridaceae; genus Iris; species Iris macrosiphon. Next base: position 46,013,884 of record JAYESA010000019.1, on the reverse strand, counting down.
ATAGCTAGCCCTTTTCTTTTCTTTCCATCAAAATAAGTTGCATGTTTCAATGCTCCCATTGAGTCTATTTAGTCTTAGTTAGAGCATCTCCAACCCTATTGTGACAAGTAATTATTGTTGGTATTTTTTACTTTGCTTTGGGAGTTTTAGTCCCAAATTGGAAAACCACCAATGTGTATATCTCAATATATATCTTTGCTATATATATCTTTGCTTAGTATTGGTATATGCACATGGGGGGGAGGGGTGGCCCATGTGGGTTGACTTTCATAGAGGGATTAAGTGTGAACCCAATTATGACAATATTTATATTGTCACAACTTTTGGAAAGTTTTTCTTAGGAGCTAAGCCCCAAAGGGGCTTAGCGACTCGGACTCGGACTCGAACTCGAACTCAGGCTCAAGGGCGCAAAGTGGTACTTTGTTGGCGCATTTTGTACTTAGCACGTCAGCATCATCGCAGGGCGCTCGTGCACTCCTTTTATGCGCGAGTTCCATGCACGATTGCTTGCTCGGGCGCATGCTTCATGGAGCGATTCGGGCAGGGGCCATGCGACCAGGTGCATATGCGGCCCGGTGCCCATTAAGCCCGGTGCGCATCCGGCCCGGTACGCATGTGGCCAGGAGCCCATGCGACTCAGTGCGCATGCGGACATGAGCCCATCCTTATCTCCACAAAGGCCGGAGAATTGCTTGAAGTCACAGATAATCTGGACGGAAGCTGGACTTGCTCTATCACAAGCTCACTACGTGGAGAAGATGCTCACACGCTATGGATATCAGGATCTTCCAGGAATCGATACTCTATATAGGTGTGACAAAAAACTGAAACCTAACCCAGGAAAAAAATGTCAGACAGTTAGAGTATTATAGTGTCATCAGGAGCTTGATGTATGCTACAAATGTCACTAGGCCTGACATTGATTTTGCCGTAGGGATGCTAAGTAGATTCACAAGTAACCGAGGTGTTGAACACTGGGAAGCTATGAAGAGGGTGTTGAGATACCTCAAGAAGACTAATAAGTTTTTACTTTACTACAACGGAGATCCAGCAGTGGTAGAAGGCTTCAGTGATGCTAGCTGGTGCTCAGAAGAAGAGAGCAAGAGATCCACAAGAGGATATGTTTTCTCAATGGGTGGAGCTGCTATTCGTAGAAGTTGAAGAAGCAGACTATGCTTTTACGCATATCGATGGAGTCTGAGTTCTATGCACTTGCAGCTGCAACTGCAGCAGATGAAGCAAAATGGCTTTGGGAGCTCATGTACAATCTTCCATTGGTTGGTGCACAGATTTTGGATGTACCAATATACTGTGACAACCAGGCAGCTGCAGCAGTAGCATCTAACAATCTCTTTAAAGGTAAGAAGAGGACTGTGCGACAGAATACTGAACAATCTTATCAAGACTGGTGTCATTGCAGTGGTGGATATTCGAAGTCAGGAGAACCTGGCGGATCCGTTCACTAAAGGTCTCAGGCGCCAGCTAGTCGAAGACATAACAGGTAAAATGGGCTTGTAGGACCTCTGATATTGTGTTTTTGTAATTCTACCATTAAGTTTTATTCTATTAGTTCAAAGAAAAATCTACTAGGCATCTAGCTTTTGGTTCAAGGGAGGACCACTGACTGAAAAAATATCAGGTACAGTGGGTAGTCCTTATGGATAATGTAGGATACGTACCCGAAATCATTGTAGTCTACTATTTTATTCTATAGAACAATTCTTGTGTAAGGTTGGCTTCGACGCCTTAATGAGTTCTCGGACAGAGTGAATGTCTGGCGTGCACTGCAGGAAGCGCGTGTAGTTCAGCACTACAAGTGACTTGTATCCCATGCTACAGTGGTGTGACACCACGACGAGGTAAAAGATGTAAAGCCTTGGCTGCGAGCCATGTCACAGCGGCAGTAGCACAGTAAATAGGCAGTTAGCCTAATGCTAAAAAGATAGAGAGTTGTAGCACAGTACTACTAATAGGCCGGTGACCTCATGCTACAATGGGTGACACCAAATGAGGTAGTCAACCTCGGCTGTGAGCCATATCACAGCAGCGTAGCACCGCACGGGAGCGCAAGGCTTCATGCTGGAATGTAGTACAACACTACTAAGAGGCTAGTGACCTCATGCTACAGTAGGTGACACCACAAGAGATAGTTAACCTCGGTAGCGAGCCATGTCATAACAGCATAGCACCGCACAGAAGCACAAGTCTTCATGTTGGAAAAAGTTAAACTATCTTAAAAGAACTCACCTAAGTGTATGGATAGAGATATAGGCCATCTATTGAGGGTAAACTTGTAGACACCTAAGAAACATACACCAATACCAGGTCAGTACATGGCCTTTAATGTGCGACCGGAGGCACAACTAATGTCATTGTACGAGTGGAAAGAATATCATACTAAGTGTATGGTTCAAAATTTAAGGCTTAGTCCATTCTTGTATCGTACTGTTGTTTGACCCATGCAGGAAGATTCAAGTCGTGGGCGACATATGTCCTAATGCATGATGGGCAGTCACTGTGAGGAACGTTCGACCATATATTGTGATATATGTGGGAGATTGTTGGTGTTTTCCTAATGTGGGACTAAAACTCCCAAAGGAAAGTAAAAAAACACCAATGTGTATATCTTAATATATAGCTTTGCTTAGTATTGGTATATACACTTGGGGGGTGGCCCATGTGGGCTGATTTTCCTAGAGGGATTAAGTGTAAACCTCATTATGACAATCTTTATTTTGTCACAACCTTTGGAAAGTTTTCCTTAGGAGCTAGCGATTCGGACTCGGACTCGGGCTCAAGGGTTCAAAGTGGCACTTTATTGGTGCACTTTGCACTTAGCACATCAGCTTCGTCGCATGACGCTCGTGCGCTCCTTTTATGCGCGAGTTCGATGCATGGTTGCTTGCTCGGGCTCATGATTCATGGAGCTATGCGGCCAGGGGCCATACGGCCAGGAGCGCATGCGGTTAGGTGCGCATGCGGCCCGGTGCCCATGCGGCCCTGTGCCTATGCGGCCCGGTGCCCATGCGGCCAGGGGCCTTGCGTCTTGGAGCTATGCGGCTAGTAAATTAGCTTGAGCGAGTCGAGTGTGGAGGGGACATAGACTACTGTTGGCGGCTCAGTGCGGCGCGTAGTTCTCTGTGCAGTACAACGCGCAGGCGGCTCGTGGCTCTTTGTGACACGCGACTGCAGCTTTCGGCGCCTGACGCCGCTGTCTTCTCTGTGCAGTACAGCGGCACAGGCGGCGCATGCGGCCTGTTTTTTTTGTCAGGCCGTATGGGAGCTGAAATCCTCTTCAAATAGAGACTCTCCTCTTTCATCTTAGTGAGTTGCAAAAGAGAGAGAGAGAGAGAGAGAGAGAGAGAGAGAGAGGAAAACCGAGAGCACCAACATGACCTACGGCATCAGTTAACTTCCTTCCAAAAGAGTCTTCCGAGTGATCCGAAGGTGACCAAGAGCATTCCAGAATTTCTCGTGTGGACTTGCTGGATCCTGAGGGCAGATCGTTGTATAGCGCAAATCTTGCATTGAGCTCTGGTGGTTTTGATCACCCCAGCAGGAGTTCCCTTTTTTCTTTTTCTTTTCTTGTTTCTGTTCTTCTCGGTGTAGCGTCTGCGAACGTAAAAGAAAGAACGGTTTTCTGATTCTTGTTGTATTTGCATTTTCTTTGGGTTGTCAGTTTGTAACATGTTTCTGGTTTAGTGCTTCTGTGGGGTTGTGTGTCACTGTAGAGGAACTCGTGTGTGAATCTCAGTGTACCAACTTCTCTTCTGGGGTTTGTAGAGATGAACTCTTGTGTGAGTCTCTACTTTGTGGCTACCTCTTCTTCTTTGATCTGACTTCGGGACTAACAATTATAAAGCTTATGTTACAAAAGCTATTAGAAGAAATTGTGAAGTTGGTTGTCTAGTTCTAGACAATACACTTGACAGTTTCTTCATCTCCATATCATCAATTAAGAATAAAAAAAAATTAGAAAAAAGAAGAAGAAGATGAGAATTTGACTTGGAAGAGAATCTCAATACCTTTGCTCGAAATTTTTTCTCCTTTATTGTCTTTTGTAAATATAGTCTTGCTACTTCGAAAAGGTATTGTGTTGTACAATGTTGTACCTCATTCGACACTTAGAAGTGATGACAAAGTTTTTTTTGTAGGAACAAGCATCTAATGGATACAACTGTCTGCTCTAGTTAATGCCGCAAAATAAATATCCTATTAACAATGAAGAAACCCCTGGTACAAGAACAGCAGGCCTGATATAAAACACAAGAACTTCTTCTAACCATAGTACTCCCTGGTGCCTCTACTGCACGGATCAGCATCGACAAGCATATTCACCACATCCCTCATGCTCGGTCGCAGCGATGGCAGTTTGGAAGTGCAGAGGATGGCAACCTTCAGGACCTTGATCATGTCATCTAATTCTGCAGGACCTGACACCCGAGGATCAAGAACTTGTTCAAGTTTTTGGCTATATAGATGGGTCAGCACCCAGTAGACGATATCTCTTCCTTCATCGAACCGCGACTCAACCGGACTGCGGCCGGTGAGCACTTCTAACAGCACGACGCCGAAGCTGTAGACATCACTCTTCTCGGTCACCTTGAGCGAATACGCGAGTTCTGGAAGAAGATTTTAATTATATGGGATATTTTATAAAAGTTAGTAGATACTCATCATATTTTAAAATAACTAAGAGATATCCTAAGTTTTACTCATATTTACTTACATGATGTTTGTCAAATGTGTGATAAGGATGACCACGTAGCCATTATATGTCCATGGATTTACATAAGGTGCAAAAATTTAAACGGTAATAGAACCAGAAAATTACACCTATTCACCAAGCCTAGTTTAGATAGTGTCCAAAAGCCATAATAAGTTAGATGACCTATAAAATTTCCCAAAAATGAGAGTATTTGTGTCATTACAGCGTGTCACGAGTGAGTCAAGGGAGATAACGAGCTAACTTAACAAAGATTTTGACTGTTTTGTCACAAAAAAATAAAAATATTTCTTACTTTTAAAAAATAATGAAGATATATACTAGTTTCTATATTTTGAACCGAACATTTGTATCCCTAGCTATTAAGTATATAGTGATCAACCAATGTAAAGAACAACAGTGTCAGCTGAGTTTAGTCGACTAAAGATTTTATTACCAGGAGCAATGTAGCCATTGGTACCAGCATGACAACCTGAGCCAGACTCCTCTGCAATCTTAGCCATCCCGAAATTAGCAATTTTAGCTTCGTAGTCCTCGTCGAGAAATATGCTACTGGACCTCACATCTCTGTGGATGATGGCCGGAGTGCAGTCATGGTGCAGGTACATGATCCCCTTCGCCGCGCCCAGCGCAATCTTGTATCGCCTGCTCCAGTCCAGCTCCCGCTTAGCGCCGGCCTTGGTCTCTCCATGAAGAGCTTGGTGCAGGTTCCCTTTCGGAGCGTGCTCGAAAACGAGAAAGTCGAACTCTCCTCTCGACGAGCAGGTGTATAGCTTCAGGACGTTCCGATGCCTGATCTTCATCAGTGTATCCGTCTCTACCATCAATGCCTCCTCTCTGATCTTCTCCTTTCGTAGTTGCTTCACTAGAACTGTCCCTCTGCCTTTAAGTTCCAATCTGTATACTTTACCGGTACCTCCCTTTCCGATCAGATCTTCCTCTTTCAAGTTGCAGATATCTTCTGCTTCAAGTTCTGACGGATTGAACGGTTCGAGTTTCGACTTTTTCGGGTCCTTGTCCTCGCCCTCCTTGATGACATTGTTCGTGTTACGTGTTTCTTTCATCTTGTAGCTCCTATAGATCAAGAGCAGTACCGACACGAGTACGATCACGGAGGATACTATGACGGACACGAGAGCAAGTCGGCTGCCGAGGATGTGCCTGGGGCCGTGGGTGGACCACAAGCATAGTTCAGGGTTTCCGGAGAATGCTTCGTCCCCAGCCACCATCAGAAGATTTTCGGGTACGTTTCCCGACAATTTATTGTCGGAAAAATCGATGCTAATTAGCTTCAGTGACCCTAAAGCCTCTGGAATTGGACCGGTGATCTGATTTCTTGATATGTTGAGAGAAGTCAGAGAAGCCAGTTTCGATAGTCTTTCTGGGATACTACCACTCAGTGAGTTCTGAGAAAGATCAATCTCTGCCAAGGCACTGCACCTGCCGAGTTCCGGTGGTATAAACCCTGCAAGTGAATCAAGTTCCGGATACAAAGTTGATAAACACTCTAGATTTCGAGAATTTAAAGCCAAGGTTCATAGTAACGGTGTCGGAATCCATATCAGACCTTTCCTATAAGTATCGGGATCGACGGTATCGATAGTATCGACAGTTTGGGATTGAAGAGTACCGGAAAGAAAATACTTATTAAAATTTTAGAAGAAATATATAAGCATAAGTTTAAGCATTTTCGATGTTATTTCTTAATAGTTTTGAAATAGTTGTCGATTGATTTACCTGCAATAGATAATTAAATTTTTTATTTTACACGCTTTTACATCTTTACTGGTTGGTGTTTTTCGTTCAATTTTCTTTTTCGAATTGAATGGAAAAGAGATCCTGAAAGTCGGTATCGGTCGGTATCGGATCCAGACATGCCAAATCGTATCGGTATCGGCCCATACTAGAAACTACACTTTAAAGCATAAATAATCTGCAATTGAGCTGAGGGAATCTCACCAGAGAAGTTGTTCTTGTTCAGATACAGCTGTTTCAGGCTCATCGAGGTCGATATCTCCGAAGAGATCTCTCCGGTGAAGCCGTTGTCCGAAAGATCGATGATGTCGGCAAACGGCAGCCCCCACACTCCCTCTGCAATGCTCCCGGTGAACCCGTTCCGACTGATCCTGAACCTCTGCAGGGACTTGCAGTTGCTGTAGCTACCGGGAAACTTGCCGGAGAACTTATTGTCAAGAGCGAGCAAGTAGTGCAAGTTCCCGTTCCGGCATAAGAATCCAGGGAAGTTCCCTGAGAAATTGTTCTCCGAAATGTCCAGACTGTTCAGCGGCGAGTAGCGACCGAGATCGGACGGAAATTCCCCGGAGAACTTGTTCTGGTAAATGGAGAAATGCACGAGATGTTGCAGATCTCCGAACCCTTTAGGGAGTTCCCCCCAGAAGTTGTTGCTGTACAAGTGAATGACCGTCAGGTTCTTCAGGTTGCCCAGCCGGGAAGGAAGTTTTCCGGTGAGCCGATTAGTCGAGATGTCGAGCTCACGCAGACGAGTCAGGCTTGCGAATTCGGGTGGGATCTCTCCTGTCAGACTGTTCTGGTAGAGTTCGATCTTGCGGAGATTGAGCAAGTTGGAAATTTCTGTAGGAAATGTCCCGGAAAGTTTGTTCTGGGAGAAATCTAGAGTTGTCAGTGCTGTCAGTTGGAAAACTGAAGCTGGGATGTCCCCACTCAGGTTACAACTAGCCAAGAAAAGCCATGTCAAGTTCTTCAAGTTTCCGATACTCTGAGGAATTTGTCCTGCATTGAAATTGTTCAGAGCGAGTCCGAGCTCAGTAAGACTCGACAGGCTTCCGACCCAGCCTGGAAAATCTCCGGTTAGAGCGTTCGCCGACACGTCGAGAGTTCTTAAGTTTGCCAATGCCGAGAGATCCGGCAGCTGGCCGGTCAAGGCGTTGGAGGACAAGTTCAGCACTTGCAGACCGGTGCAGCTGGCGATCTCGGAAGGGATGGAGCCCGAGATGGAATTTTCTCCGAGCACGAGGGAGGTCAGGCCGGGAAGAGCAGAGATCGATGGCGAGATCTCTCCAGAAAGGTTCTTCCTGAGGAGCGAGATACCGATAACTAGGCCAGAGTTCCTGTCGCAGGTGACACCGAGGAAACTGCAGGGAGACTGAGAATTTGTCCAGGTTTCAAGATTGCCATTAGGGTCATTTAGCAGGTTCTTGAATTGTAGGAGGGCCTGAGTTTCCACTGATTGGGATTTCGAGACCGAGAGAAGGGAACACAGAAGAAAGGCGGCCGAGAGGTTCGAACAAAGAGAGAGTTTCGCCATTACTAGAAGAAGATGAGCAGGAGCCTAGATCATTTGAACCTGCAAAAACAAAGGACAGATCAAAACCAACTAGCTGAAATCTTATGAATTGAACCATCTGCATGAAAGGCTAGGAAACATGGGCACTCCAAAAACGTAGGCCGTGTCATCCCGGACACGTACTGGGCGAACTCCGGACACTCCAAACAAACCAAAATATACGGTGTGGCCGTGTCATCCTGTTCTTATGATCTTATCGCGTTGTGTCGTATCCGTATCCGTACAACATTGATGAAAAGGTTCAACAGAGTCCAAGATAAGATCCCAAGGAGGCTCTGAGCAACATGAGAACCTTCAAACACATGAAACTCAACTAAAAATTAAGAAAAAGAGAACGTAAAAATGATCTATATCGTGTCTATAAGAACTGAAGTTTTTGAAAAGAGGCTTGTTATTAAGGGTTTTCAACTGGAATAAGACATTCTGTACCCACATGAAAGTGGAGGATCGATGTATTTTATAGGAATCTCAACAACAACAACAAAAAACCCCCTAATTTTTTCATAAGTTCAAGAGGAACTGTATTCTTTATTACATGCAGATGTCAAAAAGGGATTTATAGTGCATGTGAGAGTGAGAGTCTAGATGGCTTGAACCTTGAGTAAGAAAAAATAATTGCAATCCACCTCTCATCTTGCTAGCTAAATATAGATTAGACACAGAGAAAAAACTAAAAAAAGAATCTCTTAATTAAATAAACTACATAGTTTTGTGGAATGAAAGAAAATGTGTGACAGTGCCACGAGATTTTCACTAATACAAAATTTAAAAACTGTCAAAACGCTACATCTTTACCTTCAAATATATATATATATATATATATATATATATATATTTTTTTTTTTGGGACTAAAAATTCAGCATCTCCAGGATGCCAAGTGCCAAGCTTTATCATCACTCCAAGCGACACACTCTAGTTTTGCCGAATCAGTACGCAAATTAATATCAAGTCAGGAGCAATTAGAACACAATAATGTTCCAATTACATTTAGGTACGCAGGTTAAGCATGCAAAGAATAAGAAGAACAAAATAATCGTAGACTACAGCTTTTAGAAAGTGAAAAATGAAAAGCAATATGCTTAATTTGGTTAGGAATCATACATACTGGGAAGAAAACTAAGATTAGTCACGTACGGTTACTGAAGTGCTCTGACCAACTTTCGCCAGGCTTGGGTTGCTCTCACTCTGTCAAGCTCTTCCTACAATAGTATTGGGGTGTTTCCTTTTTTTCTTTTTTTTTTGCAACTGGAGAAATAGAAGAATCTCTCTCGTTCATTAGAGGAAGTTGAAGGCATCAAAAGCCCTGCAAAAAGACAGCAAGTCTCTATATAGAAGCAATTCAAGTCTCTATATAGTACTATAAATTAAGACCATATAATTTTCTTGTGGAAGAATTAAGCCAGATGGATGCAGTAATATATATATATATATATATATATATATATATTGAAAGCGGCCACTGACTGAGGGTTAGTAGAGCCACACAAGCACACACACACCCAAATCCGCCTCCACTGAAACTCGAACTCTGCCCGCCCACACCACATGCATCACTCTTACCAATAGACTCTCTCTCTCTCTCTCTCTCTCTCTCTCTATATATATATATATATATATATATATATATATTCTCTTACGAGGATATGAAGTACTGCTAATGCTGGAATCATGATGAGTCCAGTGATCATCTGTTCTTCGCTTGTTACGTCACTTGGACTATTTGGAGCACACAGAGGGCTAAGTTTGGACAAACCAATATGCATTGCAGAACTCTTGTTGCGGTCTTGATCGATGTTAAAGCGCAGAAGGGCAACAGAGTGAGAGGTTACCACCGTCTCAGAATAAATTTTGGGGCGATGGTTTGGCACATATGGAGGGAACGAAATCGACGAACCTTTGAGAATCTTTTCCTCGATATTTTTGTTGCACAAAAAATATAGATGCTGACATAGATATCCTTGACCCATGATAACCTATTTTGTAATCTGGGACGGATCTTTAGTTCTAATCATCGTTTTTAATGTGGATGATGTTGTGCCCCGTTCTGCAAGGCGTACTATGATGGCTGGGTTGGCTCGAAGAAGCCAGTTAGACTTGGGTTATGCGGAAGGATCAATTCAGAAGGCTATGAGATAGTGTTGGGAAGTCCCTTCAAATAAATGTGAATGGTGTTGGTTCTTCAATTCTTAATCTGCTCGAGTAATAAAAAAGATTACTGGTTGCTATGTAGTTTGCTATAACAATGATGCCATAAAAAAATCATAAAAGATAACAAAGATAATAATCACATGTCTATTAACCTGCTGCTGTTTTAGAATGCGGATTATATATATATATATATATATATATATATATATATATATATATATATATATATATATATATAATATTTTTTTTGTGATAGCAAATGTCGGTACCTTGCATGGTGAATTATGGTAAATCCCAAGGATTGGGTGGTGAGTATGTCGGACTACGGCTCGAAGAAATTTTGGTAACACAAGAGAATAATGACCTGATCCCGTTGCTGAGTTCGAAAAAATTATTGCTGAGCGCGATATGGACTAGCGGCTGAATTGACCAAGTCGGATAACGTTAGCTAAAAGAGAACTGTGGAATATCAATTTAGTTTATATTACCATGCATTCTATGTTTCTTTATAAGTTAAGTTGCATATGTTTTGCATGGTCATGGATAACCTATGTACAAGATATATTCCTCGAACCGCAATCTGGGGGTCACGAACCCATTCGTCCTGAGAGAAATAAGAGCATGTGCTAGTTGCACGGTGATTCAAAAACCTCCAAGTGGGCTCACTATCCAATTAGAAGGGGAGCCGTCTAACCACTGTAGTCCAAGTTAACGCGAATTCAGTGACCTTCATGGAGACCGGGTGCATACTAATAATGTCTTATGTTGGCAGAGTAAGTTGTTATTCATTTACAAGGATGGCTAAACGACCGTGGGTAAGAATCACCGAAGGGTGATAACAATACATATTTTACATATTTGTGGGATATTTGTGGGTTATGCGGAAGGATTAATTCAGAAGGCTATGAAATAGTGTTGGGAAGTCCTTTCAAATAAATGTGAATGGTGTTGGTTTTTCAATTCTTAATCTGCTCGCGTAATAAAAAAGATTACTGGTTGCTATGTAGTTTGCTATAACAATGATGCCATAAAAAAAATCATAAAATATAACAAAGATAATAATCACATGTCTATTAACCTGCTGCTATTTTAGAATGCGGATTATATATATATATATATATATATATATATATATATATATATATATATATATATAATTTTTTTTTTGTGATAGCAAATGTCGGTACCTTGCATAGTGAATTATGGTAAATCCCAAGGATTGGATGGTGAGTATGTCGGACTACGGCTCGAAGAAATTTCGGTAACACAAGAGAATAATGACCTGATCCCGTTGCTGAGTTCGAAAAAATTATTGCTGAGCACGGTATGGACTAGCGGCTAAATTGACCGAGTCGGATAATGTTAGCTAAAAGAGAACTGTGGGATATCAATTCAGTTTATATTATCATGCATTCTATGTTTCTTTATAAGTTAAGTTGCATATGTTTTGCATGGTCATGGACAACCTATGTACAAAATATATTCCTCGAACCGCAATCCGGGGGCCACGAACCCATTCGTCCTGGGGGAAATAAGAGCATGTGCTAGTTGCACGGTGATTCAAAAACCTCCAAGTGGGCTCGCTACCCAATTAGGAGGGGAGCCGTCTAACCACTCTAGTCCAAGTTAACGCGAATTTAGTGACCTTCATGGAGACCAGGTGCATACTAATAATGTCTTATGTTGGTAGAGTAAGTTGTTATTCATTTACAAGGATGGCTAAACGACCGTGGGTAAGAATCACCAAAGGGTGATAACAATACATATTTTACATATTTGTGGGATATGAGTAATATGCATGCTTCAAATTTCTCTTAGTTATGAATAACTATATGCTGCTTTATTGTCCCTTACAAATTACTGCATGCTTGCTTTACATTATGTCGTTATGAACTGTAATTGACCCTAAGGCAACAGATCAATATCACACTTAATAATGTTCCTATCACATGATTACTTAATGTTGATTTTAGGGGAGTGGGGTCAGCCATCTCGCCAGTACATGTGGAGTACTGACCCACGTTTGTGGGCACCATTTTAGGTTCACAGGTGAGTGGACACACTTAACAAGTCTTAAGGTATCGTATGACTGTTGGGTGTGCAGAAGCTGTTCTCCTGAAGATGATGACTTCTGCTTTACAGGACATAATGTATGGAATAAGACATTCGTTGTACCAGTGATGTTATAAGCCGAGTTGGTAAAGTTCATTGTAAGTCTAGATGGCATAGTTCATTGTAAGCTTAGATGGCATGTATTTCAAGTTGGCTATTGAGAGCTTTGTAATTCATTCAATATCAATAGAAGAGATACTTTTCTTATATCTTGTGTGACTTCAATTTGTCTGTTTACTTTTCTACTATAATGTTGTTGGTTCTGAGATACATCAAAGATTGTTTTATCTTCTTGTCTTGTACAAGCACAATTTCAGACTTGTACGATATCACGTCTTAATGAGAACGATTTTTTGTGAAAACGTTGGTGTGGTGATCTCACATCCAGCGAAAAAAATAATTGATCATGCAAAAAAATCAGAACGTGACAGATGCCATGCCACTGCTACATGATTGTCCATTTGCTATCCAAGATCATTTCATTTACCAATTTCTTATTATTACCACTGAAATCTTCTTTGTCCTATTGTATTAGGTTAAGGTTCTCCAAGTCAAAGCTACACTGTCAAATTTCTTTTGTAATCGCCAAAAGGTTTATGTTAAATTGGACTGGACTGGGACATGCAGGGAATACCCCACCTTATGCAATGAGGAAGCAATATCGACACTAGATAAGAAAGGAGTGTTGAAATAGTCCTTAATTATATTTGTGCCATTTGTAGCATTTCTACACGAACTTGAATGCATTTTTAAGCAAATCTAATTGAAACCGACACATGAATCTAGTTTTATATCATGTTAAAGTCCTTTCCACTATATCGAAACTCTATAATTTTGATGTAGTGACTTAGAGTCTAATAGAACTGTATATTAGCGATGTTTACTTTAAGGTATTTTTTCCGAAGTAACATTTCTTGACTTCATATATATATATTTTTCTTCTTCTAGTTCCATTAGCCTTGATAATATATTTCAATTATCATCTTTTCCCATTTCGTTTGTTTTAAGTTTTTTTTTTTTTCCGAAGATGATATGATATAATTTTTTGTTTGTCATTTTATGATTAAGCAATGTGACCATATTATTTATTCACTTCTATTAAGTAGCTTTCTGGTGGGGAGAGAGATATTTTAGCCTCTTCTTTCACACTTCATTACTGATTAAGAGATGCTCCTGTTTAAAATAAAATTATGAGTACTAGCGCAAGTTGCGCAACTACGTACATATAATCTGTGTTTGAACTCGAATTAACGAAATAACATCATCTTCTCCCTAACTCAGATCACTCATCTCTTATTTCTTTAACGTAGACACAAATTTTCTCACGACTTACTTATCTAATCCTAGTTCTAATCATAATCCTAATTCTAATTCTAGCCATGGCCGGTCCAGAGAATTGAATTGTCTATTCGGAGCTAATTTTTATTGTCCATTGATCCTTATTGTGTGTAGACTCTAGGACCTAGAGGGTCATTTGTGATCCCGACATTTTGTAGGATCACACTAAGCCTTAAGGGTTGTCCCAAACAGAAGAGTTGTCCAAATTCGAAGTTTTGTCAAGAACTTATCTCTGGACCGAGCCACATGGACGGATGTAGGTATGGTATGGGGTGGTCCCAAATTTTTTCTTCTATATTTTATTTTTCTTGATTCGCTTCTGCCGAGCCATGACCCTAGCTTCATTGCATATGGCACCAGGCTTGATAATGCTCCAATGACAGAAAACAAATAATGTATGGCCGGCAATATTGCTGATCAGTGTGGATTTGGTGAAGCTTTCGCCATCAATCATGTATATCTTATGGTTTGAGCTACATCAACACTTCTACATGTGTCTTGATTGCACATGTATTATTTGATTCAAAGTATTAACTACTACGAGCGTACGCCTCATCCACAATCTGCAGGCCGCCATGACACTACAAAAGGAAATTATTAATTTACGTCTATGAAACTTTTGTATTTATTTAGTGAAACAAGTAGGCTGGAAATTTGATATCATCAGCTATAGATGTACGTAGAATATTAAACTAGTCATATTCTTATAAACTTATAAACTTATGCTATCAAAAATTTATGAAAGGTGAACATATTTGGTATTTCTTGTTGGTGTTTTCTACTTTATTTTGGAAGTTTTAGTCCCACATTAAAAAACTACCAATGTGTATATCTCAATATATATTTTTGTTTAGTATTGATATATGCACATGGGGTGGTGGCCCATGTGGGTTGACTTTCCTAGAGGGATTACGTGTAAATTCTTTTATGAAAATCTGTATTTTGTCACCACCTTTGAGATATTTTTCTTAGGATCCAAGTCCCGAAAGGACTTAGCGACTCAGACTCGGACTCGGACTCAGACGCTTTATTGACTCACTTTGCACTTAATATCGTCGCATGGCGCTCATGCATTTTTTTTTATGCGCGAGTTGCAAGCTCGGACGCCTGCTTTGTGGCTCATGCGGCCAGGGACTATGAGTCCATGTACGCTTGCGACCTGTGACCATGCGGTGCGCCAGGCGCTATGCGGCCAGGGGCTATGCGTCCAGGTGCGCTTGCGGCCTTGTGCTATGCGGCCTGTGCCCATGCAGCCAAGGCCATGCGGCCAAGGCCATGCGGCCAAGGCCATGCGGCCAAGTCGACATGAGGCAAGGTGCTATGTCTGATGTAGAGGGGACAAGATCTGTTGTTTGCGGCATCGTGCGGCGAGTACGGCGCAGGCAGCACGATGCGACGCATGATTTTCTGTGCCACGCGGCTGTTGCTTTTGGCGCCTGACGACGTTGTCTGTTCTCAACGGCTTCTTTCGACCTTTAGCGGCGCATGCGCCTTGGTATCTGGTCGGACAGCGCATATGCGGCACGTGTTTTCTCGTGCCGCATAGGTGTTGATTTTCTTTCTATATATATGACCTTCTCTTTCATTTGAGGGGTTGAAAAATTTTTCACTGTAGCAGAAAGAACTGAGAGCAACAGAGCTTTATGCGGCCTACTGACCACCCTTCCACACAGTATTTTTTCGAGTGATCTGAAGGTGACCAAGAGCGTTTCAGAAGTTCATTTGAGAACTTGCTGGATCTTGGGGGCAGATCGTCGAGTAGGACGAATCTTGCCTTGAGCACCAGTGATTTTGATCACCCCAGCGAGGAGTTCCTTTCTTTGTATTTCTCTTCTTGTGCATGTTCTTTCTCATTGTAGCGTCTGCGAACTTAAAGAGAAGAACATTTTTTTCTGTTGTATTTTTATTTTCTTGTTCAGTCAGTTTATAACATGTTCCTAGTGTTGTGCTTCTTGGGGGTGTTTGCCATTAAATTGGAAGGTTCTAAAAGAACTTGGTTTAATTAATAAACGAAAGAAAGTTCAAAGAGGTCCTCGACAGACAATCTAAGTACAATATTTTTTGATCTGGGGTGTGACGATGGACAATGAGTGCTACGGCGTCTCCTTTATTCCGTGGACGATCTGATATAGGGAAAGAAGCTTGAGTTCTCTCTTCGTTCATCTCGGTATGCTCTCTCTCTCTGTATTCGCCGGGGGTGGTATGCTCTCTCTTTGAAGCAGAAGAAAAAAGCCCGCCCTTAGAACTTTTATATTGCTCCTATTTATAGCCATCGTACTGATGGACTATGGGTGCCGCATATGCCTCTGTTTGGTGGCAGCATAAGGCTCCTTCAACAGAATACGATTGCAACTGTCGCCGCATGCCATAGGCCGATTACCACGTGGTCTTGATTGAGATATGATATTGAAGAGATATCGGGGTTGTTTTCAACCCATTGTGTGCGTGACTTGGTCAGCTGGACACGTAGTCACCACCAACTGTGTGAAGATCTCTACATTTGTAACAGAAATATCTTGTGAGCTGGAGGCCGCATAGCATCTTAGCCGCATGATGGCGAGGCCGTATGGGTCTTGTAGCCACATATATGCTCACGTTTGGGCCTTGATCGAATGGACACTCTGGCTGCCTGATAGCGAGGCCGCATGGGTCTTGTAGTCGCATACATTCTCATTTAGCCTTGGTCGGATGGACACTCTGGCCACATGGCGTTGTGGCTGCATGCAATCTCTCGTCGGACTTTGGTCGAATGGATACTTAAGCCGCATGGCGACGAGGCCGTATACGTAGGACACGTGGCATGACACATTTGTCGAAGCAATTAATGCATTTATGTGACTTATTGTCTTTTTTTGAGTCGTCGTCTTCACGAGTCGCGAAGCGTCTCAGAGTAATGAGTGATTTGTCAGAGCTTCTGACATACATCAAAATCTGTGTCAGGGGTGTTTTATGCGGTCTTCCTGCTCTGTGGTTCTTCAGGCCGCATATAGTATACTATGCGGCTTCTCTGTGACTTGGTTGATCAGGCCGCATGTGGCTCTTTTGCGGGTTGACTGTTTAGGCCGCATGTGGCTTCTCTGCGGCTTGATTGTTCAGGCTACATGTGGCTTCTCTGCTGCTTGATTGTTCAGGCCACATATGGCTTCTCTGTGGTTTGACTGTTCAGGCCGCATGTGGCTTCTCTGCAGCTTGATTGTTCAGGCTGCATGTGGCTTTTCTGCGACTTGACTGTTCATGTCGCATGTGGCTTCTCTACGGCTTGTTGAGGGGGCATAAACTTTATGCGACCTGCATAATTTTTCATGATTCTACAAGGCCCCCTTCAAAGTTTTCAAAATGACAAGTTTTGGAATACTTTGAAAAGAAGCATAGACGAGCGCTATTGGCCACATATACAGGTCATGCCGCATAGTCTCGTTGCCGCATAGTTGTCTCTGATAGGCTGTCCGATCATTAACTAAGGAGATTTGCTTTGATATTTGTGCAGATCTCTTGGGATTTTACACCGTCAGTGGATAAAGTGGCTCAACTAACGAGGAGTCACCGCCAACCATTGCCGCTGCATGGATCGAGGCGGATCACGGATCGGGATTCAAACGGTCGCTGTTGTCATCCGTTGCCGCATAGTACCCCTATATATAGGGGGAAAGAGAGAGAGAGAGAGAGAGAGGGATTCTTTACAAACCCTAAAGTCTTCCAACTTTTTTCTCTTCTTTTTCCTTGCTGCCATGGCTCCCAAAATATCCTCCTCCTTCTCTGCTGCCAAGAAGGCCCCCAAGGACAAGGCCACAACCAAGGGAAAAGGCTGTACTATCGAGGCTGCCCTCTCTCTGTTTTTCGACGATGTTCAGCCGTCGATTAAGGATAAGTTCGCCCGGAAAGACGAAGTGGAAGACTTGAACACAGAGACACATATGCACAGTTGGACGCATGGATTCGTCTATGCGCCAACTTCTCACTGCCGCATGGGTAGCCCAGCCGCATGGGCAACCCGGCCACATGAATATCCCTGACGCATATGTGACCAAGTTGCATGACCTATCATGTCACATGGCTTACTTGGTCGCACGGGTGACTCGAGCCTCATAGAAGATCTATGTTACATGTCGCATGTCTTACTCGGCCGCATAGAGGTTTATTGCCGCATAGCTGACTCGGCCGTATAGGTGCCTGGGCCACATATGTATATCATTATAGAACATTTCTGACCAAACTTTTTTGTGGTTCTTTTGTAGTGACTTTGCCTACTACACCGTCTGGCGAACTGGTCATTGGGCAAAATCTGCTACCCTTGAACATGAACCTTGGAGATATCGCTGGAGCCATCATGAAACAGCTTAAAAAAGATATCTTGCCTGAACGCCAACAGATGATCACTGAATAGATGTCTATTTTTTGTTGAGTCAGATGAACGCGGGGGAGATCCCTGCTAAGGATGGAAAGCATTTCTTTAAGAAGCCGTACTTTCTGTTCGGGGATACGCTGGAGTCTTCTCAGGTGGGGCCAATCAGGGAGAACTGGTCTTTCACCGTCCGTGGGACGGAGATAATATTTTCTTCCTTCGGCCGTCACTTGGTTTTGTCTGACCTGAAGGTGATGATGGGTCTGCGGTATATGGACTGGGACTTGACCCCCGAGCTGAGGGGGGCTCCTCTTGGTAATGTTCGATGTAGGACCGGACAGAGCAAGGAAGAATTTTATAGCACAAATGAGTCACCCTCCTACTCCTTGCTTGGACAGAATCCATGCCTCATCAGTAGTGAACTGAGACAGAACCTAAGTATATATGCATTGGGCACATTTCTCCATTAGATTGCCAAGAAGGGCTCATATCCCATAGGACAGTTGCGGGTTCTCAACTGGGCACACTATAGTGTCTCCTGGTGTCGCCTGACTCTGTGGATTATGAGGAAGTATGAGCGGGAGCTCAAGGCCGTCGATGTGTTCTTTGCTATGAGGGGTACATGTTATGGACTGGAGATGAATCGAACCCTATTCGTCGTCTTGATGAAATTATATAACTGTCAGACGAAGACCTTCTTCACGCCCGGTGGCGAGATGAGACTGGCTTTGCATGAGATGCACGTTGTCTCAAAACTTCCTTGGGCCGAGGAGCCCTATGAAGAATATACCTCGAGTAACGAAAATCTCAGAGAGTTGGAGGCGGAGAACTTGGAAATCTTGGCCGTGTACCAGAAATTGCTGTGCCATCATGGCATTTGTCAGCGATTGTCGAAAAATAAAAAGCCCTCTGAGGGGTCTTCTCCCCATATTACCGCTTGGACTCACTATCTTTTTTCGAATTTGAAAGATTCTAGCAGAGTTTGTGTTCGAACACCGCGAATTACAAAGAAAGTGACCGACCTAATTCAGGCGCATCGGGAACTGGCTACTACTGAGGCAGATGAAGTCGAGGGTTTCACGGATGAAGAAGACAAACCCGCGGACGAGATGGGTAATCTTGAAAAAGAAATCAACTACTTTTACATGGATATGCACAAGTTATCCGCCAAAGCCGTGCTGGCAGGATATCTGATGCTTTAGTTACTTAACTGCGTCGTCCCGGACGGATCCGGGACCATAGATAGGATCAGTCGCCCTCTCATCCTTTCTGCCATGAAGTTGGCTTTCGGCCATAAGCTGGCCCTTCTATCAGCTATGGAATGCTGCATCCATCGGGGGCTCCGTAACTTCGCTTAGAAGTTCGAGAAACATCCGGGCAAGGGGCATTTCAATCGGATCGAGCTCCCTTATTATTACTTGATGGGTTGACTCCTCCTACATCACTGGTCCCTGATGAGCCCTGAGACTGACGAGGACATGGTGGCGGCTGACATTGTGATTTGCAAATATCGGGAGATAAAATGGAGATCCGACACAGTCCCCGCTGGTAGGAGGGAACTGTAGTGCTCCGCTCCGCGTAGGCACTATGTACAAGTGAGATCGATTTGTTTGCTTAAACGGAAGTCTTCTCGGAGAGTTTTCGACCGAACCATAAGCCAATTGATTAATGTTAGTGGACAGAACTGCATTATCTGATTCTTGCACGCCTTAATGATGAATATGAGTTTTTGAATGTTTGTTCTAAGAAGATAGTTTCATAAGAAGAATGATAGAACCTGACTCTGCATGCTTAAAAAAAGAGAACTCGTATTGCTTGTCATTGAAATGAATCTGCTTGCCTAACTAGAATACTTGAATGCTTGTCTAAGAGAGATAAAACCTTGCCATGCTAAGTCAAGAGTATAAGAAATATTGCATGCTTAGTTACACCGACACAACTATCGAACAAACCTTTGCCATGCTAAAAAGATAAGTAAAGGAATCACTTGAATAAGTCCCCTTGTAATATGCTAAGAAAAAGATAGATATTGCATGCTAGATATGAAATCGAAATCGTGTTTGCTATTATATGTTTTGCTTGTCTGTTTTGCTATATCGAACTGCTATAAGTCTTTTATTCGTATAAGCAGAGACTAACAGTGCGTCCTGAGGATACGGCCCGTTGGGGGTCTAGTGGGGTGTGCTTTTAGATATGTGTAATGTGCTTTATTTGACAAGATGTGTTTTGCTCGACCATATATGTTTTGCTTGATCATTTGTTTTGCTTGAATTATAGATGCTTTATGTTATTGCATTGGTCTTGGACAACTTGTGCACAAGGTCTTGTCTCTCGAACGGTTCCTGGGGCATTGGGAATCGCTCGGCCTGGAAGAGATTTTTGTTTCGCCCTGAGGATACGGCCCGCAGGGGGTCTAGTGGGGGCGATGTGTCTATTAGTGTTGTATGGAATCCATGATGTCACAGCTTCTAGTACTTGTGTGTATTGGTGAAGAGCTGAACCTTGAGTCACAACTGCCGACACAGGTGCATGCTAGTGAAGAGCTGAACCTTGGGCAACCGCTGCTAATCATGGGGCTACCCATGGACTATCATATAGTTAGGGCGCATGCTAGGCTAGCCTTCTTGAATACCTAACTGTTTGATGCAGAGACAAACAGGGAAGGAGAACCATATACATATATGTTATTGCAAATTGTTGCTAACTTGTATGTCTGCAGCAGGGATAACCGTTCGGCAAGGGGGTAAGAAATACAAGAGTATATATATATATATATATATATATATATATATATATATATATATATATATATATATATATATATAGCTTGCTTGTTTATTTTGTTTGCATTGTAAAGTTTATTTGATAATGCTTCATGCATTCGTATCGGTTGGACAATGGCTATTAGTGCAGAGCTGAACCTTGGTCCCGGCTGCTATTATGTCAGTGAAGAGCAACCATGAGTCACAGCTGCTAATAGCATCAGATAAAGAGTCATTAGTTAGTTGGTTTATCGCTAATAATCCTGAGTTTCTCGGGGACCAAAATCATATAGCTAGTTCTTCTTGAGTGCTTGAATGTATGTTAGTCCACTTAATGCTTGTATTGATTTGAGATGAACAGTCCACTAGAGAACTTTGTCCCAAAGAGTTAAAATATGGTACACAATACATGCTGCACACTGCACGATAGAACACTGTTCCGTATGTTTTGTAAACCCCCTCGACCAAATTTATGGTTATTTAGTTTAGATAGAGAAACTAGGATTAAAATGGTGACAAATAGAGATGAATGCAGTAAATTAGAATTAATGTGCAACAATTATATGACTTAATACACCTTACCGTTGCTTTGATGTTTGGAGCACTACACTAGTGGTTACCTTCAAACAAATTTCATACACACTTCCTAGACATGCCAGACGACCAATCCGACCCTTGTGTAACTCTTAAATACTCGATATTGTGCTTTATTTTAGCTGCGCAATATTCGTTACAAACGTCCATGTATAATCCCAATAAATCCAATTTTTCATAATTATCTATTCCTATTTAAAATTGGAGACACAACCTCAACATGTTCCATATAACCCAATTTAGGGCATTAATCTATTCTGAGCCTGCTACGCCCATGACACTTGTGTCCCACCCAATTTTAACCCCATGTATCTTCAATTGATTAAAGAATGCCTTGTGCATTAGTTTTAAATTAAATTAAGTTGGAGACCAACCTCACCCAAAGCTAGACCCAACCAAGCTCATGTACACCCTACACCCTTTCATGTGGACATGTTCTCCACCCCAAAGAGCCCAGGCCGGCCCAAATCCAGAAGTCCACCCCTATTTCTCTCTCCTATATAAATATAACACCCTCCTCCAAACCCTAAAGAGAAACTAAAACCTACTCGAACCCTAGTCTTCCCAACCGGTCACCCTCTTCCCTTACCCGACACATCACCATCCTCATCTGCCACCACCTCAAGCCGCCACCACCAGCGCCACCTGACCGCCTACCCTTACCCTTTGACGCCGGACCACCGCTCCAGCCCGCCAGCACCACCGCAGTCCACCCCGCAACCATCATCACCATCATCAATACCATCTCCAACCCGATCCCCTTCTCCCGACTTCCAAACCACCACCTCCAGCCCCCTGACCACCGCCAACCACCGCCACCAGCCTCACCGTCTCCACCACCCCAAAACCACCATCCACCTCGCCGACCAACCCCACCGCCAAGCCGCCGCTGCTGCTGCCGCTGCTGCAACTACTGTCGTTACTGCAGCTGCTGCCGTTGCTTCCCCACGCGACGCCGGAGCTCCGCCCCCACGCCGGAGGACAGCCATCGACGAGCACAGACCCCCCTCTCTCAGCCACGACTAGGTAAACATCTTATTGCCCTCTTTGCTTCATATGTCGTTGTGTCATCGTGTCGTCGTGTCATTGATTGGATTCGAGTAAAGTAAGGTAAAACCCTAAAGAGTAAAACATGTGTATGTGTGTTATTGCAAACTAGTAATTATTGATAATTAATTAATCAATTAATAAATGACTTATGGTTATGAACATTGTGTTGACCTAGGACTTGGACAACTAGCCATGTGCACGTATCCTTATAACATGCTAGATAAGATTTATAATGTAGTATTATACGTCTTAGTTGCGTAATATATCCGAATGTTTCGTTGTCTTGGCGTATACGCCACTCGTGGACAGGACACATGTACGTCTTAGCTGCGTGCACACGCGACTCTGTTAGTTGACCAACTGTAACCCCTTGAGTCAGTGTCTAAAAGCAGCGTCGTGGTTCTGTGTATATCACTTTAGTGTCTGATGATCGAATTTCTATATTATATTATATGTATAGGGTCGCTGGACCAGTCAGGAGAGACTACAGGAGCAGGTTATTGGCATTCACAGCTTGAGGACCCAGACAAGATACCTTGTCATATTTATTGTTTAATTTAAATTATGCAAATGTTGTATGATATCTTGTTGCATTCTTTTATACAACTGTGCGCATCCGAGATTGACTCGGGTGCAGTCGACGAGTACGTCGATGAGTAGTGTACTTGACCTAGTCGCTAGCAGACTCACCCCATTGGGAGGATACTCTGATATCTTCCGAGACCTGACACTCTTACATGCATCACAGTGATAAATTTATGTTGGGTTACGGGTTTGCGTACCCGACTAGCTATCGGTGCATGTGACATGCATCACGATTTAGTACGTAATTTAGGATTATATAATTAGTAGAGACTTGGCATATAGATACGTGGTATGCACGTCGAGTATTCGACTTGTATATCTATATTGGGCGGGGAGGGCAACTAGTAGGCGTATAGGGTACACACATTAGAATTTATAGTATCCGGAGGAGCCACGGATCCAATGACTTCCTTTATTCAGATGCCACGTTCTACGGAGTAATATGGACGATATACTACTCAGATGCCACATTCTACGGAGCGATATGGACGTTATACTATGCAGATGCCACGCTCTTCGGAGTGTTGGACGTTATGCCTACGCCTACCCATACGTACCAATATTTTTCTCATATTGTATTCACTTAGATGGTTAGCACACCCTTTATTTTATTCAGTATTTATATATAGCATGCTTCTATGTATCTTGTTACGTGTAAAATCCCTAATTTTATAAACCGTATTAATTTTTTATTAATTATTTAATTTATTTATAGTAATTATGAGCTAAATAGAGAAAATAGAATTTATTTAATTTTTATTTTAGGTGTTTGTACATTTAGGGGATTTATGGAGCCATTATAATTTTTTTCTAATTTATTCCATGTAGGAGACCCTTTGAACAGTTGCTAGCTTAATGGTATGCACAAATATAAATTCTAGAATTTTCTAGGTATATATATATATATATATATATATAATTAATTAGAAAAGAAAAGAAAAGAAAAATGAATTAGAAATAAAGAAAGAAAAAGAAAAGAAAAGAAAAATGGGTTTTAATTTCCTATTGGATCTATACCCA
Organism: Iris macrosiphon; assembly: GCA_036927795.1. Classification (NCBI taxonomy): domain Eukaryota; kingdom Viridiplantae; phylum Streptophyta; class Magnoliopsida; order Asparagales; family Iridaceae; genus Iris; species Iris macrosiphon. Next base: position 45,989,881 of record JAYESA010000019.1, on the reverse strand, counting down.
AAACCCAAACCTTATCCTATCCTGACCCGCATATGAGAGAAATCAGCAGCAGCTACACCGCTTCACCCCCTTCCCCGCGTGTAACCCCCCGCATGTGACTCATCTTCCACCGCCTCTCTCTTCCTATAAACACATCAATACTTCCCAAACTCAAACCCTACTCCATCTCCTTCCACTCCTGACCGCGTCGTCCAGCCGTCGCGTCGCCCAGTCGCCCGTCGGAGAACCCCGACCGCCCGTGCGACGTCCGCGATTCCAGCGCACCGAGACAGGAAATACACAGCTACGTACCTGTGTTCTCGTCTCGATTCCAGCACCCTCGCTCGACCAGACTCAACCCCGTCTTTGCCGGTATGTTCACCACCTATCCCTCTCTAAATTCTGTGTATTAGTTTACCTCGTTCAGTGCGTAAACTTAGGCGAAAACAGCGTCCAAGTTGACGAAAAATGACAAGTTTTGGGAATGCAGAAAACTGCGATAACTACCTATGTTCACGGACTCGTATCTCCCACCACAGAGATCCAAATTCGGTTTTTCTTTTTGGTATGCGAAGATCACCTAACCTAGTCTAATTTTTATTATTTACAATAATTTATTAACTGCCGTGTGTAGAATTAAACCAGTTGAAAATCTCAAAAATATACTTTTTCTAAATTCCAGATATTATGATACGGAGCGCGCCCCGCTAAACGAGACCGCCCCGTCGTGTACCAAGTGTACCAAAATATGCGCACAGTATATTCGGACATGTGAAATTTCGCAAAAACTGATTTGGACGCGTGTGCGCGTCGGAATCAGACCGTATCCGCAGAAAATTCTCCGTATCGCAACTTTTGCAAAAGTCCTGCGCATTTAGTGCACGCTCGTCAGAATATGACAAAACTTGCGGTATTGGACTCGTGGTATCGCGCTGGTCCTGTGACCCAATTTTCACATAATTCTGAGACAATTGACCAAATCGCCAATTGGCGGGCCCCACGGTTGACTTTTTTGGTGAAATTGTGTTCGGCTCATCGGAATCCACATTTGGACATACCGTTGAGTTCGTAGTGACATTTAGAGTTTGTTTGACCTATAATTTGTCCTATTTAGAGACTGTACCTCTGGCACGCTTTTCGGTACAAAGTGGGCTATACGTGGACCCCACTTTGACCCAAAATTATTATTTTGTCCCTGTGTCAAAATTGGACGAAAGGGTAGTAATTTCTAGCTATCTCGCTAATTTTGAAAATATTGGTGATGTCTATTTCAGCATCCGGAGACGTTTGTTCGGAGGCATTAGTTCCAGATCCCGTGTCCTTGACATTTAGACGCTTACACTATACGGATTTCTTGCCAGGCAAGTATACCTTGCCATTGTACTGTATTTACATTCCATATGATGCATGCATATTTATTTTTTGCTTATTTTAGTTCATATATTTTAACTGTTATATAAATTGTGCGTCCAAGGAAACTTGGGTGCAACGATAGTGTCGTCGTATTCTGTTTTTATTTATGTATATGCATTGGACCTACTTTATGAGACTACCCCATTATTATGAGGCATTTTATATTTTATTGGCCATGACACTATTCTTACACGAGTATGAGTCACATGTAGGACACGGACTTGCGTATTCGGCTGGCCACTGGTACGTACAGGTCGTACGACGGATAGGGATAACTGTCGATAGAAACTTTGTATGCTAGTAGACCTGGCAGTTATTTAGAGGTTTTATCGTGTCACGGATGTGGCATGCTTAGAGCATAGGGTGGAAAGAACAACAAGTAAGGCATTTGGGCTCCTTTGCACTTTTTTTTTTTGTAACCCGGAAGCTCCGCTAGAGATACGGGCGGTGATGACCCCTATACAATTGGCGGCCTCTGCCGTTCAAAAGACGATATGCTTTGAGGCCCCTGATTCTCCGAGAGAGTCACGCCAATCCCATTTTTAGCTCCAGATAGCCAACTTGGTGGAAAGTTGTTCTCAAACTGCATTCACTTAGATGGTTAGGCGACCCCATTGGATGTTTACTTTTCAGTACTTTATTGGCATATTATTATGTATCTTGTTATGTCCCTCTAAGGACCTGGTCCCTTTCTAGATATAGACGAGCAGGAGTATCCGTAGGAGTACGGACCTGGACCTGACGCTACTTACCAGACTGAGGAGGTCTTACCTTTGGAGTGTTTGTGATTTTATTACCGCTGTTTAGAGATCCTGGTTGCTACTCTTTTAAAGACATTTATCTTATATTAGAGTTAATTCTCTTTTCTCTTTTAGTAGTTTCAGTATAGTCGTTTTGTAGTAGATTTGTTTCCATCCGACTATCAGACTTCGATACTCATCTTTGATATTCAGTTATTATTCAGCTCTTTATTCCTACTTATTATTTATGCTGTGGATGAGATATAGATTGCATGTGACTTGTTGTGACAGTATATTACCACTGGTGGATTTGATATTCATAATACAGTGTACGTATGTGTTATGGTTTTCATATATTGGAGTGCCATAACCATGCGGCTGGCATGCTTACGTGTCATAGTCCTACATATTTTGGGACTGGGGCGTGACATTACGTCCCTCTGAGGACCTGGTTCCCTTCCAGATTTTGACGAGGCATATTACCCTACCGTGTACGGACCGGGACAGGAGACGAGGTACGCATCCGAGGAGGAGCTAGAGGTGCTACCGTCAGAGTTTCCGTGATTATTTGGTAGGCCTTCCGCCTAGGATGGGAGCATCATTATCTAGTCAGCCGATGCTCTAGTCATTACTCTTTTTATCTGCCTTTCAGTACTTTTATTTTGTCATAGTAGTGGGTTTGTTCTCCACCAGATATTTTGGGTTGTACTATGATATTACAGACTGGCGTTTATTTTCCAATATTTATTTTAGTACTTTTGGTTATATTATGGATGAGATTAGATTACCTGTTTGATGTTGATATTGGACTTGTTAGTAATTTAGGACAGCGTATCACTCTTCATTAGGATCCATTAAATTGGGATATCCTTGGTGACGTGTCAGTTGGCTATTGCCATGTGGCCTGGTCTCGTGTATTTTGGGACTGGGGCATGACATAGTTTTAGTGGTAGCCCATGCAGGTCATGTTTATCGCTTGCGGTATGGTAACATGCCCAGCGGGCCTGCAATATGATAGAAATTACTAGGTCTCATCCACTTTGATTACGTCTTTGAACTTCCTTCGTATTACTTCTAAATATCTGCATCCTGTTGCTTGATTTCGTACTCTTTTAATGAAGCTCTATCTCTTGCAGCAAGATGAACTTGCGCAGTGGACGAGGAGCACCCGGTGTCGTGGTTCCAGCCGACACCACCCAGAGAGAGGAGATATCCCAGGGACCACATGGAGATCAACCACCACCACAGGCCCCGGTAATTCTACATCCCCCGCTGATACATTAGCGCAAGACTTCTCAGGGCGATCCTACACAACAGCACGAGGGACAGACTTCACGGACGATCCCCATACAGTATTTCGAGGGCCAGACTTCGAGGGCTACGCCGATGCCACAAACCGAGAGGACGACATCTGAGGAGACACCTACAACACAGCCGGAGGTTCCGTTGCCACCACCTCCACCCTATCCACCTTAGATGCCACAATCAGATGGACAGCCACAGATGATTCAGTTCCTCCAGACTATGATGCAAGCACAGTGGCACCAGACCGAGATGTTGAGACAGAGTTTGATGGCAGTTCTGGAGAGGACACCTGCCCCAGCACCCGTACCAGCACCTCCACCAGCTCAGACAGGTGGTACTGTACGATGGTTCTATCAGATGGGCCCGAATACCATTTTGGGCAACGAGACTGTAGAAGGGATCTCCGATTGGGTCGCCAATACAGAGATGTTACTAGAGGCCTCTCAGCTACATCCAAACCTTTGGATGACCGCAGTGAGGGCCCAACTGAAAGGCAATGCCCATCACTGGTGGGATTCTATAGAGCGCAGTGTAGGCAAGACATAGACATGGGAGCAGTTCTTAGAGTACTTCAATGCGAAGTATTTTTCGGCTACAGTCAGAAATGTCCTGTACTCCCAGTTCCTGCATCTAGAATAAGGAAATATGACCGTAGATGCATACGACACGGAGTTTAGCCGTCTTAGCACATTTGGTGCCGTCTTGATACCCAACGATCTAGAGAAGGCCCAGAAATTCCATCACGGCCTCACTTTCGAGCAGTAGAGATATACCACCACCCAGGCGAGGCTTTCTTATGAGGAGGTTCTTTCAGAGACGAGGATCCAGGAGGCCATCGACAGGGAGCAAGATGTTCCAGCACGACCACACCAGCCAGAGCCAACCCCGGAGCAGAAGGACCGATCCGTCGTCCCGGAGCACAGACACAGCAGAGGACAGCACCATACCAGCAAAAGGAGCTTACGACTTGCCACCACTATGGTAAGAGAGGACATTTCTAGAAGGACCGCCGAAAGAGACTGGGGACATGCATAATTTATGGAGCGAGCCAGCACCATGCCCGAGACTGCCCATAATGCAGAGATGTGGCATCGCAGACCGGATAGATGCCAGCAGCACCAGTCCAGGGGACACTACCCGACAGGAGGCCAGCGTCCACCAGCACCCGGAGGATTTCAGAGGGGACCACCTTTGGCCCCACAGGAGGTGCAGTTTAATCGAGCCAGACAGCAGACCGGAGGGCAGAGGCACGGACAAGCCTTTGCACTAGCAGCTACTGAGGAGGAAACAGAAGGAGAAGCTATCACAGGTACCATTTTAGTTGCATCATTACCTGCGACTGCATTATTTGATTCTGGAGCTACACTATCTTTCATATCTAGTAGATTCGTAGCTATGCATAGAGTATCTACTTCCTCCTTACCTAAGAGCTGGAAGATTCTCACCGGAGGAGGTATCGTGCCGATTACCAGCACTATTGGAACGTGCTCGGTAGTCGTGTGTGGTCGAGAGATGAGAGCACAATTTTTTGGTACTCCTAATATCGTACTTTGACGTTGTGCTAGGCATGGACTGGTTAAGCCAGCATAATGCCGTACTGGATTGCCGGAAGGATAGCGTCACTTTTAGACCGCCAGATCAACCAGAGTTCGAGTACATACGAGGGACCGTGGAGCAAGGAGTAGGACAAACAGTTGGAGCTTACATGACTATGGAGACGGTATCCCCACCGATAGTTGCAGAATTCGAGAATATATTGAGCTAGTACCCGGAGCAGATAGAGACGTGGAGTTCACTATTGAGCTAGTACCCGGAGCAGCACCGGTATCTTCAAATGTATACCGATTGGCGAAGAAGGAACTAGATGAGCTGAAGCTACAGTTGGAGGAGTTGCAGATCAAGGAATTTGTTCGTCCTAGTGCATCACCCTGGGGAGCACCAGTGTTGTTTGTACCAAAGAAAGATGGGACAATACGTATGTGCATTGATTACAGAGCCCTTAATGCTTTGACTATCAAGAACAAGTATCCCCTGCCACGGATTGATGATTTGTTCGACCAGCTGACAGGAGCAGTGGTGTTCACGAAGATCGACTTAAGATCGGGTTATCATCAGGTAAAGGTGCGGAGAGAAGACATTCCAAAGACAGCTTTCAGGACTCGTTATGGTCACTACGAGTTCTTGGTGATGCCTTTCGGATTGACAAATGCACCTGCAGTATTTATGAACTTGATGAACAGGGTCTTCCACCAATATCTGGACCAGTTCGTGGTAGTATTCATCGACGACATTTTGGTGTATTCAAAGAGCCACGAGGAGCACTTGAGACTAGTGTTAGAGACGCTGAGGCGTGAGAGGCTCTATTCCAAGCTAAGCAAGTATGAGTTTCTCCTAGATCGTGTCGCTTTTCTTGGACACGTTATCTCAGGAGATGGTATCTCAGTAGATCCAGCGAAGATTTCGTGACGGGGATCAATACAACGCTTGGAAGAGGAAGGTTGCCTTAATCTTTAACTCGCAGAGGTGGACTATGTTCTGACAGAACCAGAGCCGGTTGTTCTAGACGGTGATGATGCTACTATTCGGACAGTTGCTACTGCAACTTCTAAGCAGAACAAGTGGAGAAGAGACAACAACCTTTGCAAGCTGCTGATTCTGAACTCCATTGAGGATACTCTGGCAGAGTCATACAGCAAGACGGACCATGCTAAGGTTGTCTGGGAGTCTTTAGACAAGCATTACAAGGCGGATGAGAACCACAACAAGATTCATCTGACTAAAAATGTCTAGAACATGCGATTTGAGGACTACAAGACTATGTTGCCTCAATTTAAGGAGTTTCTCAAGTTACGCCAAAAACTTGAGTATGATGGCATGCTCTTAATCGACGTATTTGTCATGGGGGGTATTTTAGTCAAGCTTCCGCCAAGATAGAGTAATTTTATCTCGGACATGCACCGGAAGAAGATGCAAGTTGGCCTTGATCAACTACTGCACAACATCCATGTTGAAGATGAGTTCGAGGGCTCAAAACAAAGTGGACACGTTGTCCAAGCAGTTGGCAAAAGCCAACTTGGTGCATGCGGACGAATACAAGGGGAAACAAAAGGCTTCTCACTACAAGAAGGACTTCAACTATTTCAAGGTGAAGTCGGCTTCGTTCAAGTCGAAGCCAAAGCCCAAGTCAGATGTGACTTGCTTTAATTATGGCAAGAAATACCACTATCAGAGAGACTGCAGATCCAAGCCCAAACAGACAACAAGGTGAGCCTAACAAGGTTGCTATGATTGTGCAGGTTATGACGGCTGGTGTTGACACTGACTGGTGGGTGGACACTAGCGCATCCTGCCATATTTGCTCGAAGGAGTTGTTTACTATAAGCCTACATATGAAAAGGTTATGGTGGCAAACCAGGAACAAGTTGAAGTACTTGGGACCGAAACGATGATACTAAATCTGACTTCGAAAAAGTCACTGACGCTTCAGGATATGAAGAACGTACCGATAATAGCCAAAAATTTGGTCTTTGTGACTGGTTTACTACAGCTGGTACAGGATTATTGCAGTCGCTTCCTATTCCAGAGTGGAAGTGGGAACACATCATGATGGACTTTGTGACTGGTTTACCTAGACACCGATTGGTCGAGATGCAGTTTGGATGATAGTAGATCGTCTCACAAAAGTAGCTCACTTTCTTCCTTTTCAAGTAGGACAGTCTATAGAACAATTGACTGAAATATATATGCGACAGATAGTGAGACAACACGATATCTCAGTAATTATCGTGTCAGATCGAGACACACGGTTCACTTCTCATTTTTGAAAAAGTTTGCACCAGAGCTTGGGCACCAAGTTAAGATTCAACACAGCTTACCACCCCAGACAGACGGACAATCAGAGAGAACCATCCAGTCCCTGGAGGATATGCTACGGGCCTGTACCTTAGATCTTGGTGGATCTTGGAAGAATTATTTTCACTTGGTGGAATTCTCGTACAACAATAGTTATTAGGCCAGTATTCAGATGGCACCTTTTGAGACACTATATGGTAGGAAGTGTAGGTCACCGTTGGCTTGGGACGACATTGGTGAACGAAAGATGTTAGGCCCTGAAATGATCACACAGACAGTAGAGGTTGTCGAGCAGATCAGAGAGAGACTTCAGGTTGCACAAGATAGGCATCGTCATTGGCCAGATCAGCATCGTAGACCTTTAGAGTTTTGTGTCGGCGACCACGTATTTTTTGCGGATTTTGCCTACCCGAGAGTCATTAGATTCGGGGTTCGCGGAAAGCTTAGTCCCATAAATGTAGGTCCGTTCGATTATCTCGAGCGGGTAGGCGATGTTGCTTATCGTTTTGCCCTTCCGCCTTCGTTACGTGAGGTACACGATGTATTTTATGTGTCTCAGTTGCGTAGGTATGTTCCAGATCTGAGTCATATGCTTGATCACTCTGAATTAGTCATTGGTACCGACTTATCTTACGAGGAGCAACCCGTATCCATATTGGACCGAAGGGAGAAAGTGATTAAGAACCGAACGATTTCTCTTATCTGGGTTGCTTGGGGCCATCACACTCTTAGGGAATCAACATAAGAGCGTGATGACGATATTCGGTCCTGGTACCCGCAAATATTCGATTAAGAAGGTATATTCTTTCTTATGACTTCATATCTCGGATTCTGTGATTAGGTGATCACATGTATGTTGTGATGATGATGCTTGTATGAGTAGTTGCTAGTAGGTTTGTATCATGCTTGTCTTGAATTCTCTAGCTATTGCTTGGATTTAAATTTCGAGGATAAAAATTTTCTAAGGTGGTTAGAGATGTCACTCCCCGTTCCCAATATACATATTTGGAACATATTTTTATTTTAGCATGGTTGTATGTTCATGGAGATTAGACCCATTCTTTTGTTTAACCTGGTTCATGGTTTATTTTGTGGGTTGGTTCAACTCAACTCAACTCAACCATATATAAACTAACATTTTCTCTCTCTCTCCTCACTTCTTCATTACTTCATCTTTGCTAAGTTTTCTCTCCCCATTTCCATAGGCAAGTACATCTTGCATGAGAAATAGAGAAACCCTCCATATTATTATTCTATTATATTTATTATGTGTTTCTAAGCACTTTTAGTTATTCGAGTTTTCTGTTTTGATGGATGGATTTATGTAGATATGTATTTTCAAACTTAGGTTTTCATGGGTTTCATGAGTTTTTTTTGTTTTGATCTATTAAACTTGTATCTTTGAAAATCAGTTTTTGCTACAGGATAGAGCTTTCAATTTGGAGCATTTTGGCTTTTGGTTCACCTGATTTGGACTTAAAATGATATTTTTATGAAGAAAACAAGATTTTGATTTTTGGAGCTTTTCTGCCATGGTCGAACCTGCTGTTGGAGAAGAAGAAGTTCCCATGCGGCCAGTGAGCATATGCGGCTGAGAGTACCATACGGCCCAAGAGGGTTATGCGGACTAACTCTTGCCGCATATTGACATCATGTGTCCTTCTTGTTGGACGCATGACTGATGTTTTACACAAGTATCCTTGAACACCTTGTGCTTCCACTCGCTGAACGAATGAGAAATTTGTCAAGTCCAAGAGAATTCCATGCGACAGAGAACCCCATGCGGCACCGACACCCATGCGTCCTGGAGAGCATGCGGCCATTATTTTCTTGGACGCATGGCTCTGAACTGTTGGCACTTATTTCTATGGTTTTGTCTTTTCTTTCTGACACCCTTTATGGCTTATCACATCAGTCGCATCAGTCTCTTTATGTTACATCACTGATATTTTATTTCGGTACCGTCACTTCATCACTTGTCCCAAGGAGTAGACCTTAACCCTGAGCAAGCGGCCAAGTAGTTCAGGCGGCCTGATTTTATGTGGCCTGAATTTCCATGTGGCCCTAACTTCATATGCGGTCAAGATTGTCATGCGACCTGACTTCCCATGCGTCCGAGAGAACCATGCTGCCCTGCTTGTTGATTGAATATTTCTTGATTCATGTGACCCAATATATAATTGGTAATTGGACTCGAATATTGTATCCGTGCTGATACCACTATTGCCTGATAATTATTCATATTTTAATGTACGCCGAGGTATGACACATCGTGTCACGTGTGATATTATATATCTATACATTGTTTCTCCATCACGGACATAATAAGCGAGTCAACTACCAAAGCGTGGCTAGGATATTAATTTGTCTGAATGTTGGATACATGCTCGGGTGAATCCAGATTTGACTTCCATGGATTCGTATCTAGTGTACCCAAACTTTATACGACACTTAAGAAAAATTCTCATGTGACCATGCCTTGACATTTCAAACACGACATAGGGCTAATTAGGTAACTAAAAGTGGTAGTAACATTGGAGGGAACGGTATCCCGAGTTTATGCCAACGAACATTTTCACAAAGATTCATTCTAAGTGCGCTGTGGGCTAGCCACCACAAATATTGTATATCATCTGTCTTAGTGGAGTGCAGTATCTGACTATTATTATTATGTCGAGCCACTGTTTCAATATAGGAACACTGGAACCGCTAATACCGTATTTTTAGCACAGTGGCCCTACGGGGGACTGGTACATCCTGCAGTGCCTGTTTTATTATATTGGTTCGTTTAGCTCATGTTCGGCACTGGTGTGATCTAAGGATACTTATTATGTATTATTTCTGAGATAACCTCAGACTCCATAAAATTAGCAATCCGTACAAATGATAGGCCGATTTAGGAAGAATGGATTTGGTTGTGATTGTATTATTCAGCTAGTAGGCTAGGGAAGTGGACTATCATAGTATGATGGTTCAACTCTTGTCCTTGTTTGGTTGTAGGGTTGGGCCTTCGCACTAGGATATGCCATGGACCTAAGTTACGACACTGAACCTATGTAATATTATATATTTTCCTTGGGTTTTTGTTTCTCTATTTCGTGCTTCCTTTGTGGTACTTGCTATTTGGGGACTAACCCCCACTGGTTTTGCATGGCCAGGTTTTGAACCAACACCTGAGGATCTAGCGTACTTTTTCCCAACTCATGGAACGCACCAGAAATATAGTCGCAGGGGATAGCGAGTGGGTTTTCTTCTTCCCTGCTCATCTTGCACATTTACTTCTTTTTGGCGTTTAGCCACCGGCACCTATTAGTCTGCACGTCTGGACATTAGTTTTCCTTACATGATTGTAATAAATCAGACTGCATATGATCACAGTTATATATTTTTATTACTCTTTCAGCTTCTTATTTTTGCACAGCTCGACTCTAAAATATTTTTAGAAAGTGTTTGGGACACCTTATTGCTTATCATACATGCTCTATGCTTATTATTTCTTTTTTGAATGATTAAGACATATAAGTCCTTGACCATAGGAGACTTAATTGTAGCATGCACCCCCTTGTCTTATACAGCTGTGATCGTCGTACAACATATAATACCTTGTACTGGATAGCTGGCCATGTCCGTCTCCGTATTCCGGTACTATAGCATGACAAGTAAGGAGGTAAAAAAGTGTGAGGTCTGTGTGCAGACAAAAATTACAAGAAAACCGTTCAAACGGGTTAACCGAAGCACAGATCTTCTAGAGTTTGTGCGCTCAGATATCTGTGACTTCAAACAGTTCTCCACAAAGGCCAGGATAAAGTATTTTATTATATTTATCAATGACTACTCGAAGTATGCGTTAGTCTATCTGCTCAAGTCAAAAGACGAAGTGTTCGAGAAGTTTAAGGAGTTCAGGGCTGAGGCTGAACGTCAAAAAGGGCAACAACTCAAGAGACTCAGAAGTGACCGAGGCGGAGAGTATAGGTCTATTGAATTCGCCTCGTTCTGCAAAGAACATAGAATTATCAATGAGGCAACTGCTTCGTATTCTCCTCAATCAAATGGAGTAGCTGAAAGGAAGAATATGATGTTGACAGAGATGATGACCTCAATGATGTTAACTGCAGGTCTTCCAAACTCTTCTGGGGAGAAACTACGCTTACGGTTACGTTCATTCTGAACAGAGTGCCGTACGAAACTTTCGATGTCACTCCTCATGAACTCTGGTTCAAAGTCAAACCCAATTTGAATATCATTCGAGTGTGGGGGTGCCTGGCGTATGTGAAACTTTTGGACTTGAAGATTCAGAAGCTGGGTACGAGGACTACCAAGACCATCTTCCTGTGATATGCTGAAAAAAGTGATGCTCGGAGGTTTCTTGATATTGAGTCAACTCATATCATCGAATCTCGTGACACAGAATTCTTTGAAGATAAGTTTGCAAAGCACAAGAATATTATTATCACAGGCATTCCGGAGAATAGTGTGAGTGCACAGGAGGGCAACACTTTCAATAAAGATGTAGTCCAAGAAGAAGTTATCATTCCAGAGACAACGTTCGAACAAGAACTCGTAGAGTCGGTGTGTAAGCGAGTAAGGAGACACAAGGACTTTGGAGATGATTTCGTCACCTATCATGTAGAAGCAGATCCGCTTACTTATGATAAGGCGATGAAGACCAGAGATGTTGTCTTTTGGAAGGAGGCTATCAATGATGAGTATGATTCAACAACCTCCAACAACACTTGGGTGTTGGTCGATCTACCTGAAGGAGCAAAACCGATCGGATGCAAGTGGATCTTCAAGAAGAAGATGAAGTCCGATGGAACTGTTGATAATTTTAAGGCAAGACTGGTAGCCAAGGGATTTTCTCAGAAGCAGGAGATCGACTACTTCGACACATATGCTCCAGTAGTACGGGTGACGACCATCATGTTATTGATTGCTCTAAGTACAATTCATAAGCTAGTCATTCATCAGATGGATGTTAAGACATAATTTCTGAATGGAGAATTGATCGATGAGATTTATATGCAACAACTAGAAGGATTTATCATCAAAGGGCTTGAAGACAAAGTCTGCAAGTTGGTGAAATTATTATACGGTCTGAAGTAAGATCCCAAGATGTGGCACGAGAAGTTTGATAAAGTCATAAGATCAAACGGCTCCAGGGTCAGTAAAACGGACAAGTGTGTTTACACTAAGTTCGCTAATAGGAGATGAATCATCGTTTGTCTATACGTGGACAACATGCTAATCCTGGGTATGGATCTAGCACACGTCACTGAGACAAATAACTTTCTCTCATCTAAGTTCAGTATGAAGGACTTAGGGGAAGTTGATTTTATCCTGGGGATAAAAATTATTCGGACAGACACTGGAGTGGTGCTGTCACAATCTCATTATATTGAGAAGATGCTCACACGCTATGGATATCAAGTTCTCCCAGGGATCGATACTCCGTACATGTGTGACAAGAAGCTGAAGCCAAATCCAAAGAAAAGTGTCAGGCAGCTGGAGTACTCAAGCATCATCGGGAGTCTGATGTATGGAATAACTGCCACAAGGCCTGACTTAGCTATCGTCGTGGGGATGCTGAGTCGGTTCACGAGCAATCCAGAAGTGGAGCACTGGAAAGCTGTGAAGAGGGTGATGAGATATCTCAAGAGAAATCAGACAGTAGTGGAAGGATTCAGTGATGCAAGCTGGTGTTCAAAAGTAGAGAGTGAAAGGTCCACAGGAAGATACGTCTTCTCTATGGGTGGAGCAGCTATATCGTGGAAGACGAAGAAATATACAATGCTCTCTCATTCCTTGATAGAATCTGAGTTCTATGTACTAGAGGCTGTAGCAGATGAAGAAGAGTGGCTTCAGAAGCTCATATATGATCTTCAAGTGGTGGGTGCACAGATTTTGGCGGTACCGATATACTACGACAACCAAGCGACTGCAGCGGTGGCATCAAATGATCTCTTCAATGGTAAGAAGAGAACTGTGCGACTGAGGTATAAGGCAGTGAATGATCTTATCAAGACAGGAGTCATTGCCGTGATTGATATTCGAAGACAGGAAAATATGGCCGATTCATTCACCAAAGGTCTTAAGCGCCAGCTGGTCGAGGATACAGTAATTAAGATGGACTTAAAGACAATCTGATATTGTGTCTTTGTAATCCTACCATTTAGTTTTATGCTATTCGTTCAAAAAAAAATCTACTAGGCATGGTTCAAGGGAGGATCATTGAGTGGGAGAATATCAGGAACAGTTGGTACTCCTTTGAGACATTAAAGGGTTACGGAGCCAGAACCACGGTTGTCTACTAATTGTTCTTTTGTGTAGAACAAGTCCTATGGGAGGATAGCTTAGATGCCTTAATGAGTTCTTATGCATTTTGAATGTCTGGTGTGCTTAACAGGAAGCACGGTATCGCAGCACTACAAAGGAGCGTAAGGTCTCCATGCTACAGTGGGTGACACCACCAAGAGGTTCCTCGGTAAGGGTAATGACTCGGCTTCGCGAGCCATGTCACAGCGACGTAGCACTGCACATAGGTAGGTAGCATAATGTTGTAGAATGAAGAGTGTAGACAGCACTACAAAGAGGCTGGTGTCATTATGTTACAGTGGTGTGACATCACAGAGGTACAAGATGTAAATCCTCGGCTACACGAGCAATATCACAACGGCGTAACACCGCAAGTAAGCGCAAGGCTTCATGCTTGGTAGTTTAGCACTACAAAGAGGCTGTGAGCTCATGCTACAGTGGCATGACACCACGATGAGGTTTAGCCTCGGCTATGGCCATGTCATAGCGGAGTAGCACTGCAAGGGAGCTCGAGACTTCATGCCAAGGACTCTTTAAAATAACTCACCTAGAGTGTATGGAAAGAGATAAAGGCCGTCTCTTGAGGAAAAACTTGTACAAGCCAAAAATACATACACAGAAACCAGACGTGTACATGGCCTTTAATATGCAACTGGAAGCACAGCTGATGTCATTGTGTGAGTGAGAAGAATTACAACTATGATGCATAATTCAAGGCTTTGTCTATTCTTGTATCATATTGTTATTCGGCCCATGAGGAAAGATTCAAGTCGAAGCGACATCTATCCTAATAGATGATGGGGAGTCACTTTGGGAACGTTCAACCCATATATATTGAGATATGTGGGGGATTATTGGTATGTTTGCCTTTGGAGTAGTAAAGATAGTCCCATATTGCTACACCACCAAGTTGGTATCTCAATATAATAATTTGTATGAGTTAAGGTGTGCACATGGGGTATGGTGGGGCACGTGGATGCCATGTGGGGGTATTTTCCTAGGAGAAAAATGATTAACTCCTCATGAAAGCATTTATATTTTTTTTCATGCTCTTGGAATTATTTTCATAGGAGCTAAGCCACTTTCCCCAAAGGGGCTTAGCGACTTGGACTCGGACTCGAGCTCAAGAGCGCAAAGTGGCACTTTGTTGGCGCACTTTGCACTTAGCATGGCGCTTGTGCACATTTGATGCGCTTGCGCATGAGCCGACCGCATTAGCGGGACGCATGTGCTGGACGCATGAGCCGGCGCGTGGGTTGCCGCATGTGCTGCTGCGTGCGCTGCTAAGTGCGCGGCTGATTTTCTGCTGTATGAACGGCCGCATGGGCGGTTGCTTGTATGGCCGCTGCTATCGGATATATTTGAACGATTATGGAAAGATATGGTCGGTTATTCAGATCCGTTTTTTGTGGGATTTGAATTAATTCGTTCATATCTTTGTGGGATTCGAATTAATGTTGTTCCTATCTTTCCGTAACTAATGGACGGCCATACTCCTCTATTAATATGCTCTCGTGCCTCCATTGAGGACTTACTTCGAAATTGAGGAGACGAAGAGAGTTGTTGCAGGCGCCATTACAGTCCAGCAAGTTCGTGAGAGTCCAAGTAAGGAGGTGACAACGAGCGTTCCAGAAGTTCCACGTGAACTTGCTGGTTCCTGGGAGCAGAACGTATGAGACGAATCTTACTTTGAGTAACGATAATTTTTATCACCCCAGCAAACAGATTTCCTTCTTCTCATTTCTCTTCTCTTCTGCTAGTTGTAATTCCGTTCTTTCCATCTGCATCTGCGAGTACAAGGAAGAACGTGGAGTTTATTTTTCTGATTCCTTTGTAATCTTGAGAGCAAGTTGTAATCAGAACCATTATATTGTTCTTCGTGGATATCGAGAATAGTCAGAATGAAAACTTTTGTGTGAACTTCTAATTTTGACCACGCGTTTTTTTTTTTTTTTGACTAAGTCTCGGGAATAACAAGACCTAGTTTTTGTTAAGTCTCGGGAATAACAAGACCTAGTTTCGGAAGATTCGAGACCCATCAGTAATTAACTACACTACTCTGGTGGATGAAGCTAGATTCTGAGTTGGATCTACTTTTTGGAAAACAAGAGTGAAAATAATAACAAGAATATTTCTAAGGGAACATCCTTCACAATCCATTACTGTTATGATATACAAAAATGATAGACGAACCGCCGGGGAGCGAGCAGCAGTCCGCGACTGATGTGGCCCCTCTATTCTCCCCAGCCCTCCCTCTTATTCATATAGGCCCCACCGTCGACCAATAGGAGGCCAACACGTGGCCTTGGTTTGTCCCGCTCGGCTCCCCCGGCCGGTTTGAGAAGCAGAGTAAGAACTGATTGTCTATAGCAGTACTTGCAATACTTTCAGTAAAAACAAAATTTTATACTGCCTTCAAAATCATTAAGCATTTTTGATACTTAATTCAATTTTACTATTTGTTTCCAAATTTTTTTTGGATCATACCATATTCTATTATGTGACATATGACATAGCTGTTAACATGACAGTTTTTAACCCGACAAATTAATCACCCAAACTGTTTAAAGTTAATGTTAATGTTAATATTAATTTTAATATTAATGCTAATGTTATTGTTATTATTAATTTTAATTTTAATGTTAAAATTTGTCACGTCATCTGCCATATCAGCTGTCAGATAAAAGAAGATGACATCAGTGTCGGACTTTAGATTTTGAGACATGAGACGAACTCTAAAAGTGGTACCCTCAAAGCTTAATTTTATATTAGGCTAAATTACAACTTGATACCCTCAACAATTACAAATGTTCAACTTGATATCATAAACTTTGATAGATGTCAACTTGATACCATCAACTATTACAAATGTTCAACTTGATATCCTCAACTTTTATAAGCATCAACTTGATACCCCCAACTATTATAAATGTTCAACTTTCATAGACGTCAACTTGATACCCAAAATTTTAAAAATGATCAAATAACTCCCTCCTCTTCTCCCTTCTGGCGGCTGCACTACCCCCCTCCCGGCGCCCCCAACCCCACGCCCCTCCGTCCGCGATGGTGGCTACAGCAGCCCCACGCGCGACGGAGAGAGAGAGGGTTAGGGGTACTGCAACGCGAGGGAGGGGAGGATGGGGGGCGCAAGGGTGGTGTAGCCGCCGGGGGAGTTTAGCCGGTGGGAGAGGAGGGGGGGGGAGGAGGGAGCAGGAATAATTTAACCATTTTTAAAATTTAGGGTATCAAGTTAACGCATATCAAAGTTGAGGGTATCAAGTTAAACATTTGTACTATTTGAGGGTATCAAGTAATTTAGCCTTTATATTATATTATTTTTTCATCAATAATGATACAAGTATTTTCAACACAAAATTCAAGAAATAAAACAATAAACAAAATTTAATATCCAAAAGAATATATATATATATATATATATATATATATATATATATATATATATATATATATATATATATATATATATATATATATATATAATTTGTTGCTTTCCATTAAATTAGAGATAAAATTTATGTTGTTATTGTTGCTATGTAAATAAAATAAAACTTATTACAACAATATATCACATGACATTTCAAATGGATAATCAAGATACGAACACTATGCAATCAAATGACATTAACATAATTTTTCAACAAATAATAATAATTAACGACAAATAAACAACCAACAATAAATATAAAAATATTTTATTTCTCAGTTTCTCTTTTAGTTGATTTTAATCTCAATAGGAATAACTATGCAATCAAATGACAAAAAAAAAAAACAAATCCAATAAATTGGTCAACTATAAAATAAGATAATCAACAACAATTTATACAAAAGTATATATTAACAAATTATAAATCTCGTCTAATGGAAAATGACTGATTTCAATAGATCTTTTAGAAACTCGAAGAGCCGGCCACATAAGTTCCCTTTCTAAAAAACCTGCAAAAAATATATGTTCATTTGCTGCAGGCTGCAGCAGACTTGCTTCAAACAGAGCCGACCCAATTGCAGTGGACTATGTTATATATATACTTAAATAAATCCTCTAAAAGTCCGGTCCTAGATGACATCACCCAAATTTTTGGATGACCAATAATATTTTTGTACTTAATTTCATTAAGTTGCATAGTAATGTTAGCTCTCTTTTTTCCCAGTTGGAACATCAAACCAGCAAACTTAGGCCTGTGAGCTGGTAGGCCCTGGGGTTAATTTTGCCCTGGGTTTAATCGAAATTGTTGGTCCATTGAAGCAATAGGATGAAGTAGATATATACCATATTAGAAAGAATTAGTTTTAATAGATCGAACCATTTAATTGATGGAATCTTGCCATCGAGAATCCCCTTTGGATCGATGTCTTAGCATTTGAAACAATCATATTGAGTCAAATTATGTGGCTTTAGATCTTTTTCTTTCCATATAAAAAAGGTGGTGGGATTGGAATCAAACACTCCTACAGCTATTTTTATCCAACAAAGTTGGGCAAAGATGTAGCTACGGAACAAGAGAGAGCTTTAAAGTATAATTGATAAGCTTTTTAATTGCAATAATGGAAGAGAGTAGTTTTTTTTAATCGGCACACTGAATATTAGTTTATATACCATCCAACTATATCTTTCTCTCTTCGATTGATTATATAAACGGGGTCTTGAGTTTTACTTTTCCATAGTAGTGGGAAACGTCTAACTTGAATGATTATGTGTATAAAAATTTCGAACGTTTCGTTGGACTTCATATATTATATCAAAAAGTAAAAAAAAAGAAAAAAAAATAGTGGAAAACAAAATTTTAATATTTTTTTCAATTCTCAACTTCAGATTTAAAGAATCCAAAGTTTACTTTTTAAGCCTCCAAAACTTATTAACCAAACGGCACCAAAAACTATATATTGTTTAAATGCTATTATTGTTCTCAGTTCAGACGAAATACCAATCTATAATTTGCGGTGTTTAAAAATTATATCGGATCGTTCAGTTGAACGGATCAACCAGTAATTTTTTTTCTAAATGGTTTAATATCGAACTGTTTGATCGAGTTAGATTTTGAATCGATTTGGTCCTTAATTTTGTTTTGGACTTTACATGTAATCAGAATTAATATATTTGTTTTTTGACTAATATTACTATAGTAAACATGTAAAAGTTCTAAATTAGAGCATATCCAACCCTATTGTCGTGTTTTGTGTTGTAATTCCTATGTGGCATGAGCCACAAGACAATGTATTTTCTATGTGGCAAGATTATATTCACACAAGACAATGAGAAAGAAAAGTGTTATCGAATGCAAAAGTATTAAGAAGACAATAAAATATACTTTTTCAACTTTCAAAACAACTTTTCCTCTTCTCCCTTTTTTTATAAATATTTTTATTCATAATTGATGATGTAAAAGTAAAATATTGTGAAGTGCATTGTTTAGATGTAGACAACCAACTTCACATTGTCTTTGACATTTCATTGCCATGTCAATTTCATAATTTATTTCATATTTGCATTGGAGAATAAATTTTGAAATAAGAAGTTGTGATTCCTATATAACAACCATTTTTCTCAAACTCACAACAGGGTCGGAGATGCTGTAATATATATGTAGTTGTATACTATGTAATATAAAATTGTTAGCCTATATAACTAGTTCAATATAAATTAAACCACCTCCAATCCAGTACTCTGACAGGATCGATATCCAGTTCGATTTTTAAATGGTGCTGCAATTGCCAATGAGGGCTTTACAACTTCTAAGAATTTTCAAAGTGGGTTATCAAAACTACCATTGATTTATAAGGAAGGCTATATATTTTATTTTTAAAATATATAATAAAGTGAGGATAAATTTGGTAATCTAATTTGAAATTTCTTTGAAAGTTGTAAAAGTCTCCTTAGGCAATTGCAACCCCTTTTTAAAACATTCATAATTCGGTCATGGTACCGAATTCGAGTGATTCTTGTTGTCACCGAGAAGAGGTATAAGATCTCGTCTGGGTGACGGAAGATCAGTGGATCCACGAACCACATTGACATATTATTTCTTCTATTTATTAATAGTAGGAGTTGGAGACGGTGGACTCATAAGACGTACAATATAGCATACGCAAAATCTCGTACGAAATGTTAGACCATATAAATAAAAAAAAAAAAAAAAAAAAGAAGAAGAAGAAGAAATAATTTGGTCTTGGTAATGGAGATGCTCCAACAGTGATCAGGATGCATCCCTGTGGAAATTTTTTATTACAGGTTTCTTATATGGGGACAAATATACATTGGTGAAATGGAAAGGGGTTAGCAAGGCTTCATGGGCAATTGGGCAGGCATTCAAACAGCCATCATCACAACTAGTTTAGGGAGGTGTGCTTCCTTTCCTTTGGCACAGTACTGTGAATAGTTTCAAGTGGCAGTGAGTGTTGGCATGCACTAAAGAATTCTCTCTTTGTTCCATGCATACATTATTCACAGGAAAAGAGAGTAGGAAACATATATGGCAGCTTCCAAAGATACTCTCTGATTTCTTTCAGTACTTAAGTGTCTAAAAAGAATGAAACAAAATCTTAGAGCTCAATTCCTTTATCATCTCGATCGGCTCTCCATAAGCTTCTTTCCTCTTTTTGTCTTTTCCTTTGGCCTCGGAGGAAGAATTGGTCATATATAACCCTTGCTTTTGATGCAATAGAATAGTAATATAACTATGAAGTGCACTGTGGGAGAGAGTTAAAAGAGGTCTCCATTGTTACTTGTTAGTGAGCTTTAGCATGGTCTCTCTGGAAAAGATATCTTTGATAATGTAGACCAAATCTTTGTTCCAACGTAGCATGCGTTGGAATTTTGTTAAGTATGGGCTGATACGAGTAGGGAGGGCAACGGGGCATGTAGGTAGGGGCCGGAGATCATACTCTCCATTTCCGTTTTTTATTAGTGTTCTAATTTCTGTCTCCATCTCTATTCCCGAGTGGGTTAAATATTTACGATTTTATCTTCATTTTCGCTCCCGTTAAATAATATAATCTCCGTCCCCATCCGTTAACTCATTTGGGACCGGATTTCTCTGCCCTCGTATCCCTCTCCCTTTTTCGTTTCCTGTTTTCTGTTCCCAGTTAGCTCTACTGTCTAGATACAATATTTAGAATTTTGAACTCAGCTTTTGCAATAAAACAAAATAACATCAAATAATAACTTTCACTGTTGCCACCGTATATAGAGTAAAATTCATAAACTTACATCTGCATGGGATATTACCAGCAGACAAATCCACGTTAGACTTGCTACATTGTCAATATCAAAACATATGCAGCATAATAATACTAGAGTATGGTTATGTTTCCTGTGTAAATCACATGAAACAAGTATCATAATAGCAAATCTTCACTGTGTGATGAACAAAGGAGAATGGGTGGGGATGGAATTTTTTTTTTTTTTTAGAGTAATTTTATTTGTACATCCAAAATATTCATCCAAAACTGTAAGACACCTAATCTTTATAAACAATATTACTTATTTAGTTATAGTAGTTATAAGCTAAATAGAGGAGATAGATTTTTATTTAATTTTTTAGTTGTGGTGTTTGTGCATCTAGGGGATTTATAGGGTCATTATAAATTTTTTCCTAATTTATTCCATGTAGGAGACCCTTGGACAGTAGCTAGCTTAACCGTATGCACTAATATAATTTTAGAATTTTCTATATATATATATATATATATATAAATAATTAGAAAGAATTTCCTATTTAGTTCTCAACCCGAAATCCAAACCCCAACTCCTAAACCCACTACCCGCTTGCACCCAAACCCGCGTAAAGTAAGGAATCAACAGCAGCAGTAGCAAACTAACTTCTCCTTCTTTCCTTCTCCGTGCGTAAAGTTTAAACCCCGCGTAAAACAACTCCGCGCGTAAAGTAGAACTCCCCCACTTCTTATTTCATCTGCGCGTAAAGCAACCCCCGCGTATATTCATTCCCTTTTTTCGCATGTGACTCATCCCCCACCGACTCTTTACCTGTTATTACTAAACAACCCTCAGCCGAAACCTAAACCAATGAAAGGAAGAAACATCAGCGGCAGTAGTTTCTTAAACACTAAGTTTTCCCACCGCCTCTTGACCCTATATATATTACAACTCTCTCAAACTAATCCCACTTCTTACACCAAAACTTAAACACCACATTAGACGCTTGCACTATACATAACTCTTGCTCGGCAAGTATACCTTGCCATTGTACTATTATTTACATTCCAGTTGATACATGCATATTTTAATTTTGCTTATATAGATGTTTATTTTATAGATTTTTGGACCTACTTTATGAGACCACCCCAGTATTATAGAGCATAATTAGATTCATTGGCCTTGACACAGTTGTTACACGAGTTGTGAGTCTCATATAGATCACGGACTGCGTGACAGGTCTGGCCTCCTGTACGTATGAGCCGTGCGTTAGGGATGACTGCTGATAGAAACTTTGTATGCTAGAAGACCTGACAGTTATTTAGAGATTTTTATCATATCATAGATATGACATGCCTAGAGCATGGGGTGGGGAGAACAATAAGTAAGGCGTTTGGGCTCCTTTGCACTTTTCTCCTGTACGCCCGGATTCTCCACCGGAGAAATGGGTGATGATGACCACTATATTACAATTGGTGGCCTCTGCCGTTCAAAAGACGGTATACTTTGAGACCCCTGATTCTCCGAGAGAGTCATGCCATTCCCATTTTTGACCAGATAGCCCACGTGTTGGAAAGTTGTTCTCAAACTGCATTCACTTAGACGGTTAGGCGACCCATTGGATGTTTATACTTTAGTACTTTATTGGCATGTTATTATGTATCTTGTTACGTCCCTCTGAGGACCTGGTCCCTTTCCAGATATGGAAGAGCAGGAGTATCCACAGGAGTACGGACCTGGACCTGACTCTACTTACGAGGCTGAGGAGATCTAACCCTCAGAGTATCTGTGATTTATTTCCATTGTTTATAGATTTTGTTGCTACTGCAGTATAGTCGTTTTGTAGTGGATTTGTTTCTACCCGACTATCAAACTTGATACTCATTTTGGATATCCAGTATTATTTAGCTCTTTATTCCTACTGATTATTGTGCTGTGGATGCGATATAGATTATGTATGACTTGTTGTGACAGTATATTACCACTTGTGGATTTGAATATTCATGCACAGCGTACGTGTGTATATGATTTTTATATATTGGAGTTCATATACATACGGCTGGGTATGTTACGTTTTTCTAGTCCTACATATTTTGGGACTGGGGCGTGACATATTTTTGGTGGTGGCCCATGCAGGTCAAGAATATATTGTTTTGGTTACGTAACTGTACCAAACAAGCCTTCGTATAAGAATAGACTATAAGAATCTCATCCATACTTGACTAAAATTTCATTCTTCCTTTCAACCATCCTATATTTTGATACCAAAGTTTACGCCAAAGACCCTTTACGCCGTGACCAGGGACCTCTATTATAGAGATCAACCAAATGACTGCCTAGTTGGCATAAAAGCCAAAAGATTGTCTTATTGGCATAAAAGACCAAATTATGCAGAAGATTGTTTACTTTACGCTGTAGTAATGACTACCCACGTTCAAATAGTTTTCCTAAAATCCTGTGCAAGCCACGTAGGTAACCGCCCCAGCGTAAACTTGGTGATTCATGCATAAAAAATAACCAGCGTAGAGTAGCTTGATTAGGCGTAAAACGTAAGGATGGTGATGTGAGCGTATTTTCTTAGTTTTTCCAGTCATAACCAAATCTCGTGCATTAAATGCA
Source organism: Iris macrosiphon (assembly GCA_036927795.1). Lineage (NCBI taxonomy): Eukaryota > Viridiplantae > Streptophyta > Magnoliopsida > Asparagales > Iridaceae > Iris > Iris macrosiphon. The sequence goes on along the minus strand of JAYESA010000019.1, from coordinate 45,966,490 downwards.
GAGATATGCCTCGATCTCTGTACATAATAGCTTTGACGTGGCATCTGATTTTGTCTTATCTTGAGCGTAAAAACTCATTTCTATAGATAGCATATTCAGAAGCCTCTACTTTCTACCTCTTGGAAGCATAAAACCGACTTGTATCCATTATGTCACTAAACGACAACCTGGGTCTCTGGGCAAAAATTATCATCACAGCCGTCCTCTCGATCTTCGTGCAGTACTTTTGTCAGACGTCAGGTTCATTGATTGTCTGACAAATTCATCCGAGGAATACAAAGAGTTTCTCGTACGACTTTACCCTGCAATATACTTTACGAAGGAAGTGTAGCAAGGCTTTACGCGGGCAAATTTTATGCGCAAAATTTTTACGTGCAAGACTTTACGCAGCATATCTTTTACGCAGCAAACTTTACGCGCACGAAAACTTTTACGCGCAGACTTTTACAAGAAGTATAGCAGACTTTTATGTGGTTAGCTTTAAAGCCATGTTTTACGTCGACAGTTTTGAATCTCTGTTTTACGCCAAATTATCTCGATTTTCTGCTTTACGCGTACAACTCTGTAGTCTTACTTTATGCCAAACTATCTTGAAGCTCTGCTTTATGCAGGAAACTTATCAACCTATTTTATGCAGGGAGAGACTTCGTGTATGTTGGGGGATTTTGACTATAAAATACGCGGACCATTCTCCAGCGTATTTTATGCCTCTACATCCTATTTTATACTTGCATCATATTTGATTCATGTACTTCATCTAAACATTGTGTACACCACATGCAGAGAAATGGATATGCAGAAGGAATGTACTGTCACCGATGGTGACACAACTCCTGGAGTCAATGGTCAGACTCAAGGAGGGACCTCAACAAATCCTAGACTTCCGGGACCAGATGGAAGATCCACAATCCGGTTCCATCTGATCTTCCCGTCCCACCTAATGGGAACCTTCCAGTCTCATCGACACCGCAGGATGGCCAGGCACAACTGTTCTAATTCTTTCAGATGATGATACAGGAACAGAGACAGCAAGCAGCAGAACAAAGACAGGAGTTCCTAGCAGCACTTGAAAGGATGGCTGCAAAGACTACTGTACCAGCTCAAGCAATAGCTCCAGTACCTCGAGCCAAAGTTGGTTCAGTAAAGGACTTTATCCGGATGGGTCCAAGGCCGTATAAAGGCATTGAGAGCCCAGAGGAAACTACCAACTGGATCACTCACACTCGAAAATTATTAGAAGCATCACAGCTGCCTACAGAGCTGTGGATGATGGGTATAAGAACGCTTCTAGATGGTAATGCTCATCACTGGTGGGAATCCATGGAGCGCCAACTGGGTACATACCAGACATGGGAGCACTTCCTGGAGTGCTTTGAAAGGAAGTACTTCCCGGACACCGTCAGAGATGCATTATACGATCAGTTTCTCCACCTGGAGCAGGAAAACAGGACAGTAGACGAGTATGATGCCGAGTTCAGCCGCCTCAGTAAATATGGCGCTGCCCTGATACCAGATGACTTGGCTAAGGCTAAGAGATTTTATCGTGGACTAACTCATGAGCTACAACACTACACTAGCTCCCAGTCCTGAATCTCTTATGCCGAATTGATGACAGAAGCCAGATTGTAAGAAACCATCAACAAAGGAAAAGGAAGTCAGCTGAGGACGCAACAAGGACCGGCAAGGACACAACAAGGAGGACCTATTAGACGTGCTTTAACTCAGCAACAGCAGTATCAACACAGAGCAGGACCGTACCAGATCCCAGAGAAACCCCAATGCAATTATTGTGGGAGACGCGGGCACATCTCAAGGGATTGTCGGATCCGTTTAGGACAGTATTTACGATATGGTTCCGGACAGCATTTGGCAAGAGAGTGTCCAAGGCAACAGACATCAACACTACCACCGCCAGCACAGAGACTAGCGCTTCCAGCGCCGAAGCCAGCTCAACAGATGGCTAGACCAGGAGCACCTCGACCTCCAGTAGCAGGAGGATTTCAGCGAGGACCACCGCTACCTACCCAGGAGGAACAATAAATGAGGGCCAGACATGGACAGTCGCAGAGGAATGGGCAAGCTTTTGCAATAGAAGTGGATGACATAGATCAGGAGATTGATGTCATAGCATGTATCACCCTTGCTTTTACTTTTCCTCCTGTGACATTGTTTGATACGGGAGCCGCCCACTCATTCATATCATCTAGTTTTATTACCAAACACAATATTACCCCTACACCCTTATCTAGTTGTGTTAGAATTCTTACCGGAGGAGGAGTTGTACCTATTAATAGAATTTGTAGATAGTGTCCTATAGTGATACGTGGCAGAGAGATGTACGCCCGACTCTTAGTCCTTCCTATGCCAACTTTTGATATTGTACTTGGAATGGACTGACTGAGCAAGTGCCACGCTTTCTTCGATTGCTTTGGAGGAAGCATTCTTTTCAAGGTACTAGGCCAGCCTGAATTGGAGTTTGCACGAGGATCCACAGAAATCCTTGAGGGTATACAGCTCATAATGGACGATATTATCTATCATCACATTATTTCAGAATTCCAAGACGTCTTCCCAGAAGAATTACTAGGCCTACCCCCAGACCGAGACGTAGAGTTTTCGATTGAATTGACACCGGGAGCAGCACCCATAGCATCACATATTTATAGACTGGCAAAAAATGAGATAGATGAACTAAAAACACAGTTGAAAGAACTAGAAGAGAAAGGTTTCATCCGACCAAGTGCATCACCCTGGGGAGCACCAGTGTTGTTTGTACCAAAGAAGGATGGGTTAGTGCATATGTGCATTGACTATAGAGCCTTGAATGTAGTGACAGTAAAGAATAAATATCCATTGCCACACATTGATGACCTATTTGATCAACTTAGTGAAGCCAAGGTGTTCTCAAAGATAGATTTGAGATCGGGATATCACCAGGTAAAGGTACGGAAGGAGGAGATCCCGAAGACCGTATTCCGGATAAGATATGGGCACTATGAGTTTTTGGTCATGCCATTTGGATTGACCAATGCTCCAGCTATCTTTATGGACCTAATGCATCGAGTCTTCCACCAGTATTTGGACCAATTCGTGGTCGTCTTCATAGATGATATATTTGACTATTCGAAAAGCCACGAAGAGCACGAGAAGCACCTGCGGATTGTTCTAGAGACATTGAGGAGGGAGCAATTATATGCGAAGCTCAGTAAATGTGAGTTCTTCTTGGACACAGTCTCATTTCTTGGGTATGTCGTTACGGGAGATGGTATCTCTGTTGATCTAGAGAAGATTTCGGCAGTCAAAATATGGCCTGCTCCTAAATCAGCAACGGAGGTGAGGAGTTTCCTTGGACTTGCGGAATATTACCGACGATTCGTGGAGAACTTCTCACGGATAGCAACACCTATGACTCGATTAACTTGCAAGGATCAAGAGTTTATATGGACCAACGAGTGTCAAGCCACTTTCGAGGAGTTGAAGAAGCGACTGACTACAGCACCAGTATTGACCATTCCATCAAGATCAGGAGGATATGTAATCTATAGTGACGCATCAGGGAAATGCTTGGGATGCGTATTGATGCAGCATAGTAAGGTGATTGCATACGCATCCAGACAATTACGAATACATGAGAAGAATTATCCAACTCATGACTTGGAACTTGCCGTCGTTGTATTTGCTCTGAAACTATGGAGACATTATTTATATGGGGAACGAGTAAAAATCTATACAGACCACAAAAGCCTCAAGTATGTCTTCACGCAGAAGGAGTTAAATATGAGGCAACATCGATGGCTCGAGTTGATGAAAGATTTCGAGATAGAGCTACATTATCACCCAGGCAAGGCTAACATTGTAGCAGACGCATTAAGCCAGAAGCCAGCAGCTTATTTCTTGACAAAACAGAGGGAATTATTGAAGGACTTGCAAGGTCTTGGCATTGAAGTAGTATTACCCGGAACAGATGGGACACTAGCCAACCTGCAAGTACAATCATCACTAGTAGAAAGAATTAAGGCAGCATTGCCTACAGACGCCAGATTCCGAAGATTAAAGAAAAGAACAAAGGCCGGAGAGCAGACAGGACTGCGCATTCAGGAGGATGGAACATTACGATGTGGTAATCGTCTTTATGTTCCCAATGGAGAGATTCGACAGGAGCTGATGACAAAGACTCATAGTTCGATATATTCTATACATCCTGGAGGCACCAAGATGTATCGTGATTTACAACAGCACTTCTGGTGGCATAGAATGAAAAAAGAAATAGCCCGCTTTATAGTTAAAGTTTGGTATATCAGCAAGTAAAGGTAGAGCATCAGAGGACAGCAGGATTATTGCAACCACTTTCGATTCCAGAGTGGAAGTGATAACACATCACTATGGACTTCGTCACGGGCTTTTCTAAGAGTCTAAACGGTAGAGATGCAGTATGGGTAATAGTAGATAGACTCACCAAGTCAGCCCATTTCTTGCCTTTTAAAGTTGGCCAATCTACAGAAGCTTTGGCTGACTTATATATGAGACAGATCATGAGATTACACGGCATACCATTCAACATTGTATCAGACAGGGATTCACGCTTTACATCACACTTTTGGAAAAGCATGCAAGAGAGTCTTGGAACTCGTCTAAAGTTCAGTACCTCTTATCACCCGCAAACAGATGGGCAGTCAGAACGTACTATTCAGACATTGGAGGATATGTTGAGGGCTTGTATGTTAGACTTTAGAGGATCATGGGAGGACCACCTACATCTTGTGGAGTTTTCTTACAACAATAGTTATCAAGCGAGCATCCGGATGGCTCCGTTTGAAGCATTGTATGGAAGGAAGTGTAGGTCTCCCGTGTGTTGGAGTGACGCGAGAGAACGTCAAATTCTGGGACCAGAGTTAGTGGTCAACATCGTAGAGACAGTAAAGAAGATACAATGACACTTGCGATCAGCGCAAGACAGACAGAAACAATGGGCAGACCTTGTCACGTCCCAGTCCCAAAATACGTAAGACTAGGAATACGTAACACGCTAGACGTATGTATACGAAACTCCAATATATGGAAACCATATACACACGTAGTTGTACATGAATATCCAATCCACAGTGGTAATATACTGTCACAATAAGTCACACGCAATCTATATCTTATCCACAGCACAAATAATAGAAATAGAAATCAATAACTGAATATCAAATAAACGGTCTCAAATAAGAAATCTCAAGGTGTGATAGTCGGATGGAAACAAATCCACTGCAAATCGAATATAACTAAAACTACTAAAGAGGGAAGAGAATAAACTCTAATATCAGAATAAATATCTCGAAAAAGAATAGCAACTAGAATCACTAAACAGCTGTAATGAATCACATATAATCCGAAGGTAAGACCTCCTCAGACTGATAGGTAGCGTCAGGTCCAGGTCCATACTCCTGTGGGTACTCCTGATCATTTATATCTAAAAATGTACCAGTTTCTCAGAGGGACGTAACAAGATACATATAAACATGCCAATAAAGTACTAAAATATAAACATCCAATGGGGTCGCCTAACCTTCTAAGTGAATACAGTTTGAGAACAACTTTCCACCAAGTGGGCTATCTGGCTAAAATAGGATTGGCATGGTTCTCTTGTAGATCCAGGGGCCTACAAAGGCACGTCGTCTTTTGAACGCCGGAGGCCCGCCTGATAATATATAATATATAGTGGTCATCATGACCGCGTATCTCCGGCGGAGCGTACGGGTTACAAGGAAAAAAGTGCAAAGGAGCCCAAATGCCTTACTTGTTGTTCTCCTCACCCAATGCTCTAAGCATGTCATGTCCATGACACGATAAATCTCTAATAACTATCAGGTCTACTAGCATACAAAGTTTCTATCGGCAGTTATTCCCATCCGTCGTACGACCTATACGTACCAGTAGTCAGCCGAGTACGCAAGTCTGTGTCCTACATGTGACTCACACTCGTGAAAGAATAGTGGCATGGCCAATGAAATATAAATACCTCATGAATATGGGATAGTCTCATAAAGTAGGTCCAATGTATATACATAAATAAAAATATAGTACGACGACACCGTCGTTGCACCCAAGTTTCCTTGGACGCTTAATTTATATAGCAGTTAAAATAAATAAACTAAAATAAGAAGAAATAAACATGCATGCCTTATATGAAATATAAATACAGTACAATGGCAAGGTATACTTGCCTGGCAAGAAATCTGTAAAGTGTAAGCGTCCAATGTCAAGCATACATAATCTGGAAATAATGGCCTCCGAACAAACATCTCCGGATGCTGAAATAGACATCACCAACATTTTCAGAATGAGCAAAATAGCTAAAAAGTACTTCTCTTTCATCCAATTTGGATACAGGGGCAAAACGGTAATTTCGGATAAAAGTGGGGTCCACGTATGGCCCACTCTTCACCGAAAAATGTGCCAAGGGTAACAGTCTCTAAATGGGACATATTATAGGTCAAACAAACTCTAGATGTCAATACAAATCCAATGGTATATCCAAATGTGGATTCCGATGGGCCGAACACAATTTTGCCGAAAAAGTCAACCGTGGGGTCCACCAATTGGCGACTTGGTCAACTATCTCAGAATTACGTGAAAATTGGGTCACAGGACCAGCGCGTTACTACGAGTCCAATGGCGTAAGTTTTGTCACAATCTGACGAGCGTGCACAAAATTCGCACAACTTTTGTAAAAGTTGCGATACGGGATTTGTCCGTCGATACAGGCTGATTTCGACGCGCACACGCGTCCGAATCAATTTTTGCAAACTCTCACATGTCCGGTTACTCTACGCACACCGTTTGGTATATTTGGTACAAGGCGGAGCGATCCCATTTGGCGGGGCACGCTCCGTTTCACAACTGTTGGAAATCTAAAAAAGTGTGTTCGCAGAGTTTTCCAATAAATTTAATTCTGTCTACAACAGTTAATAATCTAGGATTATTTAACAAAAATTAAACTAGGTTAAGTGGTCTACGCATACCAAAAAGAATCATCAAATTCGGATCTCTGTGGTGGGAGATACGAACTCGGAAACATAGGTGGTTACTACAGTTTTCTGCGATCACAGAATTTGGTCTATTTTTGCCAACTTTGGTACTATTTTGCCTATGGTTACGTGTTGTTCGAGGTCTACTAACACACAGATATGGAAGAGGGTTAAGAGGTGAGCATACTGGTGAAGACGGAGTGGCGTTTGGTTGAACGAGGCGACGGAACACAACTCTGGAACACAGGTACCTCGCTGCTGAAATTTGCAGTGCGCGGGGTCGCGGTCGTCGGGATTGGTTTGGACGGCCTGACGGGGTTCTCCGGCTGTGGTGGCGGCGCTCTCTAGGTCTAGATGGTAAGAGGAAGGGTTTGGATGATCTATCTTTAGGGTTTTAGATAAAATAAGTTAATATATATATAATATATATGGGAGAGAAGGGGGGGTCGGTTTGCTCGCGGGTGGCTAAGGGGGGGTGCTGGTTAGTTTGCTGGCAAGGGGTTTGGCTCACAAGGGGGGGGGGGGGGGTTCTGATCTAAGTTGCAATAGGGGGCGGCTGTAGCATAGGATGGGCAGTTTACTTATTAATAGTTTTGTTTATTTTTTCTTTCTTTTCTTTTCTTTTCTTTTCCTTTTTATTTTTCTTTTATAATTCTCTTTATATATATATATATATATATATATATATATATATATATATATATATATATATTATATATATATATATATACTCATAAAAAATTCTAGAATTACACTAATATATACCATTAAGCTAGCAACTGCTCAAGGGGTCTCCTACATGAAATAAATTCAGAAAAATTCCTAATGGCCCCATAAATCCCCTAAGTGCACCAACACCTAAAATAAAAATTAATAAAAATTTATTTTTCATAATTAGCTACTAATTACTATAATTAAATTATTAATTAATAATAAAAGGGTATATACGATTTCTAGGAATAGGGGTTTTATATTCTACCCAACTTATAAAAATTTTATCCTCGAAATTAAAATTAAGCCACGATAGAATGTCAAGGATGGTATAAGATATAAATTAACAACGTAAATTCATACCTTGGTCTGTGAATATGTTCGAAAAATGCTTGCGCATGTCATCCTCGTGCTCCCAAGTTGATTCTCCTGGTACGCCATGCCTCCATGCTACGCGAACAAAGGGAATAGACTGGTTCCTCAACACTTTCTCTCGACGGTCAAGGATTCCCACGGGTTGCTCTTAGTATGACAAGCTCGGCCCAATAGTGATCTCTGAATGGTCGAGAACATGATTGTTGTCTGCCACATATCGCCTGAGCTGTGACACATGGAATACGTTATGTACTCCCTCAAGTGAAGGTGGTAGCACAAGTCGATATGCCACTTCTCCAACTCTCTCGAGCACGTCAAATGGTCCAATATACCTTGGACTCAACTTGTCGCGCCCTCCGAATCGAATGGTGCTTCTGGTAGGTGATATCCTCAAGAAGACATGGTCGCCCTCTTTGAACTCCAAGGGACGACGATGAAGGTCTGTCCACTGCTTCTGCCTGTCTTGCGCTGCTCACAAGTGTCCCTGAATCTTCTTGACTGTCTCTACGGTGTTGACCACCAACTCTGGTCCCAGAATTTGACGTTCTCCCACATCACTCCAACACACAGGAGACCTACATTTTCTTCCATACAATGCTTCAAACAGAGCCATCTGAATACTCGCTTGATAGCTATTGTTGTAAGAAAACTCCACAAGATGTAGGTGGTCCTCCCATGATCCTCCAAAGTCTAACATGCAAGCCCTCAACATTTCCTCCAATGTCTAAATAGTACGCTCCGACTGCCCATCTGTCTGCGGGTGGTAAGATGTACTGAACTTCAGACGAATTCTAAGACTCTCTTGCTTGCTCCTCCAAAAGTGCGATGTAAAGCGCGAATCTCTGTCTGATACAATGCTGACTGGTATACCGTACAATCTCATAATCTGTCTCATATATAAGTTAGCTAAAGCTTCTGTTAACTGGCCAACTCTAAAAGGTATGAAATGTGCTGACTTGGTGAGTCGGTCCACTATTACCCACACTGCATCTCTCCCACTTTGACTCTTGGGAAATCCTGTGATAAAGTCTATAGTGATGTGATCCCACTTCCACTCTGAAATCGAAAGTGGTTGCAATAAGCCTGCTGTCCTCTGGTGCTCCGCCTTCACTTGTTGATATACCAGACATTTAGCTACAAAGCGAGCTATCTCTCTCTTCATTCCATTCCACCAAAAGTGCTGTCGTAAGTCGCAATACATCTTGGTGCCTCCAGGATGAATAGAATAAATTGAACTATGAGCCTCTGTCATCAGCTCCTGTCGAATCTTTCCATTTGGAACAAAAAGAAGATCACCACATCGTAATGTCCCATCCTCATGAATGTGCAATCCTGTCTGCTCTCCGACCTCTGTCCTTTCCTTCAGTCTCCTGAATCTGGCATCTGTAGGCAGTGCTGCCTTAATCCTCTCTACCAATGATGATTGTACTTGCAAGTTGGCTAGTGTCCCATCTGCTCCAGGTAATATCACTTCGATGCCAAGCTCTTGTAAGTCCTCCAATAGTTCCCTCTGTGCTGTTAAGAAAAGCTGCTAGTTTCCGGCTTAACGCGTCTGCTACCACCTTAGCGTTGCTTGGATGATAATGTAGCTCTATCTCAAAATCTTTCATCAACTTGAGCCATCGACGTTGTCTCATATTTAACTCCTTTTGCGTGAAGACGTACGTAAGACTTTTATGGTCTGTATAGATCTCCACTCGTTCCCCATATAAGTAATATCTCCATAGCTTCAGAGCAAATACAACGGCTGCAAGTTCCAAGTCATGAGTTGGATAATTCTTCTTATGCACTCGTAACTACCTAGATACATATGCAATAACCTTGCCATGCTGCATCAATACGCATCCCAAGCCTTTCCCTGATGCGTCACTGTAGATCACATAACCTCCTGATCCTGACGGAATCGTCAATACTGGTGCTGTAGTCAGTCGCTTCTTTAACTCTTCAAAGACGGATTGACACTCGTCGGTCCATATAAATTCTTGATCCTTACAAGTCAAACGAGTCATAGGTGCCGCTATCCTCGAGAAGTTTTCCATGAACCGTCGGTAATATCCCGCAAGTCCAAGGAAACTCCTCACCTCTGCTACTGATTTAGGAACAGGCCATGTCTCAACTACGGAGATCTTCTCTGGATCAACAGAAATACCATCTCCTGTAATAACATATCCAAGAAATAAGACTTTGTCCAAGAAGAACTCACATTTGCTGAGCTTTGCATGTCACGCCCCAGTCCCAAAATACCGAGGGACTGGAGACGTGGCAATGGCCAGCAGCACGCACCGATGGACAATCCAATTTAATGGATCCATCAGGGCATGCTTAAGCTATATTCTAACAGTAAAATGTTACAAGTCACAGGTGTTTCTAATCTCATCCACAGAATAAACACAAATTAATGCCAGAAATAATGCAATAGAATAACTAAACAAATCTCAAATAAGTATCTCAGGAAACAATCCGAGAATATGTCTGGTACAACAAATGCAAATAGATAGGAAATAAAGAAACTGGAAATAGAAATAAAAATAACTGACTATATACAGCCAATGCTCAGGAGAAGTCCTCTGGTACGATCTCGTCCTCAGGTCCTGGTACAGCTCCTGGAAGTGCTCCGGTACAGTGTATCTCTGGATGGTTCTCTTCGACTATACCTGGGGACATAGTCCATTCCAGGTCCTCAGGGGACATAACAAGGTACAGATAATACAAGCCAAAATATATGCAGTGCAGCAATAATAAAACAGCAGGGTAAATATGTAAACCAGCTAGGTGATAAATGCAAGTTGAGAGCATCACTAGAACTCAGGCTGAAGCTACTACAAGCTCTGTGTCGGGGAGCCGGTAGCAGTGATATCATGTAGTTGTCTAGCTCAATGGGAGACTACGACGCCGGCATAATATAAAATCAACCTGTAGCCTGTGTAACTCTCCCCATCCAATGTAATCACGCATATCATAACCATAACGTCTCATGTCCATATCAAGCTGGATCATAGCTAATGCAACAAGTCATAAAGTCTCTAGGAACATATGTCAATGTCAAGTCCTGTATCCTATACAGAATTACCATGAATGTCTCAGGAAGACTCTGTCTCATGAATAGTGTCAAGTGTCCTGGGTTCTGTTGTACTTGATAGGACAAGTACCAAGAGTAAGGGTATCGAATGTCCATCTCTAATGACATATCCAATACCGCGTACGGTGTTGGCACCCGACTATGATCGGACACTAAGTACGTCACACGTTTCCTAGGTTAAGCAGTTAAAACAAGTTTATATAAATTTACACAAGAACTCCAGCAAAATATTATCACAGGAACTACTGAGATTTGACGAGCTTTACTTGCCCACTGATGCTAAATTAAGCCAAGGAAATAATTAGCAGACTGCAGGGTTTGGCAAGGTACACTTGCCTGTGGTCCCGGCTCTGACTGCGGCTCTGACTTCTGTTGGATTTGCAGGCGGTACTCCGGTTGCTGAAATAAATATCACCATCAGATCCAGAAAATATCAATCAGCTAGAAATGCCTGTCCTTGGGTCCAATTAGGAGACAAGGGCAAAAACGACAATTTCGGGTCAAAACAGGGTCCACATGCGGGCCCGCTTTGCACCGAAAAATGTGTCAGGGTCAAAGGTCTCCAATTTCACCAAACTTAGTGTCAACAGGTCAGGAACGATGATACGAACCCAACGAAACTTCCGGAATTGGATTCCGATGAGCCGATCACAAAATCGCCCGTCGAGCGGGGCCTGTGGGGCCCACGACACGCGATTTCGTCAACGTTCTCAGAATTGAACCAAACTTGACCCACAGGACCAGCGTATTGCTACGAGTCCGATGGCGTAAGTTTTGTCTCGATCCAACGTGTGTACACAAAATTAGGATGAATTACAGAAAAGTCGGATACGGGGAGATGTCCGCGGATACGCGTTGATTCCGGTGTGCACGCACACCCGAATCAGCTTCCGCGAAATCCCACACGTCCGTATCGACGACGCGCACGAATCTGTAAAGGCCGCACGCGACCATGTCGTCCCGTTTGGCGGAGCGTACTTAGTTCCGGGGTGAAACAGGGTCTGGTTTTTCCTGTTTTTGGATCGCGGTGTGCGATCACCACAGGACGCGATGCCCCGAGCGGTTTGTCCGGACACCGAGAGGGTCATACAGGCTTCGCAACGCAATTTACGGAATTGAAATCTGAGCTACGAGCAAGAAGATACACACACCTGAACGGGACCCGAAAACCGGGGTCTGAATCGTGTCCGACACGACACGGACACTGTGTCCCTTGTCCGTGTCCGACGCAAAGGGGATTTAGGGTTAGGGTTAGGGCTTTCTGCCGGCGGCGGGGATGACAACTCTGCGGCCGTGCAGAGGCGGAAGGGGCTGGGGGCACGCGGCGATGCGGTGGCCGGGGCTCGCGGCGGCTCTGGAGGCGGCGCGGCGGCGCGGGGAGCTGCCCGAGCTGCTGCTGCTGTCGCTGCGGTGGCCGTCGGAGGGGAGGAAGGAGGAGGACGGGGAGAGGCGGGGCGGAGCAGGGTGGCAGCGCCGGGCGGAGGTGTCGACGGTGGTGGAGCGAGGTGGCGGAGTGGGGTCGACGGCCTGGGGAACGGGGGGATTTAAAGGCGGGGCGAGGGGGCTGGGGGCCGAGAGAGTCGGGGAAGAGAGGGAGGGACGTGGCGAGGTGGCCGGGCGAGGCGCGGGCGGAGCTCCCAGCGGGCACGGCAGAAGACTCGGGCACGGTTGGGTCGTGGGGGAGGGGATGGGTGGCCGGTTCGGGTAGCGGGTCTCGGGTCGGGTCTGGCGGATCTGACCCGACCCGCTAGGGGTTGGGCCGGGCTCGGGCCCAATGGGCCGGGCCGGGCTCTGGTCTTGGGTTTAATAATAATAATAATAATAGTAACAATAATAATAATAATATCATTAAACAATTAATTAATTAAATAATTATATTTAGGTGTTTTAAAAATAGGTCCGGGGCCCAATAAATTCCAGAAAAATTGCCCTAAGTCCAGTTTTTCATTTTACACCCAAAAATATTATTTTTATAATATTTTAATACTGTTTATTATCATTTAAAAATCATTTAAATATTAAAACCCTATTTTTAAATTACAGAAAAAATCCCAGAAAATTCCAGAAAATTGTGTAAAATCCAAATTTAAAAATCTTGAAAAATCAGGGGGTTTACATTGCATATAACTGCTCTCTCCTCAAAGTCTCTAGAACAATCCGTAGGTGTTTCTCGTGCTCCTCGTGGCTCTTCGAATAGACAAGTATATCATCTATGAAGATGACCACGAACTGGTCCAAGTACTGGTGGAAGACTCGATTCATCAAGTCCATGAAGATCGCTAGAGAAATGGTCAATCCAAATGGCATGACCAAAAACTTGTAGTGTCCATATCTTGTTCTGAATGCGGTCTTCAGAATGTCCTGCTTCGGTACCTTCACCTGGTGATATCCCGATCTCAAATCTATCTTTGAGAATACCTTGGCTCCACTGAGTTGATCAAATAGGTCATCAATGCGTGACAATGGATATTTGTTCTTCACAGTCACTGCATTCAAGGCCCTGTAGTCAATGCACATACGCACTGACCCATCCTTCTTTGGTACAAACAACACTGGTGCTCCCCAGGGTGATGCACTTGGTCGGATAAAATCTTTCTCTTCTAGTTCTTTCAACTGTGCCTTCAGCTCGTCCATCTCCTTCTTCGCCAGTCTGTAAATATGCGATGATATAGGTGCTGCTCCGGGTGCTAGTTCAATTGAAAACTCTACATCTCTGTCTGGGGGTGGTCCTGGAAAATCCTCTGGAAAGACGTCTAAAAATTCTGAGATAATAGGATGATAGACAACATCGTCTATTGCAATCTGAATACCATCCATGGCTTCAGTGGATCCTCTTGCAAACTCAAGTTCAAGCTGGCCTGGTACCTTAAAAAGAATACTTCCTCCAAAACAATCGAAGAAAGTGTGGTACTTGCTTAGCCAGTCCATTCCAAGCACAATATCAAAAGATGGCATAGGAAGGACTAAGAGTTAGGCGTTCATCTCTCTGCCACGTATCACTATAGGACCCGATCTATAAACTCGGCTAACTGGTACAACTCCTCCTCCGGTAAGAATTCTAACACAACTAGATAAAGGTGTAGAAGCAATGTTGTGTTTGGCAATAAAACTAGATGATATGAATGAGTGGGTGGCTCCCGTATCAAACAATGTCACAGCAGGAAAAGTAAAAGCAAGAGTAATACCTGCTATGACATCCACCTCATGATCCATGTCATCCACCTCCAATGCAAAAGCTCGCCCGTTCCTCTGCGGCTGTCCATGTCCGGTCCTCATATACTGATCCTCCTGGGTCGGTAGTGGTGGTCCTCTCTGAAATCCTCCTGCTGCCGGGGGTCGAGGTGCTCCCGGTCCAGTCATCTGCTGGGCTGGCTTCGGTGCTAGAAGCGCTAGCCTCTGAACTGGTGGTGGGAGTGTCGATACCTGCATTGGGCAGTCTCTCGCCAGGTACTGTCCGGAGCCACATCTCATATACTGACCCAAGCGAGTCTGACAATCTCTCGATATATGTCCGTGTTTCCCACAATAATTGCAGTAGGGCTTCTCCGGATTCTGGTACGGTGCTGCTCGATGTTGCTGATGCTGCTGTGCCAAGGGACGTCTGATAGGTCCTCCTTGTTGTGTCCTTGTCGGTCCCTGCTGTATCCTTTCTGATCCTTGTTGTGTCCTCAGCTGACCTCCCTTTCCTCTGCTAATGGTTTCTTGCAATTTGGCTTATGTCAGTAGTTCAGCATAAGAGACCCGGGACTGCGAGCTTGTATAATGTTGTAGCTCCTGGGTCAGTCCTCGATGAAACCTCTTAGCCTTAGCCAAGTCATCTAGTATCAGGGCAGCGTCATATTTGCTGAGTCTACTAAAGTCGACATCATACTCGTTCATTATTCGGTTCCCCTGCTCCAAGTGAAGAAACTGATCGTACAATGTATCTCTGATGGTGTCCGGAAAGTATTTCCTCTCGAAGCACTCCAAGAACTGCTCCCAAGTCTGGTATGTACCCAACTGGCGTCCATGGATTCCCACCAGTGATGAGTATTACCATCTAGAAGCGTCCGTACACCCGTCATCTATAGGTTCGTAGGTAACTACGATGCCTCTAGTAGCTTCTGCGTATGAGTGATCCAGTTGGTAGTCTCCTCCGGGCTCTCAGTGCCCTTGTACGGCCTCGGACCCATCGGAATAAAGTCCTTTACTGAACCAGCCCTAGCTCGAGGTACTGGAGCTAGTGCTTGGGCTGGTACAGTAGCCTGTGCAGCCATCCTCTCAAGTGCTGCCAAAAATTCTTGCCTCTGCCCGGCTGCCTGCTGCCTCTGTTCCTGCATCATCATCTGCAAGAATTGGAACAGCTGCGCTTGGCCATCTTACGATACTGGAAAAGCTAAAAGGTTCCCAATAGGTGAAGCGGGAAGATCATATAGAATTGGAGTGTGAGTCTGTCCATTTGGTCCCGGAAGCCTAGGAATCGTTGGGGTCCTTCCTTGAGTTTGACCATTGACTCCAGAAGTTGTGTCGCCATCGGCGGCAGTACATCTATTTTGCATGTCCATCTCTCTGCCGGTGATGTACGAAATGATTAGAAAAAGTATATGAATCAAACATGATGCAAGTATTAAATAGGAAGGATGAGTTTCAGTCAAGCGTGGATAAGATCCTTATACTCTATTCCTATATGCAGACTTGTTCGGTACAGTGACATAACCGAGACAATATATTCTCGACCTGCATGGGCCACCACTAAAAATATGTCACGTCCCAGTCCCAAAATACATAGGACTAGAAATACGTAACACGCCAGACGTATGTATACGAACTCCAATATATGAAAACCATATACACACGTACGCTGTACATGAATATCCAATCCACAGTGGTAATATATTGTCACAATAAGTCACACGCAATCTATATCTCATCCACAGCAAAAATAATAGATAAATGGAAATCAATAACTGAATATCAAATAAGCAGTCTCAAATAAGAAATCTCAAGGTGTGATAGTCGGATGGAAACAAATCCACTGCAAATTAACTATAACCAAAACTACTAAAGAGGGAAGAGAATAAACTCTAATATCAGAATAAATGTCTCGAAAAAGAATAGCAACTAGAATCACTAAACAGCTGCAATGAATCACATATAATCCGAAGGTAAGACCTTCTCAGACTGATATGTAGCGTCTGGTCCAGGTCCATACTACTGTGGGTACTCCTGCTCATTTATATCTGAAAATGTACCAGGTCCTCAGAGGTACGTAACAAGATACATATAAACATGCCAATAAAGTTCTGAAATATAAACATCCATTGGGGTCGCCTAACCTTCTAAGTGAATGCAGTTTGAGAACAACTTTCCACCAAGTGGGCTATCTGGCTAAAATAGGATTGGCATGGTTCTCTTGGAGATCCAGGGGCCTACAAAGGTACGTTATCTTTTGAACGCCGGAGGCCCGCCTGATAATATATAATATATAGTGGTCATCATGACACTGTATCTCCGGTGGAGCGTACGTGTTACAAGGGAAAAAGTACAAAGGAGCCCAAATGCCTTACTTGTTATTCTCCCCACCAAATGCTCTAAGCATATCATGTCCATGATACGATAAACCTCTAATAACTGCCAGGTCTACTAGCATGTAAAGTTTTTATCGGCAGTTATTCCTATCCGTCGTACGACCTATACGTACCAGTGGCCAGCCGGGTACGCAAGTCCGTGTCCTATATGTGACTCACACTCGTGTAAGAATAGTGTCATGGCCAATGAAACATAAATGCCTTATGAAGATGGGGTAGTCTCATAAAGTAGGTCCAATGCATATACATAAATAAAAATATAGTACGACGACACCGTCGTTGCACCCAAGTTTCCTTGGACGCACAATTTATATAGCAGTTAAAATAAATAAACTAAAATAAGTAGAAATAAACATGCATGCCTCATATGGAATATAAATACAGTACAATGGCAAGGTATACTTGCCTGACAAAAAATTTGTAAAGTGTAAGCGTCCAATGTCAAGGACACAAAATCTAGAACTAATGGCCTCCGAACAAACGTCTCCGGAGGCTGAAATAGACATCACCAATATTTCCAGAATGAGCAAAATAGCTAAAAAGTACTTTTCTTTCGTCCAATTTAGACAGAGGGGCAAAACGGTAATTTCGGATAAAAGTGGGGTTCACGTGTGGCCCACTCTGCACCGAAAAATGTGCCAAGGGTAACAGTCTCTAAATAGGACAAATTATTGGTCAAACAAACTCTAGATGTCAATACGAAGCCAACAATATGTCCAAATATGGATTCCGATGGGCCGAACACAATTTCGTCCAAAAAGTCAACCGTGGGACCCGCCAATTGGCGAGTTGGTCAACTATCTCAGAATTGCTTAAAAATTAGGTCACAGGACTAGCGCATTATCACGAGTCCAGTGGCATAGTTTCGTCACAATCTGACGAGCGTGCACAAAATGCGTGCAACTTTCATAAAAGTTGTGACACGGGATTTGTCCGGGGATACGGGCTGATTTCGATGCGCACACACGTCCAAATCAGTTTTTGTGAACTCTTATTTGTCCAGTTATGCTATACGCACTGTTCGGTACACTTGGTACACGGCGGGGCGATCCCGTTTGGCGGGGCGCGCTCCGTTTCACAACTTTTAGAAATCTAAAAAAGTGTGTTCGCGGGGTTTTCCAACAAATTTAATTATATCTACAGTATTTAATAATCTAGGATTATTTAACAAAAATTAAACTAGTTCAAGTGGTCTACGCATACTAAAAATAATCATCGAATTCGGATCTCTGTGGTGGGAGATACGAACTCGGAAACAAGGGTGGTCACCGCAGTTTTCTGCGATCCCAGAATTTGGTCTATTTCTGCCAACTTTGGCGCTATTTTCGTCTATGGTTACGCATTGTTCGAGGTTTACTAACATACAGATATGGAAGAGGATTAAGGGATGAGCATACCGGTGAAGACGGGGTGGCGTTTGGTTGAGCGAGGCGACGGAAAACAACTCTGGAACACAGGTACCTCGCTGCGGAAATCTGCAGCTCGCGGGATCGCGGTCGTCGGGATTGGTTTGGACGGCCTGGCGGGGTTCTCCGGCTGCCGTGGCGGCTCTCTCTAGGTCTAGATGGGAAGAGGAAGGGTTTGGATGATCTAGGTTTAGGATTTTAGATGAAATAAGTTAATATATATATAATATATATGGGAGAGAAGGGGGGTCGGTTTGCTCGCGGGTGGCTAAGGGGGGGTGCTGGTTAGTTTGCTGGTAAGGGGTTTGCCTCACAAGGGGGGGGTCTGATCTAATTTGCAATAGGAGGCGGCTGTAGCATAGGATGGGTAGTTTACTTATTAATAGTTTTGTTTGTTTTTTCTTTCTTTTCTTTTCTTTTCTTTTCTTTTCCTTTTTCTTTTATAATTCTCTTTATATATATATATATATATATATATATATATATATATATATATATATATATATATATATACACGTATATACTAATAGAAAATTCTATAATTACACTAATGTATACCATTAAGCTAGCAACTGCTCAAGGGGTCTCCTACATGAAATAAATTCGGAAAAATTCCTAATGGCCCCAAAAATCCCCTAAGTGCACCAAAACCTAAAATAAAAATTAATAAAAATCTATTTCTCTTAATTAACCACTAATTACTATAATTAAATTATTAATTAATAATAAAAATGGTATATACGATTTCTAGGAATAGGGGTTTTACAGACCTTCATCGTTGTCCATTGGAGTTTAAAGAGGGTGATCATGTATTCTTAAGGATATCACCCACCAGAGGCACCATTCGATTCGGAGGGCGCGACAAGTTGAGTCCAAGGTATATTGGACCATTTGACGTGCTAGAAAGAGTGGGAGAAGTTGAGACCAAGGTATATTGGACCTTTTGAGTCCAAGGTATATTAGGCCGAGCTTGTCCTATCAAGAGCAACCTGTGGGAATCCTTGATCGTCGAGAGAAAATATTGAGGAACCAGTCTATTCTCTTGGTTCGCGTGGCATGGAAGCATGGCACGCCAGGAGAATCTACTTGGGAGCGAGAGGACGACATGCGCCAACGTTTTCTAAACCTATTCGCAGACCAAGATATAAATTTACTCTGGTAATTTATATCTCCTACCATTCTTGATTTTATACCTTGGCTTAGTTTTAATTTCGAGGACGAAAGTTTTATAAGTTGGGTAGAATGTAAGACCCATAATCTTTATAAACCGTATTACTTATTTAGTTATAGTAGTTATAAGATAAATAGAGGAGATAGATTTTTATTTTTATTTTAGTTGTGGTGTTTGTGCATCTAGGAGATTTAAAGGGTCATTATAATTTTTTTTTTCTAATTTATTCCATGTAGGAGACCCTTGGACCGTAGCTAGCTTAACCGTATGCACTAATAAAATTTTAGAATTTTCTATATATATATATATAAATAATTAGAAAGAATTTTCTATTTAGATCTTAACCCGAAATCCAAACCCCAACTCCTAAACCCACTACCCGCTTGCACCCAAACCTGCGTAAAGTAAGGAATCAACAGCAGCAGTAGCAAACTAACTTCTCCTTCTTTCCTTCTCTGCGCGTAAAGTTTAAACCCCGCATAAAACAACTCCGCGCGTAAAGTAGAACTCCCCCACTTCTTATTTCATCTGCGCGTAAAGCAAGCCCCGCGTATATTCATTCCCTTTTTTCGTATGTGACTTGTAAACTCCCTCACCCAAAATAGGTATTTTGTGTATATTTTATATTATTATATTTATTATAGATGTTGAATTTATTTAGAGTATTCTCTTAGTTAATTAGAAAATAAATTTTTTTAGTATATTTACTTATATAAATATTTATTTAGAATTATTTTTAGGCTATTTTAGATTATTGAGATTTTTTCATAATTTTTAGTTAATTAAAAACTAGTAACACTAATTTTTTAGGACTTTGAAGAATTTATTTTATGTTCAAACTTAATTAAAAATATTCCAAAATTTTATTTTAGGTTCTATATAGTCAAATATATTTTCTCGAATTTTCTGTGAATTTTCTGAATACTTTTAGTATTTATTGGGAGTTATTTAGACTAGTAACAATTTTTTAGGACTTGTAGAATTTATTGTGCAAGCCCAGGAATATAGAATGGACCCATGTTATTTTCTAGGGTTTACAATATTATTATATATTTTTTGGAATTATTTCAGAATTTTTGGAATAATGTTAGTATTTATTTTTAGTTAAATGAATAAAACTAATGTTTAGAGCTTCTCCTAATTATAGTAGTAAACTTATGAATATAAAATTGTCCCAAATATTTTTCTAGGGTTTATAGGTTCAAAATATATTTTATGTAATTTTTCCAGATTTTTATGATTATTTTTAATATTTATTTGGAGTTATTTAGATTTAAAATGACTTAAATAATGTTTTGATAAAGGCAAATCAAAAACAAATAATATAACAAAAACCATCCAATCAGATTCTGACACATGTCAGCCTATAAATATCCATTCAGCCGTAGGTACATCCCTATATATATATATATATATTATTATAACCCTAATTATCCCATTATCTTAGAGAGAGAGATTTTGGAGAATTGCCATCTAGGTTCCTTCATCTTCCACAAGCCATTGCGTATAGCTCCGGACTCCAAACGAGGCCTAGTTTCTTGCGTTAGAAAGATATTGAGGTTAGCTTTCTGATTATATAATTTATTTTACGAAATTATGAGTATTAAATTCTGAAAAATTCATAGAGCACAGTATGTCCAAAAATAGACGTGTTTCAATATTTTCGCGATTCTGGGAGAACCATGAATCAGAATCATGAACCGTTTAAAATTTTGGAAATCTAATGTCGAGATCATTGACATATGTTTTTCCCAGAATTTAATTCTAAGTATTTATATACTGTTAATTCTGTAAAACTTCTAGGTTAGAATTTAACCATCGGTGCACAATACAAAATTTGTATGTGCCATAATTCCCAAACGAATTTGAATTCGGATGAGCCGTAAATTCCAGCATATTTTTGACGCTGAAATCTACAAGAAATCATGCATGAAAGTTGAGTTTGTGTCGGTTGACTTTTTGGTCAACAGATCGTCTCGATTTGCGTGCCATGAGTCTCGAGTTGATAAAATTCAGTTTCTTTAGACAAAATTTAGGAATTAACAAAAAAATCAGAATAATAAGATTAAAATAGGATTTTAGAGTAATTATTCCAGAATTAAATAAATTAAAATAAATTATCTTTTGACGTGATAAATTTGTACTACATAGGCTATTTTGACTGTGACTTGGACTCTGATTCATACCAGCGGCAGGACCCCAGGCAAGATACCTTGCCAAATTGCTTACAGTATTTTTTATGCTTAGTATATTTCTGTATATTTATTGCATTTCTGTTTATTCTTGCATGTGTAGTTTTCTTTCAGTCATTACTATGTATTAGATATGTTGACACACATATGACACTTAGTATCATAGAGGACAATCATTAGGCCTATGGGCTTTTAACCACTCTGGTAACACCGTAGTCACTAGCACGCACTATGGTGGGTCATGTCCGATGGTCTCTACCCCCGCGGTATGTCGATTGATGGAGTCCGAGGGTCGCTACCCCCGCAGTATGTCGGCTGATGATGTCCACTGACGAGCGTGAGGTTGTAAGGATTAGATCGAGTAGCCTACCCTTGCCCATACGTCGAAAAGTTGTCCTCATTTGCATTCATATAGATGGTCTTGTACAGCATACTTATCTATTTTCAAATATGATGCATGTTTACTGTATTCAAATTGGCTCGTATTTTCTCGTACTACAGGGTCCAACTCTCTTGCCAACCTTCCATACTAGTTCTAGAATTCAAAGAACCCATCAATCTATTCTGATAAGGTAACAACCTTCTCCGAGAAAGGTATACAAATTCTATCTCCTGTCGTCTGGTCTTCGATCTTCTTCTGGAGGGAAGTCATCAGTCACAAGCATTCGTCTCTCTGAACAATAGGGGACGAGGAACAAGGATTGCGATATTGACGAAGATTGAATGAATGTAAATTGGAAGTCCAAGGACGATAATCACATACAAAAGGAGTTTTAAAATCGGTTATGGATTGAGATCTTATTCACATTAATCCTAAGTTGCAGGCTCATTCGGTACAGTAACGTAACTGATACGATTTACTCTGAGGACCTGCATGGTCCACCACTAAAACCATGTCACGCCCCAGTCCCAAAATCCATGGGACCAGACACGTGGCAATGGCCAGCTGGTACGACTTCGTAGGGCTTTCCAATTTAATGGACCCGACGAAGTGCACTTACGCTGTCCATGGTCAAGTGATCCAAGTAATAAGCTATTTCTAATATACAACAACTAAATCTAAATCTCAAATCTAGGATAAGTAATCTCAAGAAAGAACGATACACATCATCAGTCTGTAGCCCAATAATACATTCGTTCGAATAGACCAGAAGAACAATATAGGTCTATAAACACTAGGCTATATAAGCAGAATAAAATGGAAAGTAATACAAGACTGAAATAGCTGGAAATATAAATATACCTGTAATGATGTCCACCCTCTAATAGATCAAGTATCCTGCAACTGCACAAACAACCTGGAAGGGTTCCAGGTCCTCAGAGGGACGTAACAAGATACAAAAAATACATGCCATAAAGTAAATACTGAATAATAAAAGGGGGGTGACCTAACCATCTAAGTGAATGCAATTTGAGGACAACTTAGTACGTATGGGTAGTGTGTAGGCTAGACATATGCTGACGTAATTTACCAATCGTGACAACCGGCTAGTGTATGCCACATATGCCCCCTATAACACGGGTACCTGATAACGTCCATCTCCGAGGAGCATGGTATCTGAAATAGTATAACGTCCAACGTTCTTTAGAGTGTGGTATCTGCAATATGAAACAAGTAACGTCCAACACTCTAGAGAACGTGGTATCTGCAATATATATACGTCCGTATCACTCCGTCGAGTGCGGTATCTGTATAGAAGGTGTGGGTGTCCCATGCGCCTACTAGTCGTCCTCCCCGTCCAATGATCTAAGCATGTTGTATCCACAACACGCTTCCGCTACTACGCCGGGGCGTCGTAATTCTGGCTCATAGTCAACGTTAGAGCAAGGGTCCATCCCTACACCCAAACAAGGACAGGGATAGGACCATCGTACCACGCTAGTCTATGCTCCACCTACTAATAACTGCTAAGTCTTCTATCATGCATCACTAATAGCAGTTATTCCCTATCCGTCGCACGCCTACACGTACAGGTGGCCAACCACATACGCAGGACCGTGCCCTACATGAGACTCACAACACGTGTACGAGATGTGTCAAGGCCTGGGAGTCATACCAATAACTCCACAACTTTAGGTGGGTCTACTAGACACTAAGTCAGACACAAGTCCTAACTGCACCCGAGTTTCTCTCAGACGCACACAGTTATAATATCTAAAACAATGAACAGGTAGCTAAAATACAGAAAATTAAACAGTATAACAAGGCAAGATATACTTGCCTGCGCGAGGCTGTTGATGACGGGGTCCTAGTACCGCGTCCAAGTCCTCGGGTCCCGCAATACCTAGAGTTGAATTACAAACTAGAATCAATAATCTATTTTACAACAGACAGGGGTGCTACACATATCTACTCCTAGACGCAATCTCAGCTACGACTAACAGAGACTAGACACTAAAGGGTTGACTACAGTTGACTTTCGGTACGATAGTCAAAACAACTAGTCCTCCATATGCTCTCCTCAAATTAATTCTCCAATATTAAATTAATAAATTCTATCATGAACCATACATCCCGATTATTTATTTAAATGTCACAAACTCACTTTACCTCAAATTCATAATTTAATTTTATTTGTTATATTTTAAGTCGAAGATAATCTCAAATCCATAGTCCAACTTTATCCAATACGAGATACATACTCACTATAAATATTTAAACTTATGTCAACCTCATTTAACCCATCCTCAAGTCATTTAAATTTTCCATATGCATTCACATAAAACCTCATTTGAATTAACCAAAGTATATCTTATCACATAATGCAATGTAAACCTACACTAACCATTTATATATATTCAAGGACCTTCTTTCAAATGTAATTAACCCACAAGTAATTTATTTATTATTTCCTTCACCCATGCATATATCCATGACACATTATTCATGTTTAATCATTATTAACATAACCTTATCCATGTTCTTATTTAAACATCATTAGCATACTCAATGTAATCCCATAATTACTTAGTTCAAATACTCCTCCCATTAACCATACATATCCACATAATATATATATCACCCTAACAACATATTAACGTCTCCATAATTTACATTATTCCCTTATATAATCTCCTATTTAAACAATTAATATTCTGGAAATTTTATTACAAAAGAGGTGGAGAAGTAAACCTCAATGAGGCTCGCCGGAGTTGATGGTGCTCGGTGGTGGTGGTGATGAAGCTTGATGGTGAGGGAGGGTCGGCCGAATGGGAGAGGGCTGTGCACAGTCCAACGTAGCCGTAGGGATGGTGAAGGGGCTGAGGTGGTGATGGTTTGGGTGGTGAAGGTGGTGGTTTGGGTGTGGTGAAGGTGGTGATGAAGTTGGAGAAGAAGGAGGGAAGAAGAAGAAGAAGAAGAAAAAGAAGAAGAAGAAGAAAAGAAAAGGAAAGGGGAGGGGAGGTTCGGCCGAATGGGAGAGGGAGGAGAGAAAGTGAGGGAGGGGGGAGCTTTCAATGCTCTCCTAGAAATTAGGGCCGGCCTAGGGATGTGTGTGTGAGGGAAAAAGTTATATAGGAGAGTGTGTAAGAATGAGTGGTGGAGAGTGATTTGAATTAATTGAATGGATGGTTGAGATTCATTATGGATAGGGGTGGGATTCCTTCATGAGGGAATGGGTTTGGGACCCCATTTTGGGACCCTATAAATAATCATGACCAATGAGGTGTTGCCAATAATTTGTTAATTGCAAATAAGCCCCCCGTAAATTCGAGAATTTGCATAAACACATGAAATGACGTAAAAATTGTGGAGAAAAATATATTTAAAAATTGTCATAGTGAGGGGGCGTTGCGCGTTAGGCGCGGGTCAAATTTGAAGGGCATTGGGATTAATTTAATATTTAAATAGAATCTACCAAGTTGGTAATCCCGAATTAAATAAAAATAAGCGTCCCGCGAATTTAATTAAATTTGGGGCACTTGGAGTCAAAATCCGGAAATGGCGCAAAAGCCAAAAATGGTGGGGGTTTGGAGTCAGTCTTGGACCCTTTTGTTGGTCCGGCTCAACGGGTTAAGTTGGTATCCCAAAATTTGGAGTAACGACATAGGAGTCCGACACCGAATTAAATATGAATTTCGGATTCGATAAATTGTGCAATTAATTTAGAGCACAACGGAATCTTATTTTTTGTGACGGAAAAGTCCAGTGCCTAATTTGGCGGGTCTAGTCAAAAGTACAATATTTGTATGGAATTTATGGGCTAAAAATGGGCTCCGAATAATTAGACAACGATAGTGCACGTCAAGGGTTTTAATTAATTGGATTAAAATTCCAGATAAATATACTCTATTCTAAACCTCAATAATTTCTATAAAAAATTTTCCTGGCCCACTCTAAATATCCACAGAATAAATTTAGGGGGGTTTACATTCTTCCCAACTTAGAAAAATTTCGTCCCCGAAATTAAAAGTAAAGCACGATAATATCTAAAAGAATTTAAAAATAACTAGTAATTAAATTGTCGTACATAAATTCGTACCTTGCTCCTCAAATAAGTACGAGAATCACTGCCGAATAGAATCCTCACGCTCCCAAGTAGACTCGCCTGGTGAATGGTGCTTCCATGCTACTCTGACCATTCGAATCGTCTGTCCTCTCAAAGTCTTCTCGCTGCGATCGAGAATCTCAACTGGCTGCTCTACGTAAGACAGAATAGGCCCGACTATAATCTTCGAATGATCAAGCACGTGGCTGAAGTCTGCGACATATCTCCTCAGCTGCGATACGTGAAATACGTCATGCACTCCCTCTAATGATGGAGGCAACGCAAGACGGTATGCTACTTCGCCAACTCGTTCCAAGATGTCAAAAAGGTCCGACGTCCCTAGGACTCAGCTTGCCTCTGCCTCCGAATCTGATGGTACCATAGGTAGACGATATCCTCAAAAATACATGGTCAACCTCCTTGAACTCCAATGGCCTGCGGGGCGCATCTGCCCAGTGTTTCTGTCTGTCCTGTGCTGCGCGCAGGTGCTCTGAATCTGTCACTACCACGTTCCAAAAACAGGGATATTTTCGACTTTTTACAATATTTAATATTATTGTAGTTATAATTAATTAATTGCATGATAGTATATTTAATTAAATAACTGTGTGATGTGTACTTTAATATATTATATTATAGACAGTGTTCATTTGTGTTTGTGATGGTAGACTTGACCTAGAAGCCAGTAGATGAGCACCTGTCGGAATTATGGAATTTTGAGGTTAATTGTTTTATTTTAGAATTAATTTATTGGAGGTGTAATTAATTACTGTATTTTATTTAATTATTGCGCATTGCCTTTGCTTCGATATTTGGAGCGCTATCCTGACTTTTGTCTTCCAACAAATTTTACAATCTTGCCCTAGACATGCCCGCCTTCTATTCTGCTATTTTTGAAGCTCGTAATTTTGCTCCCTGTACATTATTTCTGGCCGCACAAAAATCGTCGCGGACGTTATTTAATAAATTCCTATTTTTGTATCGTTGTGCGTTCCAATAAAAAATTGGAGGCAATCTTGACCTATTTTTTATGCGGCCCAAATTAGGGTAATATTCTGTTCTGAGTCTACTTCATTATTGGTATTGATGACCTGAACTGATTTTGGCCCCATGTACTCCTAATTAATGGTTGAACACAACTTGCATTTATTTCTATTTAAATTGAGGATACTATTTTATCTGATTCTGAAATCCCAATTTTATTCCAGTGCCCTGCTATTTTGGCCCACACCAAACTTACAGTGCCCCCTGACCCTACAAAACACCGGACCCCGAATCGCCCGCCAAATTTTCGTCATTTCATGTGTCTGCGCAAATACCAAATTTAAGGGGGTTAATTTGCAAATTGGCATTTGTGTCAACACCTCATTGTTTAAAAAAATGAGGGAGCCTATTAATAATTTAATTTTTATCACCCTCATCCCCCCTAACTGTTCAGCCCGGCGGCTCCCCATCAGTCGGGCCCTGCCCCTCCGGTCCGGCGGACTGTACCCCGACCCCTGTGCACGCCGACTGCTCCTCCCACCATCAGCCCGCAACTCCCCATTCCCGGCCGGTGCTGTTCTCCTCCCCGACGAGCATCCCGACCATTCCCCCTGTGCTCCGGCGACCGAGCCCTTCCCGCGGCGGCCGAGATCTCCCTCCGTCACCGACCCAGCCGAGTTCCCCGCAGCCTCACCGCCGTACCCCCGCTGCAGTCCTCCTCCACCTGTGCAGCCATCTCCGGCAGCAACAAGCCGGCCGAGCACCGCTGCTCGTTCTTCCAACCGAGCCTGCACACCGGCGGCTGCAACTCCTCCCTCTGCCATTACTCCCTCTCCCTCTGCCATTACTCCCTCTCCCGCTGCTCGTTCTCCCAACCGAGCCTGCACACCGGCGGCCTACTCCCCTCCTATTGCTCATCACCACCACCATCAACTCCATTCACCACCACCACTTCCATCATCAAACACCCGGCCATTGCTCCGGTGGACTCCCGGCGGCCGCTGCTCCCCGGCGGCCAGCACAGTACTCCGACCCCAACCTCTGTTAACAGTAAGTCTTCTTCTTCTTCTCCCCTCTCTTTCTTTCTTTATATATATATATATATATGTATGTATATATAATTAATTGTATGAAAGTATGTATGTAGGTATTAATGTATATGTATGGTTAAATAATATGTACATGTATGGTTAATTTATGTATAGTATGTATATTATGTATAAATGTATATAATTAGTATATATATTTTTATATGTAGTAGTATATATTAATTATTGTGTAGATTTATATATATGTATATAACTGCGTAAATACGTATGCGTGTAATTGTGTGTGTATATGTGTACATATATATATCTATGAATATAATGTATTTTCTATGTTTGTATATAGTATACATATTTGGTTTATGCACAAACATATATATGTATATATTTAAATCAATTTTTATATATTTTTGGTATATACTTAGTATATATTTGTTATATATATATTGGTATATATGTATACAAACATTTTAGTATATATATGTACAAACGTATTCTGGTGTGTGCGTGTGTTTCATTTAATATATATATGTATTTTGTTATAAAAAAAAATATAATGTTTGGTTTATGTATATATATTTTGTATATATATACTTAGTATATTTTCAAATATGTATAATGAGTATTAGTGTATGTACTACTATATATATATTTGTACATACATTTATATACTTTCAATATATATATATGATTGATATATATAAATACGTGTTCTGCTATGTGTATTAAATATGTATTATTTTGGTATATTTCATATAGAATACATGTAATAAATTACGTATTTTGGTATAAATGTATAAATATATATATTCTTATATTGGGACTTATGTACACTTTTTATAAACAAATAATTTATACTTCCACTATGTACATACAGTTATACCTATTTTGTATACTTTGGAATAACAATATATATGTATTATGTTTAAATTATTAACAGTATGTTTAATTGGTATATATATATGGTAGGTATTAATGATTAAAAACAGGTAATGTGTCTATCTACTAGGTGATCCTAGGTGACCAGTAGCATACCCAGAGAAGTCCCGAACTCAGTGTTTTAGACTGTGTTAGCGTAGCTTCTGATGTGGTTTTGCTTGTGTTATGTTTATAGGACTGTTGGTTTACCCAGGGGATACTCTGGAACAGGACATCAATAATTACCAGCCAAGGACCCAAGGCGAGTACATTCTCTGATTAGTTTCTAATTTATGATATCTCCTATGTTCACTGTATCTAGTATAGATATCCATGCTCTTGACACGTTGGTTACACGGATTGGTATACACGGATCTCGTCATGAGATGTTATTCCTTATTCATGGTGTAGCTTGTACAAGACTTGTTTCCTTGTTATCTTGTGCATGTACAGACACTGATTTCCGGGGAGACTGCTACCTCCCTAGGGAATCCCGTGCCATAGCGTACCATGATTGGATCTACTATACCAGTCGGGGGTGGGGAGTATTTTAGTGTAAATATGTGATCATACCCAACTTTATATGCACCATAGCTCACCCCACATCTCACGTCGGGTGCGGCCTGACCATCTCCATGCTTCATAGCTGTTACGTATGATTAGCCTGACCTCTACATGCATCATAGCTAACCAACGGTTAGCCTGACCTTCGTGAATCATAGCTAATCACATGTAACCAGCCTGATCAAGTTCCCAAGCCGATCACATGTTAAAGCTAGTACGCACACACTTAGTCATAGGTTTCTTGCTCATGGACATATTATTTCTTTTCCTGCAGTTACTTATAATATTTCCAGTATTTCTTTCATTGTACATTTCTCGTACCTATACATGCATCTGGTATATTTCTATCTAGAACTGCTACATAGTTTATGTCATTTATATAGAACTGCTATTTAGAGATGTACTTTGCTCCTTCCTGACTGGAAAATATTTTTCCAGACTGTGACCTTAGTAGACTGGGTTCTGACACACTTGGGGATTGGAAGTTAATGACTGCAGGTATGATCATGTTGTCATTAGACTTGTGTTGTATTCTTTTATTTCTTCAATTCCTATCGTGCTGTAGTTGTGATTGAGTATGTTGTTAATATTTTATAGTGATGTCCACGTCTCCTTATGGAGTTGGATACTAGCGTGAGATTGTTTAGATAGTACCTGACCTAGACAACGTTCTACCGCCGATGCTGCGGCGTAGGCTGGACGTACCCACGCACTCGTGCCCCTAAATCGGGTGCGAGTCGTGACACATTTTTATTGGTGGCCCATGCAGGTCGGACTTTGCGAGTTGTGCAATATCGTAGTAGTGTGGCATCCTTGTTATACTACTGCGTGCCTGCGATAGGATATAGGACCTAGGATACTAGGATGAGAGAGGATACTCAATCATAAATTCTTGAGAGATTTCTGGGACGACCCCTTGAGAATCTTATTATAATTTCCAATTTAAATCTTTTCCTTGTTTCCGTCCGCTCTCGCTTGTTGTTACTGAACTTGATTCTTGTTGAGCAGTTATTAAATTAAATTCTTGGTATCATTGTTGAGTTTGATTCTTGTTGACCAGTTGTTAACTTTAATTCCTGGTATCGTTGTTGAGTTGATTTCAAATTGAGATGAATTTTATGGACTAAAATTTACGGTATCATCTGATGACATATACTGACGAGGACAGTGAGAAAGGTAAAAATGTCTACTTTGGTTATGGAACCTAGAGTTTATCGCAGCTATATTAGCTGTCGTGACGAGAACGTAGGAACCTAACTTGGATGTACATACTTTAGTTATGAGATTTAGAGTTTCTCGTAGCCATACCGGTTGGCGTGGCGAGTATTCTAGATGACATGATTATAGGGTTGCATACCTTAGTTACGGAACCTGTCGTTTATCGCATCTATGCTTACTGGCGTGGCGAGGATTCTGTGTGTCATGATTTCTGACAGACGTGTATGATTATTAGGTTGTATCTTAAATTGGTTCTTAAAATATTATCTCAAGACTTATCTATTTCTGTTATTCCAGGACTTTGTTCCATCGCTTCTTTTCTTTACTAGCAGTAAAGATACCTTCTGCCCTCAATCTAATTCCTTTTGAGCTTCTATTCCTTTAGGGTTCCTTGTTAAGTATGATAATTAGTGACTTGTAATTATGTCTGTGTCTTGAGTATTAGTATTGACTGAGTGTTGCTTGCGAGTTTGTAAGTGTTTCCTAGTTGGACATGTGATCAGTAGGCCTTGATCTAGAATTAACCCATAGCATAGTACCTTGTAACAATGGTTCTAGGATAAGGTCATTAGAGACTGTGAGTAGAAGGAGAGTATAGAGTATCAGTGATAGTTCAAGGGTTAGTATCAGAGCCAACATACCCGTCCTGGATAATCATGATTATGCAATTGGATGATCTACGTGAACAATTAAGTATCCAGGAATTGTGTTAAGGATTTATGGAGCATGATGTTCAATTTGATGATTGATATCGGAAGTGTTAAAGGTAAGGAAATATATACGCATAAAGAGTTAACGAGGTGTCATGGGTAGAGAAATATCAGAATTGGTAATGAAAATGGTGAGGCGTATCACAGATCAGTTTAACAGGCTGTAAAAGGTTAAAGGGAAATACCTATACATCAATCGAGATGAAGAACCATACACATGCCCATGAGGGTAAAGAAACATGAGTATTATAGAAGGTACAGGTAAACAGGAGTCTAATGAGCTTGATGAGATGATTCATTAATGAAGCTAGTAATATAATACCAAGAGTGCCAATGATTCTATATCAAGGATTATTGAAAATGGTGCTAGTAACAGTAAGCACTCAGTGTGATGATAATTAGATGATATACCAGTTGACATAAATTGAAATCACGAAAGAAAACACAGTTGATGATAACTTTGATCATTGGAGGTAATAGTACAAGTGATTCAGGCAGTACAATTTTAGTACACAATTATAGACACTAGATGCATTGAGTGCACCTTGAGTATCAGAGACCGTGAGCACTGATATATACATTGTGGAGTTATAAATTCAAAGGTGGAAATAAGATTTTAATTTTTAAAATAATAGAGGAGTTGAGATTATGTCATTAAATTTTGAGGATTTCAAATACGAATTCAATAAACATGGTTAAGGCTACACAGATTTTTGGAGTAATGAAATTTTATTTCGATGTTGAGTATCTGATTTTGAGGAAGTATATACATTTTACTTTAAAGTTGTTCGAGAAGTTAAACCTTGACAATTATTTTGAGGATTAACTTTATGGTAGATAAGAGATGAATATTAATATATGAGTAGATAATATACATGTGTAAGGATCTGATGACTTGGGTATGATTGAGATCTCACTGCCAACTGACTTGGGTGTCAATCTAGGGTTGTATTAGAGAGAGCAGTACTTAGTATAGTGTGTTGCAATTGATATGCACTTGAGTGATAAGAATGACTAGTATCAACTATTGTAGTAGGTAAGGAAGCTAGCAGTGAGTATGCTTGTAGTAGAGTGTGGTACCTAAAGAGATAGAGGTATCAAACTTTCCATGCCTCATTTGACCTATAATCGTGTTAGAGGTTCTTGGTATCAGATTTTGGTATTAATAGACAGGTGTGTGCGATATGGATGTATGCATGGATCTTGTGGATTTATGATTAGTTGATATGGGTACCAGTGTACAGGAATAAGAATTAGTTAGTGAATGTGCTAGAGTTAAGTGTTTGTTAGGGATAGAAGATACCGTAAGAAATATGTTAGCAGGTTCTTTCTCATGTTGTTTTGTCTTCTGATTGATTGATTCCCTAGTACCGTGGTTGTATTCGTGATTTCTTGTTAGAGTGTAGTTGGTAGTACACCATGACAAAAGACATCATATTCCCCTTAGGTTGCATGTTGTATGATTATAGGGAAGATTTTTCTTGAACCATGATTATTAGGGTTGACCTTGACGAAGATCTACGAAGGAGTTATGACTTGACAAGAGAGACAAGATGATTAAAATTCGAGGAAACACCAATTTAAATAGAGGGATAAGAATTTAACATGGCAGGATTTATGATGTATAAATTCCAGGAAGATTATGACATGCTTAAATTGGTTATTAAATTTGGGAAATTTTGGGAGATTATCAACATACTTATTTGATTGCAAGTTATGAACTTTCAAAATGTTATACTTTGATTTGGAGAATCCTTAAGTATCGCATTGTAAAGTATTTGAGGGAAGAGAAAACCGAGAAATAAAAATTTTGGTGGACTAATGTTAAATTCAAACTTTTTGAACGAGATTACATTTTTGCATTGATTAAAATCAAGTTAGAGGAGTGGGTATTAAATTTCGAGTATTGAATTATTAAGTAAAAACTTTCAGGAAATTTTTGATAAAAATGGACTTTGATTCTATTTCGAGGATTTTTCAGGAATACAAATAATACAGAATTTTTGAAAATTGTGAAAAGACATCGTGGATTATTACCTGATTTCGTGGATGATGAATTTAAATTTTGAGGGAAATAATAATGTGTATGATTAAATGCTACTACGAGTATTTTAAATTTCGAGGACAAAATTCTTTTAAGGTGGGTAGACTTGTCACTACCACGTTCCGAAAACAGGGGTATTTTCGACTTTTTACAATATTTAATATTATTGTAGTTATAATTAATTAATTGCATGATAGTATATTTAATTAAATAACTGTGTGATGTGTACTTTAATATATTATATTATAGACAGTGTTCATTTGTGTTTGTGATGGTAGACTTGACCTAGAAGCCAGTAGATGAGCATCTGTCGGAATTATGGAATTTTGAGGTTAATTGTTTTATTTTAGAATTAATTTATTGGAGGTGTAATTAATTACTGTATTTTATTTAATTATTGCGCATTGCCTTTGCTTCGATATTTGGAGCGCTATCCTGACTTTTGTCTTCCAACAAATTTTACAATCTTGCCCTAGACATGCCCGCCTTCCATTCTGCTATTTTTGCAGCTCGTAATTTTGCTCCCTGTGCATTATTTCTGGCCGCACAAAAATCGTCGCGGACGTTATTTAATAAATTCCTATTTTTGTATCGTTGTGCGTTCCAATCAAAAATTGGAGGCAATCTTGACCTATTTTTCGTGCGGCCCAAATTAGGGTAATATTCTGTTCTGAGTCTACTTCATTATTGGTATTGATGACCTGAACTGATTTTGGCCCCATGTACTCCTAATTAATGGTTGAACACAACTTGCATTTATTTCCATTTAAATTGAGGATACTATTTTATCTGATTCTGAAATCCCAATTTTATTCCAGTGCCCTGCTATTTTGGCCCACACCAAACTTACAGCGCCCCCTGACCCTACAAAACCCCGGACCCCGAATCGCCCGCCAAATTTTTGTCATTTCATGTGTCTGCGCAAATACCAAATTTAAGGGGGTTAATTTGCAAATTGGCATTTGTGTCAACACCTCATTGTTTAAAACAATGAGGGAGCCTATTAATAATTTAATTTTTATCACCCTCATCCCCCCTAACTGTTCAGCCCGGCGGCTCCCCATCAGTCCGGCGCTGCCCCTCCGGTCCGGCGGACTGCACCCCGACCCCCGTGCACGCCGACTGCTCCTCCCACCATCAGCCCGCAACTCCCCATTCCCGGCCGGTGCTGTTCTCCTCCCCGGCGAGCATCCCGACCATTCCCCCTGTGCTCCGACGACCGAGCCCTTCCCGCGGCGGCCGAGATCTTCCTCCGTCACCAACCCAGCCGAGTTCCCCGCAGCCTCACCGCCGTACCCCTGCTGCAGTCCTCCTCCACCTGTGCAGCCATCTCCGGCAGCAACAAGCCGGCCGAGCACCGCTGCTCGTTCTTCCAACCGAGCCTGCACGCCGGCGGCTGCAACTCCTCCCTCTGCCATTACTCCCTCTCCCTCTGCGTACTCCCTCTCCGCGTGGTCAGTCCACCGCGACTCCGGCGGCCTACTCCCCTCCCATTGCTCATCACCACCACCATCAACTCCATTCACCACCACCACTTCCATCATCAAACACCCGGCCATTGCTCCGGTGGACTCCCGGCGGCCGCTGCTCCCCGGCGGCCAGCACAGTACTCCGACCCCAACCTCTGTTAACAGTAAGTCTTCTTCTTCTTCTCCCCTCTCTTTCTTTCTTTATATATATATATGTATGTATATATAATTAATTGTATGAAAGTATGTATGTAGGTATTAATGTATATGTATGGTTAAATAATATGTACATGTATGGTTAATTTATGTATAGTATTTATATTATGTATAAATGTATATAATTAGTATATATATTTGTATATGTAGTAGTATATATTAATTATTGTGTAGATTTATATATATGTATATAACTGCATAAATACGTATGCGTGTAATTGTGTGTGTATATGTGTACATATATATATATCTATGAATATAGTATATTTTCTATGTTTGTATATAGTATACATATTTGGTTTATGCACAAACATATATATGTATATATTTAAATCAATTTTTATATATTTTTGGTATATACTTAGTATATATTTGTTATATATATATTGGTATATATGTATACAAACATTTTAGTATATATATGTACAAACGTATTCTGGTGTGTGCGTGTGTTTCATTTAATATATATATGTATTTTGGTATAAAAAAAAAATAATGTTTGTTTATGTATATATATTTTGTATATATATACTTAGTATATTTTCAAATATGTATAATGAGTATTAGTGTATGTACTACTATATATATATTTGTACATACATTTATATACTTTTAATATATATATATGATTGATATATATATAAATACGTGTTCTGGTATGTGTATTAAATATGTATTATTTTGGTATATTTCATATAGAATACATGTAATAAATTACGTATTTTGGTATAAATGTATAAATATATATATTCTTATATTGGGACTTATGTACACTTTTCATAAACAAATAATTTATACTTCCACTATGTACATACAGTTATACCTATTTTGTATACTTTGGAATAACAATATATATGTATTATGTTTAAATTATTAACAGTATGTTTAATTGGTATATATATATGGTAGGTATTAATGATTAAAAACAGGTAATGTGTCTATCTACTAGGTGATCCTAGGTGACCAGTAGCATACCCAGAGAAGTCCCGAACTCAGTGTTTTAGACTGTGTTAGCGTAGCTTCTGATGTGGTTTTGCTTGTGTTATGTTTATAGGACTGTTGGTTTACCCAGGGGATACTCTGGAATAGGACATCAATAATTACCAGCCAAGGACCCAAGGCGAGTACATTCTCTGATTAGTTTCTAATTTATGATATCTCCTATGTTCACTGTATCTAGTGTAGATATCCATGCTCTTGACATGTTGGTTACACGGATTGGTATACACGGATCTCGTCATGAGATGTTATTCCTTATTCATGGTGTAGCTTGTACAAGACTTGTTTCCTTGTTATCTTGTGCATGTACAGACACTGATTTCCGGGGAGACTGCTACCTCCCTAGGGAATCCCGTGCTATAGCGTACCATGATTGGATCTACTATACCAGTCGGGGGTGGGGAGTATTTTAGTGTAGATATGTGATTATACCCAACTTTATATGCACCATAGCTCACCCCACATCTCACGTCGGGTGCGGCCTGACCATCTCCATGCTTCATAGCTGTTACGTGTGATTAGCCTGACCTCTACATGCATCATAGCTAACCAACGGTTAGCCTGACCTTCGTGAATCATAGCTAATCACATGTAACCAGCCTGATCAAGTTCCCAAGCCGATCACATGTTAAAGCTAGTACTCACACACTTAGTCATAGGTTTCTTGCTCATGGACATATTATTTCTTTTCCTGCAGTTACTTACAATATTTCCAGTATTTCTTTTATTGTACATTTCTCGTACCTATACATGCATCTGGTATATTTCCATCTAGAACTGCTACATAGTTTATGTCATTTATATAGAACTGCTATTTAGAGATGTACTTTGCTCCTTCCTGACTGGAAAATATTTTTCCAGACTGTGACCTTAGTAGACTGGGTTCTGACACATTTGGGGATTGGAAGTTAATGACTGCAGGTATGATCATGTTGTCATTAGACTTGTGTTGTATTCTTTTATTTCTTCAATTCCTATCGTGCTGTAGTTGTGATTGAGTATGTTGTTAATATTTTATAGTGATGTCCACGTCTCCTTATGGAGTTGGATACTAGCGTGAGATTGTTTAGATAGTACCTGACCTAGACAGCGTTCTACCACCGATGCTGCGGCGTAGGCTGGACGTACCCACGCACTCGTGCCCCTAAACCGGGTGTGGGTCATGACAGAATCTGCTTGACCTTCTCTACTGTCTGCGTCACTAACTCTGGACCCAGTATCTGACGCTCTCCCACGTCACTCCAACAAACTGGCGACCTGCATTTCCTGCCGTACAGTGCCTCATAGGGTGCCATCTGTATGCTGGCCTGGTAACTGTTATTGTAGGAGAATTCTACCAAGTGTAGATGGTCCTCCCAAGATCCTCCAAAATCAATCATGCACGCTCTCAACATATCCTCCAATATCTGTATCGTGCGCTCTGACTGTCCATCAGTCTGTGGATGATACGCAGTGCTGAACTTGAGACGAGTTCCTAAGCTCTCCTACATACTCCGCCAAAAATGTGACGTGAATCTGGAATCACGATCCGATACGATGCTGACAAGCACTCCATGTAATCGTACTATCTGTCTCATATACATGTCAGCTAGTATCTCTGTGGATTGCCCAACTCTGAAGGGCAAGAAATATGCAGACTTGGTGAGTCTGTCTACGACAACCCAAACTGCATCCTTCCCGCTAGGGCTTCGCGGGAATCCTGTGACAAAGTCCATGGTAATGTGTTCCCACTTCCTCTCGGGAATGGGGAGTGGCTGCAATAATCCTGCAGTCCTCTGATGTTCAGTCTTGACTTGCTGACAAACTAAACACTTCGCCATAAATCTTGCAATTTCCCTCTTCATCCCATGCCACCAAAAATGCTGTCTCAAGTCTCGGTACATCTTCGTACCCCCGGGATGAATGGAATAAATTGAGCTATGAGCCTCTGTCATCAACTCTTGGCGTAGCTCGCCACTCAGAACATATAGGTGATTTCCGCACCTCAACGTTCCGTCTTCATGAATCCTGAGTCCCGTCTGCAGGCCGGCTTCGGTTCTCTCTCGCAGACGTCGAAATCTCGCATCTGTAGGCAATGCTGCCTTGATTCTCTCAATCAAAGTAGACTGAACCTCAAGACTGGCTATCTGTCCATCCATGCTAAGCAATACGATCTCTATCCCAAGCTCCTGGAGATCCTCTAGCAACTGTCGCTGCGTCGTCAGAAAGTATGCCATGGGCTTCCTGCTTAAGGCATCTGCTACGACATTCGCCTTGCCAGGATGGTACTGTAGCTCAATGTCATAATCTGTCATCAGCTCTAGCCAACGTCTCTGCCTCATATTGAGTTCCTTCTGCGTGTAGACGCACTTCAGGCTTTTATGATCTGTATAAATCTCAACACGCTCACCATAAAGGTAATGTCTCCATAGCTTTAGTGCAAATATCACCCCAGCTAGCTCCAAGTCGTGCGTCGGATAGTTCTTCTCATGAACTCTCAACTGTCTCGATGCGTAGGCTATCACCTTGTCGTGTTGCATCAGTACACATCCCAATCCGCTCCCTGACGCATCACTGTACACTACAAATCTTCCTGATCCGGAAGGTAGTGTCAAAATTGGTGCCGATGTCAGACGCTTCTTCAGCTCATCGAAAGCCGCCTGACACTCGTCGGTCCAGATAAACTCTTCGCCTTTACGCGTCAGTCGCGTCATAGGCGCAACTATCCTCGAAAAGTTTTCCACGAACCCCCGGTAATATCCGGCAAGTCCGAGGAAACTCCTAACCTCCGTAACTGATGTAGGGGTAGGCTAGGTCTCTACTGCAGCTATCTTCTCCGGATCAACTGATAGTCCATCTTCGGTGATTATGTGTCCCAGAAATGGTACTCTATCCAAGCAAAACTTACATTTGCTGAGTTTGGTATACAGCCTCTCATGTCTCTGCGTCTCCAACACAATCCTGAGATGTCTCTCATGCTCCACCTGGCTCTTGGAATATATCAGGATATCGTCTATAAATACCACCACGAACTTATCTAAGCACTGGTGGAAAACATTGTTCATCAAACACATGAATACTGCTGGCGCGTTGGTTAAACCAAACGGCATGACTAAAAACTCATAATGGCCATACTTCGTCCGAAAGGCCATCTTCTGGATGTCCCCTTTCCGTACCTTGATCTGATAATATCCGGATCTGAGGTCGATCTTCGAGAATACACATGCACTGCTAAGCTGATCAAACAAATCATCGATGCGCGGTAGTGGATACTTGTTCTTTATCGTTACAGTATTTAGCGCCCTGTAATCGATACACAAGCGTACCGTCCCGTCCTTCTTCGGTACAAACAAAATGGGTGCTCCCCATGGAGATACACTAGCCCGAATGAAACCCTTTTCTAAGAGATCATCTACTTGAACCTTCAGTTCAACCAACTCCTTCGGTGCTAGTCTGTAAACGGGGGAAGTAACTGGCTCGGCTCCTGGAGTCAACTCTATAGTGAACTCAATCTCTCGATCAGGTGGCAGTCCTGGGAGATCCTCTGGAAACACATCCTCAAACTCTGCTATAAAGTGAGGGTACATCGGTTCACCTTCTGCAATGTGTGTCGCTAGGGTTGGTTGGACACCATGCTCTCGGGCTCCCCGAAGAAACTCAAACTCTGGGTGATCTGGGGGTCTAAAGATGACACAACCACGATGGCAATCTAGCGTTGCGTGGTATTGGCTCAACCAATCCATGTCTAGGATTATGTCATCGTCCAGACTTAATCCTCAAAATAAATTCTCCTGTTCTGTTTACCACACTAATCCTCTGAAAGAAGAAGAAAAAAAAAATTCTTCCCCGTCTAAAATATAATTTCTCTTCTTAAATTTCTCTAAAATTTCATTCCTCAAATTTCTTCTTTTCGTTATTTATCTCTCCAAGTCACATAGTACAATAATGGTATCACTCAAACACATTTCTTGAAATCAGATCATTATCTTCCAATTGAGAGCCTGGAATTTTATCTTCTCTAGTCCATAATATCATTCCTGATATTGCTATAATATGCAACCACTAGTCTCCAGCATCGGGCTATGCATTTCCTTAGACTATTCTAGGCCTTGATCAACAATCCTTCCAGCTCCTTGTACTTCCGAGATTACTGCTATCTCGAGTACGAATAGGGTACTACTGGGTTCAACTCTCTTGCCAACCTTCCACACTAGTTCTAGAATCCAAAGAACCCATCAATCTATTCTGATAAGGTAACAACCTTCTCCGAGAAAGGTATACAAATTCTATCTCCTGTCGTCTGGTCTTCGATCTTCTTCTGGAGGGAAGTCATCAGTCACAAGCATTCGTCTCCCTGAACAATAGGGGACGAGGAACAAGGATTGCGATATTGACGAAGATTGAATGAATGTAAATTGGAAGTCCAAGGGCGATAATCACATACAAAAGGAGTTTTAAAATCGGTTATGGATTGAGATCTTATTCACATTAATCCTAAGTTGCAGGCTCATTCGGTACAGTAACGTAACCGATACGATTTGCTCTGAGGACCTGCATGGGCCACCACTAAAACCATGTCACGCCCCAGTCCCAAAATCCATGGGACCAGACACGTGGCAATGGCCAGCTGGTACGACTTCGTAGGGCTTTCCAATTTAATGGACCCGACGAAGTGCACTTACGCTGTCCATGGTCAAGTGATCCAAGTAATAAGCTATTTCTAATATACAACAACTAAATCTAAATCTCAAATCTAGGATAAGTAATCTCAAGAAAGAACGATACACATCATCAGTCTGCAGCCCAATAATACATTCGTTCGAATAGACCAGAAGAACAATATAGGTCTATAAACACTAGGCTATATAAGCAGAATAAAATAGAAAGTAATACAAGACTGAAATAGCTGGAAATATAAATATACCTGCAATGATGTCCACCCTCTAATAGATCAAGTATCCTGCAACTGCACAAACAACCTGGAAGGGTTCCAGGTCCTCAGAGGGACGTAACAAGATACAAAAAATACATGCCATAAAGTAAATACTGAATAATAAAAGGGGGGGTGACCTAACCATCTAAGTGAATGCAATTTGAGGACAACTTAGTACGTATGGGTAGTGTGTAGGCTAGACATATGCTGACGTAATTCACCAATCGTGACAACCGGCTAGTGTATGCCACATATGCCCCCTATAACACGGGCACCTGATAACGTCCATCTCCGAGGAGCATGGTATCTGAAATAGTATAACGTCCAACGTTCTTTAGAGTGTGGTATCTGCAATATGAAACAAGTAACGTCCAACACTCTAGAGAACGTGGTATCTGCAATATATATAAGTCCGTATCACTCCGTCGAGTGCGGTATCTGTATAGAAGGTGTGGGTGTCCCATGCGCCTACTAGTCGTCCTCCCCGCCCAATGATCTAAGCATGTTGTATCCACAACACGCTTTCGCTACTACGCCGGGGCGTCGTAATTCTGGCTCATAGTCAACGTTAGAGCAAGGGTCCATCCCTACACCCAAACAAGGATAGGGATAGGACCATCGTACCACGCTAGTCTATGCTCCACCTACTAATAACTGCTAAGTCTTCTATCATGCATCACTAATAGCAGTTATTCCCTATCCGTCGCACGCCGACACATACAGGTGGCCAACCACATACGCAGGACCGTGCCCTACAAGAGACTCACAACACGTGTACGAGATGTGTCAAGGCCTGGGAGTCATACCAATAACTCCACAACTTTAGGTGGGTCTACTAGACACTAAGTCAGACACAAGTCCTAACTGCACCCGAGTTTCTCTCAGACGCACATAGTTATAATATCTAAAATAATGAACAGGTAGCTAAAATACAGAAAATTAAACAGTATAACAAGGCAAGGTATACTTGCCTGCGCGAGGCTGCTGATGACGGGGTTCCAGTACCGCGTCCAAGTCCTCGGGTCCCGCAATACCTAGAGTTGAATTACAAACTAGAATCAATAATCTATTTTACAACAGACAGGGGTGCTACACATATCTACTCCTAGACGCAATCTCAGCTACGACTAACAGAGACTAGACACTAAAGGGTTGACTACAGTTGACTTTCGGTACGATAGTCAAAACAACTAGTCCTCCATATACTCTCCTCAAATTAATTCTCCAATATTAAATTAATAAATTCTATCATGAACCATACATCCCGATTATTTATTTAAATGTCACAAACTCACTTTACCTCAAATTCATAATTTAATTTTATTTGTTATATTTTAAGTCGAAGACAATCTCAAATCCACAGTCCAACTTTATCCAATACGAGAT
The DNA here is from genome assembly GCA_036927795.1 of Iris macrosiphon. NCBI lineage: Eukaryota > Viridiplantae > Streptophyta > Magnoliopsida > Asparagales > Iridaceae > Iris > Iris macrosiphon. The sequence goes on along the minus strand of JAYESA010000019.1, from coordinate 45,924,023 downwards.
ACATACTCACTATAAATATTTAAACTTATGTCAACCTCATTTAACCCATCCTCAAGTCATTTTAATTTTCCATATGCATTCACATAAAATCTTATTCGAATTAACCAAAGTATATCTTATCACATAATGCAATGTAAACCTACACTAACCATTTATATATATTCAAGGACCTTCTTTCAAATGTAATTAACCCACAAGTAATTTATTTATTATTTCCTTCACCCATGCATATATCCATGACACATTATTCATGTTTAATCATTATTAACATAACCTTATCCATGTTCTTATTTAAACATCCTTAGCATACTCAATGTAACCCCATAATTACTTAGTTCAAATACTCCTTCCATTAACCATACATATCCACATAATATATATATCACCCTAACAACATATTAACATCTCCATAATTTACATTATTCCCTTATATAATCTCCTATTTAAACAATTAATATTCTGGAAATTTTATTACAAAAGAGGTGGAGAAGTAAACCTCAATAAGGCTCGCCGGAGTTGATGGTGCTCGGTGGTGGTGGTGATGAAGGTTGATGGTGAGGGAGGGTCGACCGAATGGGAGAGGGCTGTGCACAGTCCAACGTGGCCGTAGGAATGGTGAAGGGGCTGAGGTGGTGATGGTTTGGGTGGTGAAGGTGGTGGTTTGGGTATGGTGAAGGTGGTGATGAAGTTGGTGAAGAAGGAGGGAAGAAGAAGAAGAAGAAGAAGAAGAAGAAGAAGAAAAGAAAAGGAAAGGGGAGGGGAGGTTCGGCCGAATGGGAGAGGGAGGAGAGAAAGTGAGGGAGGGGGGAGCTTTCAATGCTCTCCTAGAAATTAGGGCCGGCCTAGGGATGTGTGTGTGAGGGGAAAAGTTATATAGGAGAGTGTGTAAGAATGAGTGGTGGAGAGTGATTTGAATTAATTGAATGGATGGTTGAGATTCATTATGGATAGGGGTGGGATTCCTTCATGAGGGAATGGGTTTGGGACCCCATTTTGGGACCCTATAAATAATCATGACCAATGAGGTGTTGCCAAGAATTTGTTAATTGCAAATAAGCCCCCCATAAATTCGGGAATTTGCATAAACACATGAAATGACGTAAAAATTGTGGAGAAAAATATATTTAAAAATTGTCATAGTGAGGGGGCGTTGCGCGTTAGGCGCGGGTCAAATTTGAAGGGCATTGGGATTAATTTAATATTTAAATGGAATCTACCAAGTTGGTAATCCCGAATTAAATAGAAATAAGCGTCCCGCGAATTTAATTAAATTTGGGGCACTTGGAGTCAAAATCCGGAAATGGCGCAAAAGCCAAAAATGGTGGGGGCTTGGAGTCAGTCTTGGACCCTTTTTTTGGTCCGGCTCAACGGGTTAAGTTGGTATCCCAAAATTTGGAGTAACGACATAGGAGTCCGACACCGAATTAAATATGAATTTCGGATTCGATAAATTGTGCAATTAATTTAGAGCACAACGGAATCTGACTTTTTGTGACGGAAAAGTCCAGTGCCTAATTTGGCGGGTCTAGTCAAAAGTACAATATTTGTATGGAATTTATGGGCTAAAAATGGGCTCCGAATAATTAGACAACGATAGTGCGCGTCAAGGGTTTTAATTAATTTGATTAAAATTCCAGATAAATATACTCTATTCTAAACCTCAATAATTTCTATAAAAAATTTTCCTGGCCCACTCTAAATATCCACAGAATAAATTTAGGGGGGTTTACATTCTTCCCAACTTAGAAAAATTTCGTCCCCGAAATTAAAAGTAAAGCACGATAATATCTAAAAGAATTTAAAAATAACTAGTAATTAAATTGTCGTACGTAAATTCGTACCTTGCTCCTCAAATAAGTACGAGAATCACTGTCGAATAGAATCCTCACGCTCCCAAGTAGACTCGCCTGGTGAATGGTGCTTCCATGCTACTCTGACCATTCGAATCGTCTGTCCTCTCAAAGTCTTCTCGCTGCGATCGAGAATCTCAACTGGCTGCTCTACGTAAGACAGAATAGGCCCGACTATAATCTCCGAATGATCAAGCACGTGGCTGAAGTCTGCGACATATCTCCTCAGCTGCGATACGTGAAATACGTCATGCACTCCCTCTAATGATGGAGGCAACGCAAGACGGTATGCTACTTCGCCAACTCGTTCCAAGATGTCAAAAAGGTCAGACGTCCCTAGGACTCAGCTTGCCTCTGCCTCCGAATCTGATGGTACCATAGGTAGACGATATCCTCAAAAATACATGGTCAACCTTCTTGAACTCCAATGGCCTGCGGGGCGCATCTGCCCAGTGTTTCTGTCTGTCCTGTGCTGCGCGCAGGTGGCTCTGAATCTGCTTGACCTTCTCTACTGTCTACGTCACCAACTCTGGACCCAATATCTGACGCTCTCCTACGTCACTCCAACAAACTGGCGACCTGCATTTCCTGCCGTACAGTGCCTCATAGGGTGCCATCTGTATGCTGGCCTGGTAACTGTTATTGTAGGAGAATTCCACCAAGTGTAGATGGTCCTCCCAAGATCCTCCAAAATCAATCATGCACGCTCTCAACATATCCTCCAATATCTGTATCGTGCGCTCTGACTGTCCATCAGTCTGTGGATGATACGCAGTGCTGAACTTGAGACGAGTTCCTAAGCTCTCCTACATACTCCGCCAAAAATGTGACGTGAATCTGGAATCACGATCCGATACGATGCTGACAGGCACTCCATGTAATCGTACTATCTGTCTCATATACATGTCAGCTAGTATCTCTGTGGATTGCCCAACTCTGAAGGGCAAGAAATGTGCAGACTTGGTGAGTCTGTCTACGACAACCCAAACTGCATCCTTCCCGCTAGGGCTTCGCGGGAATCCTGTGACGAAGTCCATGGTAATGTGTTCCCACTTCCTCTCGGGAATGGGGAGTGGCTGCAATAATCCTACAGTCCTCTGATGTTCAGCCTTGACTTGCTGACAAACTAAACACTTCGCCACAAATCTTGCAATTTCCCTCTTCATCCCATGCCACCAAAAATGCTGTCTCAAGTCTCGGTACATCTTCGTACCCCCGGGATGAATGGAATAAATCGAGCTATGAGCCTCTGTCATCAACTCTTGGCGTAGCTCGCCACTCGAAACATATAGGCGATTTCCGCACCTCAACGTTCCGTCTTCATGAATCCTGAGTCCCGTCTGCAGGCCGGCTTCGGTTCTCTCTCGCAGACGTCGAAATCTCGCATCTGTAGGCAATGCTGCCTTGATTCTCTCAATCAAAGTAGACTGAACCTCAAGACTGGCCATCTGTCCATCCATGCTAGGCAATACGATCTCTATCCCAAGCTCCTGGAGATCCTCTAGCAACTGTCGCTGCGTCGTCAGAAAGTATGCCATGGGCTTCCTGCTTAAGGCATCTGCTACGACATTCGCCTTGTCAGGATGGTACTGTAGCTCAATGTCATAATCTGTTATCAGCTCTAGCCAACGTCTCTGCCTCATATTGAGCTCCTTCTGTGTGTAGACGCACTTCAGGATTTTATGATCTGTATAAATCTTAACACGCTCACCATAAAGGTAATATCTCCATAGCTTTAGTGCAAATATCACCCCAGCTAGCTCCAAGTCGTGCGTCGGATAGTTCTTCTCATGAACTCTCAACTGTCTCGATGCGTAGGCTATCACCTTGCCGTGTTGCATCAGTACACATCCCAATCCGCTCCCTGACGCATCACTGTACACTACAAATCTTCCTGATCCGGAAGGTAGTGTCAAAATCGGTGCCGATGTCAGACGCTTCTTCAGCTCATCGAAAGCCGCCTGACACTCGTCGGTCCAGATAAACTCTTCGCCTTTACGCGTCAGTCGCGTCATAGGCGCAACTATCCTCGAAAAGTTTTCCACGAACCCCCGATAATATCCGGCAAGTCCGAGGAAACTCCTAACCTCCGTAACTGATGTAGGGGTAGGCTAGGTCTCTACTGCAGCTATCTTCTCCGGATCAACTGATAGTCCATCTCCGATGATTATGTGTCCCAGAAATGGTACTCTGTCCAAGCAAAACTCACATTTGCTGAGTTTGGCATACAGCCTCTCATGTCTCTGCGTCTCCAACATAATCCTGAGATGTCTCTCATGCTCCACCTGGCTCTTGGAATATATCAGGATATCGTCTATAAATACCACCACGAACTTATCTAAGCACTGGTGGAAAACATTGTTCATCAAACACATGAATACTGCTGGCGCGTTGGTTAAACCAAACGGCATGACTAAAAACTCATAATGGCCATATTTCGTCCGAAAGGCCGTCTTCTGGATGTCCCCTTTTCGTATCTTGATCTGATGATATCCGGATCTGAGGTCGATCTTCGAGAATACACATGCACTGCTAAGCTGATCAAACAAATCATCGATGCGCGGTAGTGGATACTTGTTCTTTATCGTTACAGTATTTAGTGCCCTGTAATCGATACACAAGCGTACCGTCCCGTCCTTCTTCGGTACGAACAAAATGGGTGCTCCCCATGGAGATACACTAGCCCGAATGAAACCCTTTTCTAAGAGATCATCTACTTGAACCTTCAGTTCAACCAACTCCTTCGGTGCTAGTCTGTAAACGGGGGAAGTAACTGGCTCGGCTCCTGGAGTCAACTCTATAGTGAACTCAATCTCTCGATCAGGTGGCAGTCCTGGGAGATCCTCTGGAAACACATCCTCAAACTCTGCTATAAAGTGAGGGTACATCGGTTCACCTTCTGCAATGTGTGTCGCTAGGGTTGGTTGGACACCATGCTCTCGGGCTCCCCGAAGAAACTCAAACTCTGGGTGATCTGGGGGTCTAAAGATGACACAACCACGATGGCAATCTAGCGTTGCGTGGTATTGGCTCAACCAATCCATGTCTAGGATTATGTCATCGTCCAGACTTAATCCTCAAAATAAATTCTCCTGTTCTGTTTACCACACTAATCCTCTGAAAGAAGAAGAAAAAAAAAATTTCTTCCCCGTCTAAAATATAATTTCTCTTCTTAAATTTCTCTAAAATTTTATTCCTCAAATTTCTTCTTTTCGTTATTTATCTCTCCAAGTCACATAGTACAATAATGGTATCACTCAAACACATTTCTTGAAATCAGATCATTATCTTCCAATTGAGAGCCTGGAATTTTATCTTCTCTAGTCCATAATATCATTCCTGATATTGCTATAATATGCAACCACTAGTCTCCAGCATCGGGCTATGCATTTCCTTAGACTATTCTAGGCCTTAATCAACAATCCTTCCAGCTCCTTGTACTTCCGAGATCACTGCTATCTCGAGTACGAATAGGGTACTACTGGGTCCAACTCTCTTGCCAACCTTCCACACTAGTTCTAGAATCCAAAGAACCCATCAATCTATTCTGATAAGGTAACAACCTTCTCCGAGAAAGGTATACAAATTCTATCTCCTGTCGTCTGGTCTTCGATCTTCTTCTGGAGGGAAGTCATCAGTCACAAGCATTCGTCTCCCTGAACAATAGGGGACGAGGAACAAGGATTGCGATATTGACGAAGATTGAATGAATGTAAATTGGAAGTCCAAGGGCGATAATCACATACAAAAGGAGTTTTAAAATCGGTTATGGATTGAGATCTTATTCACATTAATCCTAAGTTGCAGGCTCGTTCGGTACAGTAACGTAACCGATACGATTTGCTCTGAGGACCTGCATGGGCCACCACTAAAACCATGTCACGCCCCAGTCCCAAAATCTATGGGACCAGACACGTGGCAATGGCCAGCTGGTACGACTTCGTAGGGCTTTCCAATTTAATGGACCCGACGAAGTGCACTTACGCTGTCCATGGTCAAGTGATCCAAGTAATAAGCTATTTCTAATATACAACAACTAAATCTAAATCTCAAATCCAGGATAAGTAATCTCAAGAAAGAATGATACACATTATCAGTCTGCAGCCCAATAATACATTCGTTCGAATAGACCAGAAGAATAATATAGGTCTATAAACACTAGGCTATATAAGCAGAATAAAATAGAAAGTAATACAAGACTGAAATAGCTGGAAATATAAATATACCTGCAATGATGTCCACCCTCTAATAGATCAAGTATCCTGCAACTGCACAAACAACCTGGAAGGGTTCCAGGTCCTCAGAGGGACGTAACAAGATACAAAAAATATATGCCATAAAGTAAATACTGAATAGTAAAGGGGGGGTGACCTAACCATCTAAGTGAATGCAATTTGAGGACAATTTAGTACGTATGGGTAGTGTGTAGGCTAGACATATGCAGACGTAATTCACCAATCGTGACAACCGGCTAGTGTATGCCACATATGCCCCCTATAACACGGGCACCTGATAACGTCCATCTCCGAGGAGCATGGTATCTGAAATAGTATAATGTCCAACGTTCTTTAGAGTGTGGTATCTGTAATATGAAACAAGTAATGTCCAACACTCTAGAGAACGTGGTATCTGCAATATATATACGTCCGTATCACTCCGTCGAGTGCGGTATCTGTATAGAAGGTGTGGGTGTCCCATGCGCCTACTAGTCGTCCTCCCCGCCCAATGATCTAAGCATGTTGTATCCACAACACGCTTCCGCTACTACGCCGGGGCATCGTAATTCTGGCTCATAGTCAACGTTAGAGCAAGGGTCCATCCCTACACCCAAACAAGGACAGGGATAGGACCATCGTACCACGCTAGTCTATGCTCCACCTACTAATAACTGCTAAGTCTTCTATCATGCATCACTAATAGCAGTTATTCCCTATCCGTCGTACGCCTATACGTACAGGTGGCCAACCACATACGCAGGACCGTGCCCTACATGAGACTCACAACACGTGTACGAGATATGTCAAGGCCTGGGAGTCATACCAATAACTCCACAACTTTAGGTGGGTCTACTAGACACTAAGTCAGACACAAGTCCTAACTGCACCCGAGTTTCTCTCAGACGCACACAGTTATAATATCTAAAACAATGAACAGGTAGCTAAAATATAAAAAATTAAACAGTATAACAAGGCAAGGTATACTTGCCTGCGCGAGGCTGCTGATGACGGGGTCCCAGTACCGCGTCCAAGTCCTCGGGTCCCGCAATACCTAGAGTTGAATTACAAACTAGAATCAATAATCTATTTTACAACAGACAGGGGTGCTACACATATCTACTCCTAGACGCAATCTCAGCTACGACTAACAGAGACTAGACACTAAAGGGTTGACTACAGTTGACTTTCGGTACGATAGTCAAAACAACTAGTCCTCCATATGCTCTTCTCAAATTAATTCTCCAATATTAAATTAATAAATTCTATCATGAACCATACATCCCGATTATTTATTTAAATGTCACAAACTCACTTTACCTCAAATTCATAATTTAATTTTATTTGTTATATTTTAAGTCGAAGACAATCTCAAATCCACAGTCCAACTTTATCCAATACGAGATACATACTCACTATAAATATTTAAACTTATGTCAACCTCACTTAACCCATCCTCAAGTCATTTTAATTTTCCATATGCATTCACATAAAACCTCATTTGAATTAACCAAAGTATATCTTATCACATAATGCAATTTAAACCTACACTAACCATTTATATATATTCAAGGACCTTCTTTCAAATGTAATTAACCCACAAGTAATTTATTTATTATTTCCTTCACCCATGCATATATCCATGACACATTATTCATGTTTAATCATTATTAACATAACCTTATCAATGTTCTTATTTAAACATCATTAGCATACTCAATGTAACCCCATAATTACTTAGTTCAAATACTCCTCCCATTAACCATACATATCCACATAATATATATATCACCCTAACAACATATTAACATCTCCATAATTTATATTATTCCCTTATATAATCTCCTATTTAAATAATTAATATTCTGGAAATTTTATTACAAAAGAGGTGGAGAAGTAAACCTCAATGAGGCTCGCCGGAGTTGATGGTGCTCGGTGGTGGTGGTGATGAAGCTTGATGGTGAGGGAGGGTCGGCCGAATGGGAGAGGGCTGTGCACAGTCCAACGTGGCCGTAGGGATGGTGAAGGGGCTGAGGTGGTGATGGTTTGGGTGGTGAAGGTGGTGGTTTGGGTGTGGTGAAGGTGGTGATGAAGTTGGTGAAGAAGGAGGAAAGAAGAAGAAGAAGAAGAAAAGAAAAGGAAAGGGGAGGGGAGGTTCGGCCGAATGGGAGAGGGAGGAGAGAAAGTGAGGGAGGGGGGAGCTTTCAATGCTCTCCTAGAAATTAGGGCCGGCCTAGGGATGTGTGTGTGAGGGGGAAAGTTATATAGGAGAGTGTGTAAGAATGGGTGGTGGAGAGTGATTTGAATTAATTGAATGGATGGTTGAGATTCATTATGGATAGGGGTGGGATTCCTTCATGAGGGAATGGGTTTGGGACCCCATTTTGGGACCCTATAAATAATCATGACCAATGAGGTGTTGCCAACAATTTGTTAATTGCAAATAAGTCCCCCGTAAATTCGGAAATTTGCATAAACACATGAAATAACGTAAAAATTATGGAGAAAAATATATTTAAAAATTGTCATAGTGAGGGGGCGTTGCGCGTTAGGCGTGGGTCAAATTTGAAGGGCATTGGGATTAATTTAATATTTAAATGGAATCTACCAAGTTGGTAATCCCGAATTAAATAGAAATAAGCGTCCCGCGAATTTAATTAAATTTGGGGCACTTGGAGTCAAAATCCAGAAATGGCGCAAAAGCCAAAAATGGTGGGGGCTTGGAGTCAGTCTTGGACCCTTTTGTTGGTCCGGCTCAACGGGTTAAGTTGGTATCCCAAAATTTGGAGTAACGACATAGGAGTCCGACACCGAATTAAATATAAATTTCGGATTCGATAAATTGTGCAATTAATTTAGAGCACAACAGAATCTGACTTTTTGTGACGGAAAAGTCCAGTGCCTAATTTTGCGGGTCTAGTCAAAAGTACAATATTTGTATGGAATTTATGGGCTAAAAATGGGCTCCGAATAATTAGACAACGATAGTGCACGTCAAGGGTTTTAATTAATTGGATTAAAATTCCAGATAAATATACTCTATTCTAAACCTCAATAATTTCTATAAAAAATTTTCCTGGCCCACTCTAAATATCCACAGAATAAATTTAGGGGGGTTTACACTATGACTAAGAGTTAAGATGACCATGACCTATGTAATATAAGAGGATACCCTAACAAGTACCAAGACCCCTTCTCGAAGACCTTAACAGGAGCTTCCACGGTACCCTTAAGACTGTCACAGTATTAGTTTATTGTTTTAAGTTGGGTAGTATACCTCACAACCTAGTATCACATAGTCTTTTGACCTATTATTGAAGTGTGATTGAACAACATTAATTGTATACTAGCATAAGACGACAGTGGTTATTCAGACAATAGAAGTTAGAGGTCTTTGCCCACATTTGGTCGACTAGCGACATAGACAAGGAGGTTGTATGATAACTGTAGGGATTGTAGAGTCTTTTATTATTGTTGCTTAGTTGTTTTGTTTTGTGAACTTGAGTTAATTTGTACCTTCTTTCATCATCATCTAGCGTACTTATATTTGCTGCACTACCTTGACTTATGCTGCTATTATAGCCTAGTTTTGCAAGCTTACTCTTTTATCGAGATTGATCATGAGATATGTATTATTGGGGACGCCTACTAATACATTTCAGAATCAGTGTATTAAGGTCTAGCTAACCTTAGTGCGCTTGATTCGCCCTTCGTAATACTACTTTACGTTGATTGAGATATGTAGTGATTGGTAGACGAATATACTTGCCCCTAGATATGTCTGAGCGGATCGTATCGGTTACATAACTGTACTAATACGAGCATGCGAACAAAGAATTACCAAAATAGAATTTCAATCCACAACTGCTTTGACAATTCCCATTTGAATTCCTTAAACTCCTTGATCCCGATACTTCTATTCTATTACCTCACCCTTGAACTCTTTATTATTGGTCTCCGTCTTCTCTTATTTCGGAAAGACGAAACCTCGTGCTTGGTATAAGTTTAATACACAGAGAGTACTAGATATACCCCGTAGGCCGATCACATACTTGAGGATTATTCTTTTGTAATTAAGGATATATCATATATGATATAATCGGCGTTGAAGTTTTAAGGATTGAATGACATGAGTAAATAAATTAAGGAATATTTTTCTTAAAGTATATAGCCTTCTGTGATAGATGGGTAAATTCTAAGTTGGGTAGCAGTGCATTGCCAACTTGAGAGGAATTTCTTTTAGATTGTGATCAAGTAAGATTAGATTGGGAGATTCAAGTCATTTTAATTTTGAAATTTTTTAAAAGAAGGATTAAGATAATGAGGATTTAACGAATTTTAAAATCTTGATATTGCGGACCAAATATTTATACTTTGAGCACATGATTTAAATTTTGAATATTGAAGGATGAAACATCGATTTAAATTTTGAGGATAAATATAAAATTTTAGACTTGAACAATTGGTGAATTAGATTTAAATTTTACAATTTGATGATTTGAATTAAAAGTTCAATTTTGATTGTTGGGTCACCTATTTAAAATATTGAGGATGTAAATTGAGTTTAAATATTTGAAGAGTACAAAATTCTTAATTTGAGAATAGGAATGATATTTGATTAAAATTGTTTATTGTTCAAAGTCTAGAGGAGATTATGATAGTTAGAAATGGTGATATAAATTTTGAAGTAGGATGTCATATAGACTTGATTTAGATTTGAATGTTGATTATTTAAAAAAAAAATTGAGAAGAGATTACGACATGTTGTATTTTGATTTAAACAGTGGTTATCTTAATTTTGAAGTGATCGCGATAGATTTGAGTAGATTTTGTTATTTAAATTTTTGGAAGAGATTGTGATTGACGTACCTTATGTACGAATGTGAAGGATTTAACAAATTATGTCTTATTTTAATTTCGAGGACAAAATTGTTTTAAGTTGGGTAGATTGTAAACTATCTCACCCAAAATAGGTATTTTGTGTATATTTTATATTATTATATTTATTATAGATGTTGAATTTATTTAGAGTATTCTCTTAGTTAATTAGAAAATAAATTTTTTTAGTATATTTACTTATATAAATATTTATTTAGAATTATTTTTAGGCTATTTTAGATTATTGAGATTTTTTCATAATTTTTAGTTAATTAAAAACTAGTAACAATAATTTTCTAGGACTTTGAAGAATTTATTTTATGTTCAAACTTAATTAAAAATATTCCAAAATTTTATTTTAGGTTCTAAATAGTCAAATATATTTTCTAGAATTTTCTGTGAATCTTCTGAATACTTTTAGTATTTATTGGGAGTTATTTAGACTAGTAACTATTTTTTAGGACTTGTAGAATTTATTGTGCAAGTCTAGGAATATAGAATGGACCCATGTTATTTTTTAGGGTTTTTAATATTATTATATATTTTCTGGAATTATTTCAGAATTTTTGGAATAATGTTAGTATTTATTTTTAGTTAAATGGATAAAACTAATGTTTAGAGCTTCTCCTAATTATAGTAATAAACTTATGAATATAAAATTGTCCCAAATATTTTTCTAGGGTTTATAGGTTCATAATATATTTTATGTAATTTTTCCAGATTTTTATGATTATTTTTATTATTTATTTGGAGTTATTTAGATTTAAAATGACTTAAATAATGTTTTGATAAAGGCAAATCAAAAACAAATAATATAACAAAAACTATCCAATCAGATTCTGACACGTGTCAGCCTATAAATATCCATTCAGCCGCAGGTACATCCCTATATATATATATATATATATATATATATATATATATATATATATATATTATTATAACCCTAATTATCCCATTATCTTAGAGAGAGAAATTTTGGAGAATTGCCATCTAGGTTCCTACATCTTCCACAAGCCATTGCACATAGCTCCGGACTCCAAACGAGGCCTAGTTTCTTGCGTTAGAAAGATATTGAGGTTACCTTTCTGATTATATAATTTATTTTATGAAATTATGAGTATTAAATTCTAGAAAATTCGTAGAGCACAGCATGTCCGAAAATAGACGTATTTCAATATTTTCACGATTTCGGGAGAACCAGGAATCAGAATTTGTATGTGCCATAATTTCCAAACGAATTTGAATTCGGATGAGCCGTAAATTCTAGCATATTTTTGATGCTGAAATATACAAGAAATCATGCATGAAAGTTGAGTTTGTGTCGGTTGACTTTTCGGTCAACAGATCGCCTCGATTTGCGTGCCATGAGTCTCGAGTTGATAAAATTTAGTTTCTTTGGACAAAATTTAGGAATTAACATAAAAATTAGAATAATAAGATTAAAATAGGATTTTAGAATAATTATTTCAGAATTAAATAAATTAAAATAAATTATCTTTTGACGTGATAAATTTGTAATACATAGGCTATTTGGACTGTGACTTGGACTCTGATTCATACCAGCAGCAGGACCCCAGGCAAGATACCTTGCCAAATTGCTTACAGTATTTTGCATGCTTAGTATATTTCTGTATATTTATTACATTTCTGTTTATTCTTGCATGTGTAGTTTTCTTTCAGTCATTACTATGTATTAGATATGTTGACACACACATGGCACTTAGTATCATAGAGGACAATCATTAGGCGTATGGGCTTTTAACCACTCTGGTAATACCGTAGTCACTAGCACGCACTATCGTGGGTCGTGTCCGATGGTCGCTACCCCCGCGGTATGTCGATTGATGGAGTCCGAGGGTCGCTACCCCCGCGGTATGTCGGTTGATGATGTCCACTGACGAGCGTGAGGTTGTAAGGATTAGATCGAGTAGCCTACCCTTGCCCATACGACGAAAAGTTGTCCTCATTTGCATTCATATAGATGGTCTTGTACAGCGTACTTATCTATTTTCAAATATGATGCATGTTTACTGTATTCAAATTGGCTCGTATTTTCTGTATCTTGTTACGTCCCTCTGAGGACCTGGTCCTCTGCCAGGTGTATCTGTTCTTGAGTAATTGCAGGAGCGCAGATTTGGATGATTACTTGTGTTGCGAGGATGTCTTCTCTTCGAGCCCATGGTCGTTAGCTGGTATTCCTATATTATATTTGTTGTGTTGTACTTTTTCATTCGAGTTGGTAGTGGTTTTGTTTCCATCCAACTATCATCCTTAAATATTTATGTTGAGATCTAGTTATATAGATGCTGGTTATTATTTATATCTGATTTTCGCGGATGAGATTTAGATTATACCCTGTGACTTATGATGCATTTTATACCACTTATGGACTTGATATTCATATTACAGCGTACGTGTGGATTTGGTTTCCATATATTGGAGTTGCCATATCCATGCGGCAGGCATGCTTACGTGTCCTAGTCCTACATATTTTTGGAACTGGGACGTGACATATTTTTGTGGTGGCCCATGCAGATCGAGTGCATATTGTCCGCGTGATTGCAATCGATTCCTCTGTTGCTGCTGAGCCTGCTGGAAGAGTGATGCTTGTGGTATCAAAGGTGGCCTCGGCTGATACCCTCCTGGAGTTGGTGGTACGACTCTTTCAACTCCCGTTTACGGTGCTCCCATTGCTGGACAGGCTGGCCTCGGCACTGGTAAAGCTTCTTGATGCATCATCAGTGTTTCTCCTTGATATGCTGTACAATTTCTGGCTAAGTGGTGTCTGGATCTGCAAATTAAGCACGTTCCTAGCTTGCGTCTGCATTCTCTTTCAATATGGCCTATCTTGCCACAGTAGTAACAAGTAGGAAGGAATGAGACTCCTGGTGCTGCTCTCGGGGGTGGATTTATCTGTTGACGCTTTGCAGACTCCTCTTGTGCTGCTCTGGTTGGTGCGGATGTGGAAGGCCGCTTCAGGTTGGCCTCTCTCCTGACGACGCGCTCCATGCGTCGGGCTGCTGCAAGGACGTCCGAGTAAGAAGTAGGTGCAACGGATCCGATCAGTCTCTGTAGCTCGAAGTTTAGTCCGTCGAAGAACTTCTCAGCCTTCTCTTCTTCTGTCGGGATCAGGGTTGGGGCGAAGCGACTTAGACGAATGAATTCTGCGTTGTATTCTTCCACTGTCATACTGTCCTGAGTGAGGCGATTGAACTTGTTCCGAAGTTCTGATCGAGCGGTCGCCGGAATGTACATCTCCTGGAAGAGTCTGGAGAACTCCTCCCAAGTAACTCGGTCTGGTCCGAGTCGTGTCTCCTCAGATAGCCACCAGTGATGAGCATTATCCGTCAATTGCATTCTGACGGCAGTCATCCAACGTTCCCGTGGAAGCTCAGCTGCTTCTAGTTGATACAGAATATTGGTGAGCCATTCATGAACTTCTGTGGGCTCTTCCTTGCCAGAAAAGGTGCGGGGCTTCAGTTGGCGAAAGTTAGTGATAGAGCCCGTCGATGGCCGTCGAGCTGGTAGGTTGGCCTGTTCCAGTGCAGTTACTATGCTGCTCCTCAAAAAGTCAGTCTCGCAACGCTGAGCCTCGTGTTGGACTTGTTGCTGGGCTTGCATCATCGCGTAGATCATTTGGAATATCTATTGCCCGTCAATTGGCTGTTCTTGTGGGAATACGGGCATTGGTGGAACAAACTGCGGCGGAGGTGGGATGTCATCACGCCGAAATCTGGAGGTAGGTTGACCTGCCTGATGGCTCTGTTGAGCTGATTGAACTCTACCGACTGGTGTCACTTCATCGTCATAGGTGACACCTGTAGCTTGTGGTGTTCCTACGGGAGTCTCGTCGCACTCTTGTGAATCCATTGCCCTGCATCCAAAATAAACTATAAGAAGCGTACAGAAGAATCAAGGCATGATGCAAGTAAATTATTTTTGAAGTCGATATAGAGATCAAGAATGATTCAAGCAAGTGGATGAGATCCTAAAACTTATCCTATTCTTATTGCAGGCATGTTCGGTCCCTAAGTTGAAACCGAACAATTTAGTCGTTGACCTGCATGGGCCACCACAAAAATTATGTCACGCCCCAGTCCCAAAATGTCGAGGGACTGGACACGTGGCAATGGCCAGCAGCACGCACCGATAGATAACCCAATTTAATGGATCCATCAGGGCATGCTTAAGCTGTAGTCTAACAGGAAATAGAACAATTATTACAAGTCCCAGGTTATTCTAATCTCATCCACAACAGATAATCACAGATTGAATGCCAGAATAAATGCAAATAATATAAACTAACAATCTCAATAAAAGTGTCTCGGTGAACAATTCGAGGACAAGTCTGATACATCAAGCAAATAGACAGGAAATAAAGGAACTGGAAATAGAAATAGAAACAGAAATAACTGACTATATACAACCAATGCTCAGGAGAAGTCCTCTTGTGCGATCTCGTCCTCAGGTCCTGGTACAGCTCCTGGAAGTGCTCCTGTACGGTGTATCTCTGGATGGATCTCTTCGGCTATACCTGGGGACATAATCCCGATCCAGGTCCTCAGGGGACATAACAAGGTACAAGAAAGCTCAAGCCATAATCATGCAGTGCAGGAAATAAATGAAATAATAGGGTAAACTATGTAACCAGCTAAGTGATAAATGCAAGTTGAGAGCATCAATAGAACTCAGGCTGAGCCACTACAAGCTCTGTGTCGGGGAGCCGGTAGCAGTAATATCATTAATAGAGTGCCTAGCTCTGATACAGAGTCTGAGGCCTCACAATAAATATAACACTAATAGAGTGCCTAGCTCTGATATAGAGTCTGAGGCCTCACAATAAATATATATATATTAGCCTGTAGCCTGTGTGTCTCTCCCCACCCAATGTAATCACACGTCTCATGTCCATGACACGCAAGATCAATACTAATGCAGCAAGTCATATAATGTCTATGAATATAATGTCTATGTCATAAAACCTGTATCCTATACAGAATTACCATGAATATCTCAGGAAGATTCTGTCTCATGAATAGTGTCAAGTGTCCTGGGTTATGATGTACTTGATAAGAAAAGTACGAGAATACATAGGGTCTCGATATCCATGTCTATGTGACGTCACACAACTCCGCGTACGGGGTTGGCACCCGACTATAATCGGACGCTAAGCACGTCACACGGTCCTAGGTCAAGCATGCACAAATATATATATATAGTCAAAGGAATAAATAACAAGAACTGCAAGTTTGGCAAGGTACACTTGCCTGCGGTTTCGGCTCTAATTGTAGCTCTGGCAGCAGCGGGATTTGCAGGCAGTACTCCGGTTGCTGAAATAAACATCACCATCAGATTTAGAAAATATCAATCAGCTAGAAACGCGTGTCCTTGAGTCCAATTTGGAGACAAGAGTAAAAAATGACAATTTTGGGTCAAGGCGGGGTCCACATGTGGGCCCGCTTTGCACCAAAAAATGTGTCAGGGTCAAAGGTCTTCAAATTTGTCCAACTTAGTGTCAACAGGTCAGGAACGATGATACGAACTCAACGGAACTTCCAGAATTGGATTCCGATGAGCCTATCACAAAATCGCCCGTCAAGTAGAGCCTATGGGGCCCACGACACGCAATTTTGTCAACGTTCTAAGAATCGAACCAAACTTGGGTCATAGGACCAGCGTATCGCTACGAGTCCGATGGCGCAAGTTTCGTTTCGATCTGACGTGTATACACAAAGTTAGGACACGTTCCAGAACTGACGAATACGGGATGGTGTCCGCGGATACCCGTTGATTCCGGTGTGCACGCACACCCGAATCGACTTCTGCAAAATCTCACACGTCCGTATCGACGGCGCGCACGTATCGGTAAAAACTGCACGCAACCAAGTCGTCCCGTTTGGCGGGGCGTACCCAGTTCCGGGATGAATCATGGCGTTGTTTTTTCTGTTTTTGGATCACGGTTCGCTTTCGCCACAGGACGCGATGCACCGAGCGGGTTACACGGGCACCGAGAGGGTCACGCAGGGTTCGTGACGCAACTGACGGAATCGAAAACAGAGCTACGAGGAGAAAGATACAAGTACCTGAACAGGGCTTCTAGAAACCGGAATCCTTCGTGTTCGACTCGTGTCCGACACGACGCAAGACTTAGGGTTAGGGTTTCGGGGTGCTGTCGGAGCTCCGGCGGCTCGGGGCACTGCGGCCGGAGGTGGAGGCGGAGGGGCAGTACTGGCGATGCGCCGGAGCGGACGGGGGACGCCGGCGACTGCCAGAGGTGGCGTAGCCGCTGCTGCGGGGTCGGGGTCTTCTCGGTCGGGTTCTGGGGACGAGCGGTTGGGCGGAGCTGGGCTCGGTTGTGGCGGGCGGGGATAGCGGCGAGGCGAGGAGGGCGGTGAGGCTAGGAGGGCGGTAGCCGGAGGCGGAGCCGGTGGTGGTTCGTGGTGGTGGCGGGGTAGGCTAAGGCAGGCCGGGGCTAGGGTTTATATAGGCAGCGGGTGGTGGGGGTCGGCCGGTCGAGGCGGAGCGGAGTGGTCGACGTGGTGGGGAACGCGGAGCTCGCGGGGGTGTGGGCCGAGCGAAGCGGGCCGCACGCGGCCTGGCGGGGCGGCGGACGAATCGGTCCGCAGAGGCGTGGGGGGAGAAGCGGGTTCACGGGTCGGGTCGGCCGGGTTCGGGTCTGGCAGACCCGACCCGACCCGATAGCCCATGGGCTCGGTTGGGCTGGGCTGGGCCTTGGGCTGGGTTTAATTTGGTTTTAATTGGGTTTTGAATAATAGAATAATTAATAATAATAAAATATAGTTTTTAGGTGTTATAAAATAGGTCCGGGGCCCAATAAATTCCAGAAAAATTACCCTAAGTTCAGTTTTTTATTTTACACCATAAAATATTATTTTCATAATATTTTAATATATTTAAAAACATTTAATTTTATTTATTGCCAAAAATACCTTGTTTTTAATTAGCAAAAATTCTAAAAAATCCCAGAAAATTCAGTTTTAAAATTTTTATAAAAATCAGGGGGTTTACAACCTAGGACTAGAGTATAGGATCTCATCCACAATTGACTATGACTCATCTTTCATCTAATCTATTCTATTTGAATAATTGCATCCTGCTTGATTCCTGTACTCCCATAATAGTTCCTTTAGTATAGTCTCTCCTAGAATATAGAAGTTCCTGTTGTTAGATGATAAGTAGGGTAACCTTCCTATTAAGAGTACAACTAGAGTGCTGACACACCACTAAGTTTAGGATGTCTAGTGAACCCTAGAATTCCTTATCTCTAGAATTGGTTTACCATTACCCCCTGATGTGTTATGAGGGGTTGAGAGTAGTATAGACACTACTAGAGTTAGTTAGAAGTTTACCATTATGGTTGCCCCTAGCATTGAGAAACCAATAGAAAACCAAAGTGAATATTAGGACTGAACCTAACCCACGCCGTTAGATGAGTATTGGAGAACTATAAATTTAGATTCTTGTCTTGAGATAAGCAGACAGTACCTTAGAAAGCCAAGAGCAATGCATAGAATATTTTTCTAATCATATCTCAAACACAGAGACTAGCATACCCCTTTTCCTTGGAAAACCATGATGCTATCTAGAGCCCCTCTATTTTTATATATTGTTCCCTTGTGACCATAGCGTTCGCTAATTGTGCGACGACCAAAATTACGTTCTTCTTTTCTTTATCTTTTAACTCGTGCCACCTGACACTTCTGATAGTAGGCCAAGTAATTTATTTCTTTGTTAAGGACACATAGTTTGCTAGGATTATAGTTGTAATCTTGAATTTTGAAATTGTGTGCTTAGTAGTTAGAACTTGATAGTTAAGTTATTCTTATAGATTGAGACCTGGTGCTTATCCCTTAGTTTTAAATTGCGTAACTTGTACCACACCTCAATACGAGTTATATTCCCTTTCCCTTGAGGCCAGTAACTGTCCCATTCTTACTATTGATACTTGCACTATGACTAAGAGTTAAGATGACCATGACCTATGTAATATAAGAGGATACCCTAACAAGTACCAAGACCCCTTCTCGAAGACCTTAACAGGAGCTTCTACGGTACCCTTAAGACTCACAGTATTAGTTTATTGTTTTAAGTTGGGTAGTATACCTCACAACCTAGTATCACATAGTCTTTTGACCTATTATTGAAGTGTGATTGAACAACATTAATTGTATACTAGCATAAGACGACAGTGGTTATTCAGACAATAGAAGTTAGAGGTCTTTGCCCACATTTGGTCGACTAGCGACATAGACAAGGAGGTTGTATGATAACTGTAGGGATTGTAGAGTCTTTTATTATTGTTGCTTAGTTGTTTTGTTTTGTGAACTTAAATTAATTTGTACCTCCTTTCATCATCATCTAGCGTACTTATATTTGCTGCACTACCTTGACTTATGCTGCTATTATAGCCTAGTTTTGCAAGCTTACTCTTTTATCGAGCTTGATCATGAGATATGTATTATTGGGGACGCCTACTAATATATTTCAGAATCAGTATATTAAGGTCTAGCTAACCTTAGTGCGCTTGATTCGCCCTTCGTAATACTACTTTACGTTGATTGAGATATGTAGTGATTGGTAGACGAATATACTTGCCCCTAGATATGTCTGAGCGGATCGTATCGGTTACATAACTGTACTAATACGAGCATGCGAACAAAGAATTACCAAAATAGAATTTCAATCCACAACTGCTTTGATAATTCCCATTTGAATTCCTTAAACTCCTTGATCCCGATACTTCTATTCTATTACCTCACCCTTGAACTCTTTATTATTGGTCTCCGTCTTCCCTTATTTCGGAAAGACGAAACCTCGTGCTTAGTATAAGTTTAATACACAGAGAGTACTAGATATACCCCGTAGGCCGATCACATACTTGAGGATTATTCTTTTGTAATTAAGGACATATCATATATGATATAATCGGCGTTGAAGTTTTGAGGATTGAATGACATGAGTAAATAAATTAAGGAATATTTTTCTTAAAGTATATAGCCTTCTGTGATAGATGGGTAAATTCTAAGTTGGGTAGCAGTGCATTGCCAACTTGAGAGGAATTTCTTTTAGATTGTGATCAAGTAAGATTAGATTGGGAGATTCAAGTCATTTTAATTTTAAAATTTTTTAAAAGAAGGATTAAGATAATGAGGATTTAACGAATTTTAAAATCTTGATATTGCGGACCAAATATTTATACTTTGAGCACATGATTTAAATTTTGAATATTGAAGGATGAATCATCGATTTAAATTTTGAGGATAAATATAGAATTTTAGACTTGAACAATTGGTGAATTAGATTTAAATTTTACAATTTGATGATTTGAATTAAAAGTTCAATTTTGATTGTTGGGTCACCTATTTGAAATATTGAGGATGTAAATTGAGTTTAAATATTTGAAGAGTACAAAATTCTTAATTTGAGAATAGGAATAAGATTTGATTAGAATTGTTTACTGTTCAAAGTCTAGAGGAGATTATGATAGTTAAAAATGGTGATATAAATTTTGAAGTGGGATGTCATATAGACTTGAGTTAGATTTGAATGTTGATTATTTAAAAAAAAATCGAGAAGAGATTACGATATGTTGTATTTTGATTTAAACAGTGGTTATCTTAATTTTGAAGTGATCGCGATAGATTTGAGTAGATTTTGTTATTTAAATTTTTGGAAGAGATTGCGATTGACGTACCTTATGTACGAATGTGAAGGATTTAACAAATTATGCCTTATTTTAATTTCGAGGACGAAATTGTTTTAAGTTGGGTAGATTGTAAGCTCCCTCACCCAAAATAGATATTTTGTGTGTATTTTATATTATTATATTTATTATAAATGTTAAATTTATTTAGAGTATTCTCTTGGTTAATTAGAAAATAATTTTTTTTAGTATATTTACTTATATAAATATTTATTTAGAATTATTTTTAGGCTATTTTAGATTATTGAGATTTTTTTCATAATTTTTAGTTAATTAAAAACTTGTAACAATAATTTTCTAGGACTTTGAAGAATTTATTTTATATTCAAACTTAATTAAAAATATTCCAAAATTTTATTTTAGGTTCTAAATAGTCAAATATATTTTCTAGAATTTTCTGTGAATTTTCTGAATACTTTTAGTATTTATTGGGAGTTATTTAGACTAGTAACTATTTTTTAGGACTTGTAGAATTTATTGTGCAAGTCCAGGAATATAGAATGGATCCACGTTATTTTTTAGGGTTTATAATATTATTATATATTTTCTAAAATTATTTCAGAATTTTTGGAATAATGTTAGTATTTATTTTTAGTTAAATGAATAAAACTAATGTTTAGAGCTTCTCATAATTATAGTAATAAACTTATGAATATAAAATTATCCCAAATATTTTTCTAGGATTTATAGGTTCAAAATATATTTTATGTAATTTTTCCAGATTTTTATGATTATTTTTAATATTTATTTGGAGTTATTTAGATTTAAAATGACTTAAATAATGTTTTGATAAAGGCAAATCAAAAACAAATAATATAACAAAAACCATCCAATCAGATTCTGACATGTGTCAGCCTATAAATATCCATTCAGCCGCAGGTATATCCCTATATATATATATATATATATTATTATAACCCTAATTATCCCATTATCTTAGAGAGAGAGAGATTTTGGAGAATTGCCATCTAGGTTCCTTCATCTTCCACAAACCATTGCGCATAGCTCCGGACTCCAAACGAGGCCTAGTTTCTTGCGTTAGAAAGATATTGAGGTTAAATTTCTGATTATATAATTTATTTTACGAAATTATGAGTATTAAATTCTAGAAAATTCGTAGAGCACAGCATGTCCGAAAATAGACGTGTTTCAATATTTTTGCGATTTCGGGAGAACCAGGAATCAGAATCATGAACCGTTTAAAGTTTTGGAAAGCTAATGTCAAGATCATTGACATATGTTTTTCCCAGAATTTAATTTGAAGTATTTATATACTGTTAATTCTGTAGAACTTCTAGGTTAGAATTTAACTATCGGTGCACAATACAAAATTTGTATGTGCCATAATTCCCAAACGAATTTGAATTCGGACGAGCCATAAATTCCAACATATTTTTGATGCTAAAATCTACAAGAAATCATGCATAAAAGTTGAGTTTGTATTGGTTGACTTTTTGGTCAACAGATCGCCTCGATTTGCGTGCCATGAGTCTCGAGTTGATAAAATTTAGTTTCTTTGGACAAAATTTAGGAATTAACATAAAACTCAGAATAATAAGATTAAAATAGGATTTTAGAGTAATTATTCCAGAATTAAATAAATTAAAATAAATTATCTTTTGACGTGATAAATTTGTAATACATAGGCTATTTGGACTGTGACTTGGACTCTGATTCATACCAGCAGTAGGACCCCAGGCAAGATACCTTGCCAAATTGCTTACAGTATTTTGCATGCTTAGTATATTTCTGTATATTTATTGTATTTCTGTTTATTATTGCATGTGTAGTTTTCTTTCAGTCATTACTATGTATTAGATATGTTGACACACACATGGCACTTAGTATCATAGAGGACAATCATTAGGCGTATGGGCTTTTAACCACTCTGGTAACACCGTAGTCACTAGCACGCACTATGGTGGGTCGTGTCCGAGGGTCGCTACCCCCCGTGGTATATCGATTGATGGAGTCCGAGGGTCGCTACCCCCGCGATATGTCGGCTGATGATGTCCACTGACGAGCGTGAGGTTGTGAGGATTAGATCGAGTAGCCTACTCTTGCCCATACGTCGAAAAGTTGTGCTCATTTGCATTCATATAGATGGTCTTGTACAGCGTACTTATCTATTTTCAAATATGATGCATGTTTACTATATTCAAATTGGCTCGTATTTTCTGTATCTTGTTACGTCCCTCTGAGGACCTGGTCCTCTGCCAGATGTATCTGTTCTTGAGTAATTGCAGGAGCGCAGATTTGGATGATTACTTGTGTTGCGAGGATGTCTTCTCTTCGAGCCCATGGTCGTTAGCTGGTATTCCTATATTGTATTTGTTGTGTTGTACTTTTCCATTCGAGTTGGTAGTGGATTTGTTTCCATCCAACTATCATCCTTAGATATTTATGTTGAGATCTAGTTATATAGATGCTGGTTATTATTTATATCTAATTTTTGCGGATGAGATTTAGATTATACCCTGTGACTTGAGATACATTTTATACCACTTATGGACTTGATATTCATATTACAGCGTACGTGTGGATTTGGTTTCCATATATTGGAGTTGCCATATCCATGCGCCTGGCATTCTTACGTGTCCTAGTTCTACGTATTTTTGGGACTGGGGCGTGACATGACTCATCCCCCACCGACTCTTTACCTGTTATTGCTAAACAACCCTCATCCGAAACCTAAACCAATGAAAGGAAGAAACAGCAGTTGTAAACCCCCTCACCCAAAATTAGGGCTACTTGGATTAGATAATGAAATTAGGGCTAGTTTGAGCCAACTTGATTTAGAACACGACATTTATTTAATTATGCATTAATTTATATCGCGTAGCACACATTACCGATGCTACGATAATTGGAGACACAATCTTGCCCGTCTTGTGCATCTCAAATCTTATTAATATTCTACACTGCCCCCTCTACGCCCTGACACTTGTGCCCCGCTTAAATCTAATTCCATCTACTCCTAATTAATTCTAGAACATCGTGCGCGTTTTAATTTAATTAATTAAATTCAATTTCTGCCTTTGTGCAATTTTTCCAATTGTTGGAGGGCTTCTATGCAAAAGTATATTTATGTGTCCTCACCATTGGAAAATTCATGAAGAAACTCAATTTTCCCTTCACGTGTATTTTTCGTAATTTTCGGGATGTACATCGCGCGCACATCGCCCCGTATATCACACCTACCCTTGCAATTAAAAAATTATAATTTATAGTCCAATACCCTCATGCAAGCCCAAGGCCCACTCCAAGAAGAGTGACCAAGCCCACATTGCCCTAGGTCAACCCAAACCAAGTTTACATGTATATAAATACAATATTTTCTCTTTTTTTTGATCTCTAAACCTAAACCCAATGCCATACACTCAGCCGACTTTCTCCCCAAACTTCCTATTCATCACCTCTTCCCCGAGCCCTCCTTCTCGGCCGGAGCAGCTCCTCCTCGCCGAGCCGCTGCAACCGCCGACCGCTGTTCCCGACTCCTTCCTGGCCAACTCCTCCGACGAACACAACTCACCGTCGGTTCACCTCCCTGCTCTCCCTTCTCCGTCTCCTCTTCGGCCACCCTCTCGAACAGTCGCCACCACCAGCACAATCATCACCCCCACTTCATCATCTTTATCATCCTCCTTTTCATCATCTTCATCATCCCCCTCTTCATCATCCTCTTCTCAACTTTTCCCCTATCAAGAAACCATTCAAGAACTCCGATCATCCAAATTCGACGGTTTTCTCAGGTGATCGACAACCACCCTACGCCGTTGCAACCGCTGAGCCCTATGTCGACAAGATCCTTCTGATGTGTCTTCGCCGCTGCGAGTGGATCAAGATCGACTGATTATCGGCTATCGACTTAAGCGCGAGCATGAATCAGTGCATCAACCCATCCGTCGTACCATCAAAGGACCACTGCGAGCATTCCCGAGTCCTGACGCGTCTTCAACGAGCTTTTCTCTGGTGAAGTTTGATTTCTTCCCTCAGCCTCCGCGTAAGCGAACGAACTGTTGCAACCTGAGTTCGACTCTTCGAAGCGGACGTGTCGGGAGCATCGCAGCAATGATTCTCATGGAGCTCAGTTGATTCAAAAGATCGAACTCGAGATCCTCGATCCCGCTGAGTCATCCGAGGTTATCTTCTTGATTTTGATCTTTCTTTTTGAATTCGATCATTTGAGATCAAAATGGATGTTTACCAACTGGGATCACCGGGATCAGTTCTAATGGGTCTAAACCTACTCTTGTGCTTTGCTTACCAACTGTTCGTCATAATTCCTCAGAGAAGTTCTTGTTCTTTGTTGCAGGAGCTTTACATCGCCACTGGCACCCGCAATGGCTCTGATTCCTGTTAGTGATCAGTTCGACAACAATAATCGTTCTCAATATGAGACACTCTTGAACTTCGATTGGTTGGTTCAACGGTGATCATGGTCGATTGAGTCGAGTTCGCACGGGTTTCCAATCCTTGGCATTATCGTCATCTCATCATCATCACTTCATCGTCAACCTCTCTTCGTCGACTTCCAGTCGATCCCGTGCACGTATTCTGAGGTATGAACCTGTCCCATCTTTTCTTCGATTATGAGAGTTTGTGCGTGTGTGCCAGTGGAATATTAGTATTGCTTATTGACTGCTAGCTGTTATTTGACCCTGAGTCGGTGAACCCAGTACTGCATACACAAACTTGTACACGTACGCGTATACTATTTAGTTTGATATATATATATATATATATATATTTAGTAAATGCATACTATTCAACTTGGAATACATATAATTATTGGATGACATATATGTACACATATATATATATATATGGTATATATGTATATTATAATTAAATCATATGTTAATAATAATTAGGACTATATATCCAGACTGTATGACCCTAGGACACCGTGTACTGTCCCATACTCACCTTGACCATGTTGACCCTAAACACTTGGGAATTGTCCGCCTTGCGTACATTAACGGACTGGCGTAGACACCTGTCAGTTGACTGTCTGATTTTATGTACAATACTTGAAGATATGACCCCGCATAATTCAATGCGTAATTGACCGTGTTAGATAACTAGTGCCACCCCTAGTATACCCCCTGAGTCCAGTATAAATATGGTTGTGTAATGACTAATGATTTTATTGTATTATATCATATGTACACAGGATGTTGGATTTATTCTGCGCGACTTTTGGAGCAGGTTATTGGTACATTGCAGCTTCCTTGCCAGGCAAGTATACCTTGCCATTGTACTGTTATTTTTATTCCATATGTTGCATGCATCTTTATTTTCTGTCTTTTCATATATTTTAACTGTTATATAAAAATGCGCGCGACGGTGTCGTCGCGGTATGTTTTTATTTATGTATTTGCATTGACCTTGTTTATGAGACTACCCTATCATCATGTAGCATCTTTAGGTTCATTGGCCGTGACACAGTTGTTACACGAGTTGTGAGTCTCATGTAGATCACGGACTTGCGTGCATGTTGGCCTCCTGTACGTGTGGGCCATGCATTGGGAATAACAGCTGTTAGAAACTTTGCATACTAGTGGACTTGGCAGTTATTAGAGTGTTATCGTGTCATGGATGTGACATGCTTAGAGCATGGGGTGGGGAGAACAACAAGTAAGGCATTTGGGCTCCGTTGCACTTTCCTTGTGTAACCCGTACGCTCCGCCGGAGATGCGCGGTCATGATGACACCTATACTACTTGGCGGGCCTCCGCCGTTCAAAAGATGACGTACCTTTGTAGGCCCCTGGATCTCCAAGAGAACCATGCCAATCCTATTTATGGCCAGATAGCCCACTTGTTAGAAAGTTGTTCTCAAACTGCATTCACATAGATGGTTAGGCGACCCCAATGGATGTTTATTTTCATTACTTTATTGGCATGTGTTTAAGTATCTTGTTATTTTCCTCTGAGGACCTGGTCCGCTGCCAGGTGTATCTGTTCTTGAGTATTTGCAGGAGCGCAGATTTGGATGGTTGTAGATGCTTTGTGGACGTCTTCTCTTTGAGCCGTGATCGATAGCTGGTATACTTATATATTGATTGATTGTCTTGTACTTATATTGTATTTACTTTTCCCATTCGAGTTGGTAGTGGATTTGTTTCCATCCAACTATCATCCTTAGATACTTCTTATTGAGATCTAGTTTCATAGATACTGTTTATTTATTTCTATATGATTTTGGTGGATGAGATCTAGATTATACCCTGTGACTTGTGACATATGTTTATACCACTTGTGGATTGATATTCATATTACAGCGTACGTGTGGATTTGGTTTCCATATATTGGAGTTGCCATATCCATGCGGCTGGCATGCTTATGTGTCCTAGTCCTACGTATTTTTGGGATTGGGGCGTGACATGTTTTTGTGGTGGCCCATGCATGTCAAGAGCATATTGTCTCGGTTACGTTACTGTACCGAACAAGCCTGCACCTAGGACTAGAGTATAAGATTTTATCCACATTGACTATGATTCATCTTCCTCCTATCTGTTCTATTTGAACAATTGCATCATGCTTGATTCATGTGCTTCCCTATTAGTTCTTTAAGTATAGCCTTCTCCTAGAATATAGAAGTTTCTGTTGTTAGATAATAATTAGAGTAGCACACCTATTAAGAATATAACGAGAATATAGACACACCACTAAGTTTAGAATATCTAGTGAACCCTAGAATTCCTTATCTTTAGATTGGTTTACCATTACCCCTTGATGTATTATGAAGACTTGAGAGTAGTATAGACACTACTAGAGTTAGCTAGAAGTTTTACCATAATGTTTGCCACTAGCATTGAGGAACCAATAGAAAACCAAAATTGAATATTAGGACTGAACCTAACCTTCACAGTTAGATAAGTATTGGAGAGATATAAATATAGATTCTTGTCTTGAGATAAGCAGACAGTACCTTAGAAAGCCAAGAGCAATGCATAGAATATTTACCTAATCATACCTCAAACACAGAGACTAGCATACCCCTTGGAAAACTATGATGCTATCTAGAGTCCTCTATTTAATTTCATATAATTGTTCCTCTGAAACCCTAGCACTTGCTATTTGTACGACGACTAATCATGTTTCTCTTCTTCATCTTTTAAAACTCGTGCCACCTGCCACCTCTGATCATAGACCAAGTGATTATACTCTACGATAGGATATATAGTTTGCTATAGTCATAGTTGTAATCTTGAATTTTGAACTGTGTACCTCGTAGCTAGAACCTGATAGTTGAGTTGTTCAATTAGATTGTGATGATTACCCCTAGTTGTAGACCACATAATTTGTACCCCACCTCGATACAAGTTAGATCCCTTTCCCCTTAACGGCTAGTAACACTTCTATCCCCATGATTGACACCTGTTCTATGAGCACTATGATTAAGACATAAGGTGACCCTTACCTATATAATGCAATAGGAGACCCTAATAAGTACCAAAAACCTTTCCTCATATACCCTAATAAGAGTTTATGTTCTATGTACATGTGCAAGGTTATTTTTTTGTAGGATCCTCTTAAGACTGTCACAGTACTAGTTTAATTCTTTTAAGTTGGGTAGTATGTCTCACAATCTAGTATCACATAGTCCACTTGACCCATCGAGGCAGTATAACTGAATAACATTAATTGTATGCTAGCATTAGACGACAACGTTTATTCAGACGATAGAATTTAGAGGTCCATGACCTATTTGGACGACTAGCGACTTAGACAAGGAGGTTGTATGATAACTGTAGAGATTGTAGAGTCTTTATTATTATTGCATATTTTGTTTTGTTTTGTGAACTTGAATTGACTTGTACCTCCTTTCATCATCATCTAGCGTACTTATATTTGTTGTACCCCCTTGACTTATGCTGTTATTATAGCCTAGTTTTTGCAAGCTTATTCCTTATCGAGCTTGTTCATGACATATGTATTAGTGGGTCGATACACTAATACATTTCAGAATCAGTGTATTACGGTCTGATCAACCATAGTGCACTTGATTCGTCCTTCGCAATAATACCTTACGTGGATTGAAATATATAATTGACTAGTAGACACCTGTACTTGCCCTCTAGATATGTCTGAGCGGGTCGTATCGGTTACATAACTGTACTAATATGAGCATACGAATATGGATTTACCAAATAGGATTTCAGTCCACAACTGCCTTGACAATTCCCATTGGATTCCTTGAAACGCCTTGATCCCTATACTTGCATTCCATTACTTCTCCCTTGAACTCTTATTTATTGATCTACGTCTTTCCTTATTTCGAAAAGACGAAACATCTTGCTTGGTATAAGATTGATATATAAATAGTACTAGATATCCCCCATAGGCCAATCACATTGTTTGGTGACTACCTTTTAAAGTGATTAAGGGCATATCATAGAGGATATATTTGGTGTTAAAAGACTTTAAGGATTAAATAACATGATCAAATAAATTTGGGACTTAGCCTTCTTAGGTGTATAGCCTTAGATGATAGATGGGTAAATTCTAAGTTGGGTAGAAACTACCATGTTAACTTAAGGAGAATTCTTATACTGCAATCAAGTGAGGTTAGATAGAGAAACCCTACCCTAGTTTAATTTCGAGGACGAAATTGTTTTAAGTTGGGTAGATTATAAACCCCCTCACCCAAAATTAGGGCTACTTGGATTAGATAGTGAAATTAGGGCTAGTTTAAGCCAACTTGATTTAGAACACGATATTTATTTAATTATGCATTAATTTATATCACGTAGCACACATTACCGATGCTACGATAATTGGAGACACAATCTTGCCCGTCTTGTGCATCTCAAATCTTATTAATATTCTACACTGCCCCCTCTACGCCCTGACACTTGTGCCCCGCCTAAATCTAATTCCATGTACTCCTAATTAATTCTAGAACATCGTGCGCGTTTCGATTTAATTAATTAAATTCAATTTTTGCCTTTGTGCAATTTTTCCAATTGTTGGGGGGCTTCTATGCAAAAGTACATTTAGGTGTCCTCACCATTGGAAAATTCATGAAGAAACTCAATTTTCCCTTCACGTGTATTTTCCGTAATTTTCGGGATGTACATCGCGCGCACATCGCCCCGTATATCACACCTACCCTTGCAATTAAATAATTATAATTTATAGCCCAATACCCTCATGCAAGCCCAAGGCCTACTCCAAAAAGAGTGACCAAGCCCACATTGCCCTAGGTCAACCCAAACCAAGTTTACATGTATATAAATACAATATTTTCTCTTTCTTTTGATCTCTAAACCTAAACCCAATGCCATACACTCAGCCGACTTTCTCCCCAAACTTCCTATTCATCACCTCTTCCCCGAGCCCTCCTTCTCGGCCGGAGCAGCTCCTCCTCGCCGAGCCGTTGCAACCGCCGACCGCTGTTCCCGACTCCTTCCTGGCCAACTCCTCCGACGAATACAACTCACCGCCGGATCACCTCCCTGCTCTCCCTTCTCCGTCTCCTCTCCGGCCACCCTCTCGAACAGTCGCCACCACCAGCACAATCATCACCCCTACTTCATCATCTTCATCATCCTCCTTTTCATCATCTTCATCATCCCCCTCTTCATCATCCTCTTCTCAACTTTTCCCCTATCAAGAAACCATTCAAGAACTCCGATCATCCAAATCCGACGGTTTTCTCAGGTGATCGACAACCACCCTACGCCGTTGCAACCGCCGAGCCCTATGTCGACAAGATCCTTCTGATGAGTCTTCGCCGCTGCGAGTGGATCAAGATCGACTGATTATCGGCTATCGACTTAAGCGCGAGCATGAATCAGTGCATCAACCCATCCGTCGTACCATCAAGGACCACTGCGAGCATTCCCGAGTCTTGACGCATCTTTAACGAGCTTTTCTCTGGTGAAGTTTGATTTCTTCCCTCAGCCTCCGCGTAAGCGAACGAACTGTTGCAACCTGAGTTTGACTCTTCGAAGCGGACGTGTCGGGAGCATCGCAGCAATGATTCTTATGGGGCTCAGTTGATTCAAAAGATCGAACTCGAGATCCTCGATCCCGCTGAGTCATCCGAGGTTATCTTCTTGATTTTGATCTTTCTTTTCGAATTCGATCATTAGAGATCAAAATGGATGTTTACCAACTGGGATCATCGGGATCAGTTCTAATGGGTCTAAACCTACTCTTGTGCTTTGCTTACCAACTGTTCGTAATAATTCCTCAAAGAAGTTCTTGTTCTCTGTTGCAGGAGCTTTACATCGCCACTGGCACCCGCAATGGCTCTGATTCCTGTTAGTGATCAGTTCGACAACAACAATCGTTCTCAACATGAGACACTCTTGAACTTCGATTGGTTGGTTCAACGGTGATCATGGTCGATTGAGTCGAGTTCGCACGGGTTTCCAATCCTTGACATCATCGTCATCTCATCATCATCACTTCATCGTCAACCTCTCTTCGTCGACGTTCAGCCGATCCCGTGCACGTATTCCGAGGTATGAACCTGTCCCGTCTTCTCCTCGATTATGAGAGTTTGTGCGTGTGTGCCAGTAGAATATTAGTATTGCTTATTGACTGCTAGCTGTTATTTGACCCTGAGTCGGTGAACCCAGTACTGCGTACACAAACTTGTACACGTACGCATATACTATTTAGTTTGATATATCTATATATATATATATTTAGTATATGCATACTATTCAACTTGGAATACATATAATTATTGGATGACATATATGTACACATATATATATAGATGGTATATATGTATATTGTAATTAAATCATACGTTAATAATAATTAGGACTATATATCCAGACTGTACGACCCAAGGACACCGTGGACTGTCCCGTACTCACCTTGACCATGTTGACCCTAAACACTTGGGAATTGTCCGCCTTGCGTACATTAACGGACTGGCGTAGACACCTGTCAGTTGACTGTCTGATTTTGTGTACAACACTTGAAGATATGACCCCGCATAATTCAACGCGTAATTGACCGTGTTAGATAACTAGTGCCACCCCTAGTATACCCCCTGAGTCCAGTATAAATGTGGTTGTGTAATGACTAATAATTTTATTGTATTATACCATATGTACATAGGATGTTGGATTTATTTTGCGCGACTTTTGGAGCAGGTTATTGGTACATTGCAGCTTCCTTGCCAGGCAAGTATACCTTGCCATTGTACTGTTATTTTTATTCCATATGTTGCATGCATCTTTATTTTCTATCTTTTTATATATTTTAACTGTTATATAAAAATGCGCGCAACGGTGTCGTCGCGGTATGTTTTTATTTATGAATTTGCATTGACCTTGTTTATGAGACTATCCCATCATCATGTAGCATCTTTAGGTTCATTGGCCGTGACACAGTTGTTACACGAGTTGTGAGTCTCATGTAGATCACGGACTTGAGTGCAGGTTGGCCTCCTGTACGTGTGGGCCGTGCGTTGAGAATAACTGCTGTTAGAAACTTTGCATGCTAGTGGACTTGGCAGTTATTAGAGTGTTATCGTGTCATGGATGTGACATGCTTAGAGCATGGGGTGGGGAGAACAACAAGTAAGGCATTTGGGCTCCTTTGCACTTTCCTTGTGTAACCTGTACGCTCCGTCGGAGATGCGCGGTCATGATGACACCTATACTACTTGGCGGGCCTCCGCCGTTCAAAAGACGACGTGCCTTTGTAGGCCCCTGGATCTCCAAGAGAACCATGCCAATCCTATTTATGGCCAGATAGCCCACTTGTTAGAAAGTTGTTCTCAAACTGTATTCACATAGATGGTTAGGCGACCCCAATGGATGTTTATTTTCAGTACTTTATTGGCATGTGTTTAAGTATCTTGTTATGTCCCTCTGAGGATCTGGTCCGCTGCCAGGTGTATTTGTTCTTGAGTATTTGCAGGAGCGCAGATTTGGATGGTTGTAGATGCTTTGTGGACGTCTTCTCTTCGAGCCGTGATCGATAGCTGGTATACTTATATATTGATTGATTGTCTTGTACTTATATTGTATTTACTTTTCCCATTCGAGTTGGTAGTGGATTTGTTTCCATCCAACTATCATCCTTAGATACTTCTTATTGAGATCTAGTTTCATAGATACTGTTTATTTATTTCTATATGATTTTGGTGGATGAGATCTAGATTATACCCTGTGACTTGTGACATATATTTATACCACTTGTGGATTGATATTCATATTACAGCGTACGTGTGGATTTGGTTTCCATATATTGGAGTTGCCATATCCATGCGGCTGGCATGCTTACGTGTCCTAGTCCTACGTATTTTTGGGACTGGGCGTGACATGTTTTTGTGGTGGCCCATGCAGGTCAAGAGCATATTGTCTCGGTTACGTTACTGTACCGAACAAGCCTGCACCTAGGACTAGAGTATAGGATTTTATCCACATTGACTATGATTCATCTTCCTCCTATCTGTTCTATATGAACAATTGCATCATGCTTGATTCATGTGCTTCCCTAATAGTTCTTTAAGTATAGCATTCTCCTAGAATATAGAAGTTCCTGTTGTTAGATAATAATTAGAGTAGCACACCTATTAAGAATACAATGAGAATATAGACACACCACTAAGTTTAGAATATCTAGTGAACCCTAGAATTCCTTATCTTTAGATTGGTTTACCATTACCCCTTGATGTATTATGAAGACTTGAGAGTAGTATAGACACTACTAGAGTTAGCTAGAAGTTTTACCATAATGTTTGCCACTAGCATTGAGGAACCAATAAAAAACCAAAATTGAATATTAGGACTGAACCTAACCTTCACAGTTAGATAAGTATTGGAGAGATATAAATTTAGATTCTTGTCTTGAGATAAGCAGACAGTACCTTAGAAAGCCAAGAGCAATGCATAGAATATTTACCTAATCATACCTCAAACACAGAGACTAGCATACCCCTTGGAAAACCATGATGCTATCTAGAGTCCTCCATTTAATTTCATATAATTGTTCCTCTGAAACCCTAGCACTTGCTATTTGTACGACGACTAATCATGTTTCTCTTCTTCATCTTTTAAAACTCGTGCCACCTGCCACCTCTGATCATAGACCAAGTGATTATACTCTACGATAGGATATATAGTTTGCTATAGTCATAGTTGTAATCTTGAATTTTGAACTGTGTACCTCGTAGCTAGAACCTGATAGTTGAGTTGTTCAATTAGATTGTGATGATTACCCCTAGTTGTAGACCACATAATTTGTACCCCACCTCGATACAAGTTAGATCCCTTTCCCCTTAACGGCTAGTAACACTTCTATCCCCATGATTGACACCTGTTCTATGAGCACTATGATTAAGACATAAGGTGACCCTTACCTATATAATACAATAGGAGACCCTAATAAGTACCAAAAACCTTTCTTCATATACCCTAATAAGAGTATATGTGATTTATTTCCATTGTTTAGAGATTTTGTTGCTACTGCAGTATAGTGGTTTTATAGTGGATTTGTTTCCACCCGACTATCAGACTTGATACTCATTTTTTATATCCAGTATTATTTAGCTCTTTATTTCTACTGATTATTGTGTCATGGATGAGATATAGATTCTGTGTGACTTATAGTGACAGTATATTACCACTTGTGGATTTGAATATTCATGCACAGCGTACGTGTGTATATGGTTTCCATATATTGGAGTTCATATACATACGGCTGGGCATGTTACGTATTCTTAGTCCTACATATTTTGGGACAGGGGCGTGACAAAAACATTCCTCCATTATGTGACAGCTGTTATGATAAATTTTAACTAAAAATATTAATCACCCAAAAATTATCAATATTAATTATAATTTTAATTTTTATGTTAACGTTAATGTTAATATTAATATTAATGTTAATTTTAATTAGGTACAAATAATATTATTCATATTTGGACTATGGAGTGGCAGACTAGCAATTTGTTATACATGAACTATAGAGTCAGGAATTTATCGGGGCGATGGGTGTTATATCCATACCCGGTACCGAACCTATCCGGAGAATTTTTTTTAATCCCCATTCCCGTCCCCGTTTTTAAGTCCCCAAATCCGATTTCATCGAAAAAAAATTTGTTATACATGAACTATAGAGTCAGGAATTTATCGGGGCGATGGGTGCTATATCCATACCGGGTACCGAACCTATCTAGAGAATTTTTTTTTTAATCTCCATTCCCGTCCCCGTTTTTAAGTCCCCAAATCCGAGGTCATCGAAAAAGAAAGTCGGATCCCTATCGTGTTCGAAAAAAATTGCCATCCCTAGATACAAGTGCTCATGTAACATTCCTAAACGAGAGAGCTTTACCAAGGGCTCTCGTTTGGTTTTTGGTTTTCGGTTTTCTGTAGAGAAGTCAATTTCTTTGTGTTTTTTTATTAGTATAGTAAGTTTTTTTTTTGTCAGGTTTTTCTTTTCTGTAAAAAGCATTCAAGAAAGATCATTTGATTTTTTATCATTATTTTGTATTTTAAAATAAATTAATATTATAAAAATTCAAAAGTAATGGTTAAAATAGATAATAACACATTTGAGTAGGTTTATTATCAATCTAAATTTTCGTAATAAATGTTGAAAATAAGAAGAAGAAAAATCAATTACATGGGTTTTGATATGAACCATCTTTTCTCCTATTTTTTCTTTGTCAGAAAAATAGCTCCCAAATTTGTAGCTATCAAACAAAAAATAACTTTTCTTTTCTGGTTCCCTAAATACATAAACCAAACTTGACACAAGTTCTATATGTTAGGATTGACTCATATTAGGAATCCTAATAATAATATGATTGGAGCAAAGTACTAGTCTCACCTAGTCAATGAGTTTAAATGTCACACTCGAATCCACAGAATCGATAAGTTGTCACAAGACGTGATGACGTACAAACCTAAATTATGCATGTACAAAGGTGCGTTTGTGTGCATTTTGAAACATTGTGGGTTTATAGAAGTTTGCAACATAATTAAGCAGATAATTTGAATAACAACATCGTACAGAAGAAACAACTCTTTTCATTGATAATTCACATTTGATACATATGTCCTCAAATAGCTGAGTAAAGGGTATCGTACTGTCTTATAACTTGAACATCAAAATAAGATATATCGTTATATACGTCATATCCCTTTAATAGAAATAAAAGATATAGACACATTCGACGAGAGTATTCAGAATGCAACTTGGAAAGGTTCAAAATATAAACAAAGATTCTTCACGGCTACATGAGCCTTCAGTTCCTCGTTATGCCTCCTTGGTTCGCAACACCTGTGGAGACATGGGTCAGTACATTTCCATGTACTAGTGAACAACGAATTAACCCAACTCACCGAAATTAACACAGAAATTAGGTGAAAGAATTTTTTAGTGATCTTTTTTTTCTTAGATTAATTATAATTTATATGACAGGAATGTAACAACATAATATGCATCACCCAATAATGATTCTTGTCCACGATCGATTTTTTATTTTATCAATTATAGCTTATCGTATTCTTTCATGCGAATAAGCATTATTAGCAATGCAATATGCCTATATAATGGTTACTAGTGATACACCATTTTGGACTATCTATGGTATAAGACGATAATCCTTTCGCGTGCAGGTATATAGTCCCACCGAAGGTCCCAAAATACATGTGCTAGTATGTCAACATTGTTATCCTCACTACAAAAATATACTGTTTTAGCGACGGAATTATCCGTCGCTAAAATACATTTTTTCGTCGCTATTTGCATTTAGCGACTGATTAGTGACGAAAATGTTCCATCAAAATAATTAACGTCACTACAAAAATTTTGTCGCTAATCCGTCACTTTATCGACGGATTAACGACAAAATTTTACGACGGATCAATGACGTATAAATTTTGTCGCTAAACTTTCTGACTACTTACCGACATTATAGCGACAGATTATGTGAACCAAAATTTGCCAAAATTTTCAGAAGGTTTTGTACATTAATGGCTCACAGATTTCATCGTTAATCCGTCGCTGAGTCATCACTCTCAGTAACAGAGTAGCGACGGATGTTAGCGACGGACTCTGATATATGTTTAGCACATTTGTGTGTATCAGACATTTTAGCGACAGAATAGTCTGTCGCTAGGTAGCCGCTGGCCTGAGATTTTTTGTCGAAAATCCGTCACTGACCTGAGATTTTTTAGATTTTTTGTCGCTATTACGTCGCCAGTCTATTGTTATATGTAATAGTTTTCCCAGAAATCAATTTCTGCGAAGCATATACCTGTTATATATTCACCAACTTCCACACAAATAAATTTCACACAAGTAAATTCCACACAAATTAATAAAATCTACACAAACATGTACAATTATTATATATACAATAAAATAATAAAGTAGAGTAATCTAAACATGTACAAATAACTGTTATATAATCCCACAAAGTCAAATAAATACGATCTAGAAGAAACTCACACTTGCTCAGCTTGGCGTAAAGCCTCTCTCTCCTCAGCGTCTCTAACACTAGTCTCAAGTGCTTCTCGTGCTCCTCGTAGCTCTTCGAATATACCAAAATATCGTCAATGAAGACTACCACGAACTGGTCTAAGTATTGGTGGAAGACTCTATTCATCAAGTTCATAAATACAGCAGGCGTATTTGTCAGTCCAAAGGTATCACTAAGAATTCGTAGTGACCATAACGAGTCCTGAATGCTGTCTTTTGAATGTCTTCTCTTTGCACCTTTACTTGATGATAACCCGATCTCAAGTCGATCTTTGTGAACACCACTGCTCCTGTCAACTGATCGAATAAATCATCAATCCGCGGCATGGGGTACTTGTTCTTAATAGTCAAAGCATTAAGGGCTCTATAATCAATGCACATATGTACTGTTCCATCCTTCTTGGGTACAAACAACACGGGTGCTCCCCATGGTGATGTACTAGAATGGATAAATCCCTTGCTCTGTAACTCCTCCAATTGTAGTTTCAGCTCGTCTAACTCATTCTTTGCCAATCGGTACACATTAGAAGATACCGGTGTTGCTCCGGGTACTAGCTCAATAGTGAACTCTATGTCTCTATCTGGCAGTAAGCCTGGCAATTCTTCAGAAAAAACATCCTCGAATTCTGCAACTATTGGTGGGGGTACCATCTTCATAGCCATATAAGCTCCAGCTATCTGTCATACTCCTTGCTCGACGGTCCCTGGCATGTACTCGAACTCCGGTTGATCTGGCAGTCTAAAAGTGACGTTACCTTTTCGAAAATCTAGTACGGCATTATACTGGCTTAACCAGTCCATGCCTAGCACACCGTCAAAGTATGGCATGGGTAATATTAAGAATCGCGCTCTCATCTCTCTACCATATACGACTACCAAACACGTTCTAATAGTGCTGGTAACCGGCACGATACCTCCTCTGGTAAGAATCTTCTAACTCTTAGGTAAGGAGGAAGTAGCTACTCTATGTATTGCTACGAATCTACTAGATATGAACGATAATGTAGCTCCAGAATCAAACAACGCAGTTGCAGGTAATGATGCAACTAAAATGGTACCTGTGATAGCTTTCCCTTCTGTTTCCTCCTCAGTAGCAGCTAATACAAAGGCTTGTCCGTGCCTCTGCCCTCCGGTCTACTGTCGGGCTCGATCAAATTGTGCCTGCTGTGGGGCCAAGGGTGGTCCCCTCTGAAATCCTCTGGGTGCTGGTAGACGCTGGCCTTCTGGTGGGGATAGTATCCTCGGGACTGGTGCTGCTGGTCTTTGTCCTATATACGGTGATGCATCTCTGCGTTATGGGCAGTCTCGGGATTGGTGCTGGCTCGCCCCACAAATCATGCATATCCCCAGTCCCTTTCGGCAGTCCTTCTGGTAATGTTCAATCTTACCACAGTGGTAGCAAGTCGGAAGCTCCTTTTGCTGATACGGTGCTGCCCTCTGCTGTGTCTGTGCTCCGGGGCGACAGATCGGTCCTCCTGCTTCGGGCTGGGCTCTGGCTGGCGTGGTCGTGCTGGAACGTTTTGCTCCTCTGCCGATGGCCTCCTGGATCCTCACCTCTGCAAGAACCTTCTCATAAGAAACCCTCGCCTGTGTGGTGGTATACCTCTGTAGCTCGAAGGTAAGGCCATGATAAAATCTCTGGGCCTTCTCTAGATCATTGGGTATCAGGACGGTACCAAATCTGCTAAGACGGCTAAATATTACGTCATATGCGTCAACAGTCATATTCCCTTGTTCTAGATGTAGGAACTGGGAGTACAGGGCATTTCTGACTGTGGATGGAAAATACTTCGCATTGAAGTACTCTAGGAACTGTTCCCAAGTCTGGTTCTTGCCTACACTGCGCTCAACAGAATCCCACCCGTGATGGGAGTTGCCTTTCAGTTGGGCCCTCACTGCGGTCATCCAAAGATCTGGATGCAGTTGTGATGCCTCTAGTAGCATCTCCATATTGGCGACCCAATCGGAGATCTCCTCTACGGTCTCGTTGCCTGAGAAAGTATCTGGTCCCATCTGTCGGAACTATCACACAGTACCACCTATCTGAGCTGGTGGAGGTGCTGGTACTGGTGTTGTGACAGGTGTCCTCTCTAGTACTACCATCAAACTCTGTCTCAGCGTCTCGGTCTGATGCCACTGTGCTTGTATCATAGTCTGGAAGAACTAAAGCAACTGTGGCTGTCCATCTGGTTGTGGCATCTGGGATGGATAAGGGGGAGGTGGTGGTAATGGAACCTCTGGTTGTGTAGTATGTGTCTCCTCAGATGTTGGCCTCTCGGTCTGCGGCATCGGTGTAGCTCCTAAAGTCTGGCCCTCAAAATTCTGTGTGGGGATCGTCTGGGAAGTCTGTCCCTCGTGCTGCGATGTAGGATCGCCCTGAGAAGTCTCGTGCCAATGTATCAGCGGGGCCTATAGCGGTGGTTGCCCTCCTGGTAGCCCCTGGGGTACCTCCTCTCTTTGGGTGGTGTCGTCTGGCACCACGGTACTGGGTGCTCCTTGTCCACTGCGCAAGTTCATCTTGCTGCAAGAAATATGACTTCACTTAAAAAGAGTACGGAATCAAGCAAACATGATGCACTTATCTAGAAGCAATACGAAGGAAGTTCGAAGACAAAATCAAAATGGATGACCTAGTATTTTCTATCCTATTACAGGCATCACTGGGCATGTTACCATACCACAAGCGATAACGTAGACATGCATGGACCACCACTAAAACCATGTCATGCCCCAGTCCTAAAAATACACGGGACTAGGCCACGTGGTAATAGCCAGCTGTCACGTCTCCAAGAATATTCCAATTTAATATATCCTAATGAAGAGTGCCACGATGTCCTAAATACTAACATGTCACATATAAATCAACAACATGTAATCTAATCTCATAAATAATATAACAACAAGAAATGCTGGAAGATAACCGCCTGTCTCAAAATATTATAGTATAACCAAGAATGTCTGGTGGGAATAAACCCACTACTAGTACAAAAATAAAGTACTGAAAGATAGATAAAAAGAGTAATGACTAGGGCATTGGCTGACTAGATAATGATGCTCCCAATCCTAGGCAGAAGGCTTACCAAGTGATCACGAAAACTCTGACGGTAGCACCTCTAGCTCCTTCGTGGTAGCGTACCTCGTCTCCTGTCCTGGGCCGTACACTGTGAGGTAATATGCCTCGTCCAAATCTGGAAAGGTACCAGGTCCTCAGAAGGACATAACAAGATACATAGAAACATGCCACATATATAAATACTGAATAAAATAAATGCAATAAAGGGTATGCTAACCATCTAAGTGAATACAATATGAGGACAATATTGGTACGTATGGGTAGGCATAGGCATATAACGTCCATACCGCTCTGAAGAGCGGGACATCTGAATAATATAACGTCCATACCGCTCCGAAGAACGGGGCATCTGAATAATATAACGTCCATACCGCTCCGAAGAACGGGGCATCTGCATAAAGGGAGTCCTT
Organism: Iris macrosiphon; assembly: GCA_036927795.1. Taxonomy (NCBI): domain Eukaryota; kingdom Viridiplantae; phylum Streptophyta; class Magnoliopsida; order Asparagales; family Iridaceae; genus Iris; species Iris macrosiphon. The sequence continues at coordinate 45,883,402 of JAYESA010000019.1, read as the reverse complement.
GGATCCGTGGCTCCTCCAGATACTACGGATTCCAATGTGTGTATCCCATACGCCTACTAGTTGTCCTCCCTGCCCCATGTAAATATGCAAGTCGAATACTCGACATGCATACCACGTATCTATATGCCAAGTCTCTACTAATACAAAATCTTGAATTACGCACTAATCGTGATGCATGTCACACGCACCGATAGCTAGTCGAGTACGCGAACCTGTATCCCAATATAAATTTGTCACAGTGTAACGTGTAAGAGTGTCAGGTCTCGGAAGATATCAGAGTATCCTCCCAATGGGGTGAGTCTGCTAATGGCTAGGTCAAGTACACTACTCATCGACGCATCCGTCGACTGCACCCGAGTCAATCTCAGACGCGTACAGTCATATAAAATAAAGTAACAAGATATCATACAACATATATATTATTTAATTTAAACAGTAAATATGGCAAGGTATCTTGCCTGGGTCCTCAAGCTATGAATGCCAATAGCCTGCTCCTGCAGTATCTCCTGGCTGGTCCAGTGACCCTAAACATACAATATAATATAAAAATCTAGCATTAGACACTAAAGCAATACATACAGACAACTACGACGATGCTCTTAGGTACTGACGTAAGGCAACGGCTGGTCGACTACAGAGTCGCGTGTGCATGTAGCTAAGGTGCACACATGTCCTGTCCTCAGTTACCGTCTCTCGCGACAATAAATTATCGAAGTTATGGGTTACCAACTATTTATGTTTAGTACAATTATATGTCCTTGTTCCCCATGGTTGAGCATATATGTAGAGGCCCAGGTTTTTAGGTAAATTATAAGTCTACGTAACAAGTCATATATTTAGGGTCATTCATTAATTTATTAAGTGTTACCCTAATCTAATTACCTACATACACAAATAGATTTTATTTTAATATGCTTGTGTCTGTTAGATGATACCAAGACAGGACGACTCGACGATACAAGAAACTATTACTAGCACAACAGGTATTACCTGGTTGTGGCCGAGAAGCGGTCTGGATCGTCAGTGACCGTCCTCCGGCGTGAGAGAAGCTCCGGCGTCGACGGCGGCAAGCAGGCAGCAGTGGCTGTCACGACCCGCACCAGAAAATTTGGGCACGAGTGCGTGGGTACGTCCAGCCTACGCCGCAGAGTCGGCGGTAGTACGCTGTCTAGGTCATATCCATATTTAAATAGTCTAGCTCATTCACAAATAACATAGGCAAGATAATAATGAGAAACAGGTACTTAAGATTTGCGATTGAAATAAATGTGACAACAGATTCAAATGTTTTAGTACAGAAATTCAGAATAAAATCGGGGACAAACCCGATTACTACGATAAAGAGCAAAAACTAAGATAACTACTGCTAACTACTCAGCAGGAGTAGCTTCCTGTGCGGGAACTAGCTCTGCAACTGTGTCACCTGCTGCCTCATAGGGGCCATAATATGTAGGGGCAAAGTCCTCATCATCGCCTAAATCAACAGATCCAGTCAGGAAAGGAGCAAAGTACACAGTGCACAACAAGATTAAACTAAATATTTATGACAATTAATTGAATATCATGTTGAGAAACTGCATAAAAGAACATCAATATCTCAGAGTTAAAGCTGTAAATAGGAATATGAGAAAACCCGAAGTAAATGAGACAGGAAATGAAACTACAACAGTCTGCAAGAAATATAACAAGATCTAGAAACTAGCTGTGTGAACTTGTGTTTGTTTTAGAATACATAGTTGGCATGTAGGGGTTTATAAGGCTAATCCGGCCGTCATAAACGGCTATTAAACAGGGAAAATCAAGATTCGGCTGAGGTACAGTCGCGTACCAACAGCTATTAAACATGACAAGGGGAAGGGTAAACTACATGCCTTCTAGTATTCTCCCACCCGACATAAAAAACAAGATATGAACTCCAATATTCAAGACATGAATTCCAGTGTTCTAGCACTAGGTGTAATCATCAATGGTACTAGTAAAGCAGAAAATTAATTATCACAATATAAAGATTAATTTGAAGTGCAGGTACTTGCCTGTTGTTTGGATCTGATTAAATTGGTTCTTGGGAAAATTTCCGGAGATGAGTCCAAAAGCTAAAATAGACATTACCATCATGCTCAGAAGATATCAAATAGCTAGAAACGCCTGTCCTTGGGTCCAATTTGGAGACAAGGGCAAAAACGGCAGTTTCGGGTCAAAACGGGGTCCGCCGGTGGGCCCGCTTTGCACCGAAAAACGTGTCCGGGTCAAAGGTCTCCAAATTCACTAAACTTAGTGTCAACAGGTCAGGAACGCTGATACGAACCCAACGGAACTTCAAGATTTGGATTCCGATGAGCCGAACACAAAATCGCCCGTCGAGCGGGGCCTATGGGGCCCACGACATGCGATTTCGTCAACGTTCTCAGAATCGAACCAAACTTGACCCACAGGACCAGCGTATCGCTACGAGTCCGATGGTGCAAGTTTTGTCTCGATCTGACAAGTGTACAAGAAGTTAGGGCGAATTGAAAAAAAATCGGATACGGGGCGATGTCCGCGGATACGCGTTGATTCCGTTGTGCACGCACACCCAAATTAACTTCCGTGAAAACTCACACGTCCGTATCGACGATGCGCACGTATCTGAGAAGACCGCACGCGACCAAGTCATCCCGTTTGGCGGGGCGCACTCAGTTCCGGGGTAAAACAGGGTCTGGTTTTTCCTGTTTTTGGATCGCGGTGTGCGATCACCACAGGACGCGATGCCCCAAACAGTTTATCCGGACACCGAGAGGGTCACACAGGCTTCGCGTAAAAAATTACAGAATCGAAAACGGAGATACAGGGTGCAAGATACGAGTACCTGAACCTGCTCTGAAAATCCGAAAATTTTCGTGTCCGTGTCGTGTCCGACACGACACGAAGAATAGGGAAAGCTAGGGTTAGGGTTCTGCGGGTTTCCTGGCCGTGGACGGCGGGGACCGGCCGGAGATGCGCCGGCGAGGGCGGGGGACGGTTCGCCGAGGGGAGCTGGGGCGGTGGCTGGTGGCGGCGGAGCCGATGGGCGGCGGCCGGAGGCGCTGGCTGCCGCTGCTGCTGCTGGCTCGGCGCTGCGGGGAGGAGGCGGGTGCTGGCGGGGCGCCGGAGGGCGGAGACCGGAGGAGGAGGAGCGGGCGGTCTAGGGCGGAGCCGGTGGTGGCTCGGGTGGCGGCGAGGTGGTCGGACGGAGGAGAGAGGGGGGTCGACGGCGGTATTTAAAGGGAGAGGAGGTGGTGGTGCGGGCCGAGGGAGGCGACGTCCAGCCCGGAGGCGAGGGCGCGTGGCCGCGGGCAGTGCGGAGGCGGTGGCTGCGTGGCGCGGCGGCGGCGCCGGATGCGGAGGGGAGCGGGTCAGTGGGCGGTGGGTCGGGTCTGGGCAGACCCGACCCGACCCACAAGGGAGCGGGCTGGGCCGGGCCGGAGCGGTTGGGCTGGGCCGGAAAGAAAATTAAAAAAATAATAATAGTAGTAATAATAATAAATAAATAATTAAATGAATAGTTTTTAGGTAATTAAAAATAGGTTCGGGGTCCAAAAAATTCCAAAAAAATTACTCTAAGTCCAATTTTTTATTTTACACCCAAAAATATTATTTTCATAATATTTTAATATTGTTTAATATCAATTAAAAATCATGTAATAATTCAAAATCCTGATTCAATTTCAGAAAATTTCCAGAAAATTCCAGAAAATTGTGAAAAATCCCAATTTTAGTATTTTTGAAAATCAGGGGCTTACAATCTACCCAACTTATAGAATTTCGTCCTCGAAATTTAAATTATGGTAGGGCTCTCTCTGTCCAAATCACTTGATTACAGTCTAGCGGGTTTCTCTCAGGTGAACATTGCGGTTGCTACCCAACTTAGAATTTTACCCATATCCTCTAAGGCTGTACAACTAGTGAGGCTAGATCTCAACTTAATAAATCATGGTATTGAATCTTCAAGTCTGCAATACAAATACACCACCTATGGTATTCCCTTAGTCATAGAGGTTATCATCAATTCGACCGGTCTGAGGGGTATGTCTAGCACTACAAATCAACTTATACCAACCACAGGTTTTTTGTCTTTCCGAAATAAGGGAAAACGAGGATCAATAATAAAGAGTTTAAGGGCGAGGTGGTGGAACAGAGGTATAGGGATCAAGGCGTTTAAGGAATTCTAATGGAAATTGTCAGGCGGTTATGGATTAAGATTTTATTCTGGTAATCATTTGTTCGCATGCTCGTATTAGTACGGTTATGTAACTGATACGATATGCTCGGGCGTATTTAGGGGCAAGTATACTAGTCAGCCATATATCTCAATCCACATAAAGTAGTCGTGCGAAGTGCGAATCAAAATGCACTAAGGTTGATCAGACCGTAGTACACTGATTCTGAGTAGACACTTGTATTAGTGGGGTTGATCAGGCCTCAATAATACAGGTGTCACGAACAAGCCCGATAAAGAGTAAGCTTGCAAAACTAGGCTATAAAATAGCAGCATCAGTCGAGTTCAGCAAAAATTAAGGACGCTAGATGATGATAAAAAGAGGTATAAATTTATTGAAGTCCACAGAATAACACAAAATAAGCACAATAGCAAAAGCCTAAAGAATCTATACAGTTATCAATTTAAAAACATACTAGGTTATTTAGCAAGTTCAAAAATTACTAGGTTGGGGCTGAGGTCACGAACCAATAGGCACGAAAACAATACTAGAAAAAGGTATCTACGAATCACTTACGCGCATTAGCTGCTTCCAAAGTTTGCGCGTTCTCCACGGTCATCACGTAAGCTTGTCCGCGTCCTGGAGCAGTGGGGCAGTCCCTCACTTGATGTTCTGTTGATCCACAATATAGACTGGCACCCAGTCTCTACCTACAAACTTGCCAGGTGTGACCTTGTTTTTGGCAAAAGTTACAAGCAGCCGCTTGTTGGTTCTGTCCTTGAGCCTGGTGGTGGGGTGCTGGAGCTCGAGGGAGAGAAAGCTGAGTTTGCTGCGGGGCCCTCTGCTGTTGTTGTTGAAAAAGGCGTTTGTTGGGTCCTGCATTTCCGGTATCTCTCTCTCGCTTTAGCTTATGCCCCATGTCTCTCTCAACGCCTTGTGCCACGCTCAAGATTTCCTCATAGGTGCGAGCTCGGCTGGTGGTGACAGCAAGGCGAATATCCGGAGACAGCCCCTTCTTGAATCTACGGGCTCTGTCCTCCGGGGTACGGACCATGTACTCCGCAAAGTGGCTTAACCTGCTAAATTCAGCAGTATACTCATCAACAGACAGGTTACCTTGTTCCAGTCTCTCGAATTGGCTTTCGAGAGCTTCCCGAGCCACTTCGGGGTAGAATTTCTCCTTGAATAGCCTCTTGAAGTCCTCCCAGGTGAGGTCAGAAGCAGATAGTTGAGGTTCGTCCCTAAACCAGGTCCGAGCTATGTCGAACAGTTGCAGGCTTGCGGACTCCACTTTGAGGTCATCAGGGACCCGAGCAGTCTTCAGGAGTCTCTCAACATTCTCTATCCACTCATCGGCATAGAGAATGCCCTCAGTTCCGTAGAATTCCAGGGGTCTAAGATTCTTGAAGTCTTTAGCACTCCCTGGCCTCTTGAGTGGCGACTCTTGGGACCTAAGAGCTTCTGAGAGGCTGGTCCGCAGAAGTGCAGTCTGTTCTTTCTGGGATTCCACCAATCCCTGGAACACTCCAAGTAGCTGTGCTCCATCCAGAGTAACTGCCGGAACAGATGGAGGCGGCGGGAGTGCAAGAGTCTCGGGCATATTCTGCTCAGCTGGTTCTGATGTGCCTCCTACTGTGTTCCTTGTCTGGACCATTCTGAAAGATTAAGGGATAGGAAGATCAGAATAGAATACTTGGAAATCAAAGGCGATAGGAAAATTGAGCAGAATGATATAAAGAATTGAAATAAGGACCCTATACTGTGAATGAGCTTTTCCTATAATCCTCAATCTTATTCCATACCCTGGCCTAGGGTATTACCCTATTTAAGGATAGGACCTGCATGGGCCACCATAAAAATGTGTCACGACCCGCACCCGGAAATTCGGGCACGAGTGCGTGGGTACGTCCAGCCTACGCCGCAGAGTCGACGGTAGTACGCTGTCTAGGTCATATCCACATTTAACTAGTCTAGCTCATTCACAAATAACATAGACAAGATAATAATGAGAAACAGGTACTTAAGATTTGCGATTGAAATAAATGTGACAACATATTCAAATGTTTTAGTATAGAAATTCAGAATGAAATCGGGGACAAACCCGATTACTAAGATAAAGAGCAAAAACTAAGATAACTACTGCTAACTACTCAGCAGGAGTAGCTTCCTGTGCGAGAACTGGCTCTGCAACTGTGTCACCTGCTGCCTCATAGGGGCCATAATATGTAGGGGCAAAGTCCTCATCATCGCCTAAATCAACAGATCCAGTCAGGAAAGGAGCAAAGTACACAGTGCACAACAAGATTAAACTAAATATTTATGACAATTAATTGAATATCATGTTGAGAAACTGCATAAAAGAACATCAATATCTCAGAGTTAAAGCTGTAAACAGGAATATGAGAAAACCCAAAGTAAATGAGACAGGAAATGAAACTACAACAGTCTGCAAGAAATATAACAAGATCTAGAAACTAGCTGTGTGAACTTGTGTTTGTTTTAGAATACATAGTTGGCATGTAGGGGTTTATAAGGCTAATTCGGCCGTCATAAACGGCTATTAAACAGGGAAAATCGAGATTCGGCTGAGGTACAATCGCGTACCAACAGCTATTAAACATGACAAGGGGAAGGGTAAACTACAGTGTTCAAGACATGAATTCCAGTATTCTAGCACTAGGTGTAATCATCAATGGTACTAGTAAAGCAGGGAATTAATTATCACAATATAAAGATTAATTTGAAGTACAGGTACTTGCCTGTTGTTTGGATCTGATTAAATTGGTTCTTGGGAAAATTTCTAGGGATGAGTCCAAAAGCTGAAATAGACATTACCATCACGCTCAGAAGATATCAAATAGCTAGAAACGCCTGTCCTTGGGTCCAATTTCGGGTCAAAACGGGGTCCGCCGGTGGGCCCCGCTTTGCACCAAAAAACGTGTCCGGGTCAAAGGTCTCCAAATTCACCAAACTTAGTGTCAACAGGTCAGGAACACTGATACGAACCCAACGGAACTTCAAGATTTGGATTCCGATGAGCCGAACACAAAATCGCCCGTCGAACGGGGCCTGTGGGGCCCACGACACGCGATTTCGTCAACGTTCTCAGAATCGAACCAAACTTGACCCACAGGACCAGCGTATCGCTACGAGTCCGATGGCACAAGTTTCGTCTCGATCTGACAAGTGTACAAGAAGTTAGGGCGAATTGCAGAAAAGTCGGATACGGGGCGATGTCCGCGGATACACGTTGATTCCGGTGTGCACGCACACCCAAATTTACTTCCGCAAAAACTCACACGTCCGTATCGACGATGCGCACGTATCTGTGAAGACCGCACGCGACCAAGTCGTCTCGTTTGGCGGGGCGCACTCAGTTCCGGGGTGAAACAGGGTCTGGTTTTTCCTTTTTTGGATCGCGGTGTGCGATCACCACAGGACGCGATGCCCCGAACAGTTTATTCGGACACCGAGTGGGTCACACAGGCTTCGCGTAAAAATTTACAGAATCAAAAATGGAGATACAGGGTGCAAGATACGAGTACCTGAACCTGCTCTAAAAATCCGAAAATTTTCGTGTCCGTGTCGTGTCCGACACGACACGAAGAATAGGGAAAGCTAGGGTTAGGGTTCTGCGGGTTTCCTGGCCGTGGACGGCGGGGACCGGCCGGAGATGCGCCGGCGAGGGCGGGGGACGGTTCGCCGAGGGGAGCTGGGGCGGTGGCTGGTGGCGGCGGAGCCGATGGGCGGCGGCCGGAGGCGCTGGCTGCCGCTGCTGCTGCTGGCTCGGCGCTGCGGGGAGGAGGCGGGTGCTGGCGGGGCGCCGGAGGGCGGAGACGGGAGGAGGAGGAGCGGGCGGTCTAGGGCGGAGCCGGTGGTGGCTCGGGTGGCGGCGAGGTGGTCGGACGGAGGAGAGAGTGGGGTCGACGGCGGTATTTAAAGGGAGAGGAGGTGGTGTTGCGGGCCGAGGGAGGCGGCGTCCAGCGCGGAGGCGAGGGCGCGTGGCCACGGGCAGTGCGGAGGCGGTGGCTGCGTGGCGCGGCGGCGGCGCCGGATGCGGAGGGGAGCGGGTCAGTGGGCGGTGGGTCGGGTCTGGGCAGACCGGACCCGACCCGCAAGGGAGCGGGCTGGGCTCGGCCCAACGGGCTGGGCCGGAAAGAAAATTAAAAAAATAATAATAGTAATAATAATAATAATAAATGAATAATTAAATAAATAATTAAATGAATAGTTTTTAGGTAATTAAAAATAGGTTCGGGGTCCAAAAAATTACCCTAAGTCCAGTTTTTCATTTTACACCCAAAAATATTATTTTTATAATATTTTAATATTGTTTAATATCAATTAAAAATTATGTAATAATTCAAAACCCTGATTTAATTTCAAAAAATTTCCAGAAAATTCCAGAAAATTGTAAAAAAATCCCAATTTTAGTATTTTTGAAAATCAGGGGCTTACAGTGGCAGCGGTAGTAGCTGCAGTAGGTTGCAGCAATGGCAGCAGCGGCTGGGGGGGCGATGTTAGGTAGTGGAGACGATGGTCCTGCGGGGGCAGGCGATGGTGGTGTTGAGAGGGGGTCGGGTAAATCGGGTTGGAGGTGTTGTCGATGATGGTGAGGGGAAGGTTGATGGTGGTGGTGCAGCCGGTGCCAGCGGCCTGGGGAAAGGGGTCCGGTGACTAGGGGTGCAGGCGGCGGTCTAGCCTGCGGTGGTGGCGGCCTGAAGTTGGTGGCAGTGGGTGTCCGGTCAGAGCGGGGGCAGGGGATGCTCGGTTAAGAGAAGGGGCTCGGCTAGGGTTTCTTTGGGTGTGGTAATGAAAACTGAGTTTTGGGGTTTTAATGTTAGGGAATATGTGTATTTATACATATATAAGAGAATTACGGTTGACCTCAGGATTTGGGCCGGTCTAGCTCCTCGGATGGGGCTAGTCCACTTGAAAGGTATACACGGGCTTGGTTAGGTCTCGCTTTGGGGTGAGTCTGGCCTCCAATTTAATTTAATTAAAATAATGCACCATTTGTTCTTTTTATCAATTGGAAACACAAGGGGTTAACTTTGGGTGAACACAAGAGTCATGAGCGTAACAGGCTCAGAGTAGGCTAGTACCCTAATTTGGGTTATAGGGTGTTGGGTTGCGGTTGTGCATCAAATTCAAGTAGGAATGGACAATTATGAGAAATTGGTTTTATTGAGATAATACATAGACGTTTGTAACAAATATTGCGTAGCTCAAATAAAGCACAATATTGAGTATCTAAAAGTTACACAAGGGTCATATGGGTAGTCTGGCATGTCTAGAAGATGCATATGAAATTGGTTTGAAGGTAACTACTAGTGTAGCACTCCAAACATCGAAGCAATGGTGAGGTATAATAAGTCACATAATTGTTGTACGTTAATTCTAATTGTATCCAAAATAAATCCTAGTTTCTCAAATTACATTAAATAAATTCTAAATTGGTCGAGGGGGTTTACAGCTGGTGAAGATTCTGTCTCGCCTCTAGAAAATAAGAATTCTTCTTCCCGGAGAATACGAAAGATAACCTTGCCAGCATGGCACTCTATCATTATGTATCGAGCACTTAACCAATCCATGCCTAAGACGACGTCATAATCTCCTATAGGAAATTCTATCAATCAGGCAGAAAATCCTTCCCGCATACTATGACTCGACAAGATGCTTAAACTCTATCAATTTCCATGATACCGTTACCAGTAAGTATATTGAGACTTAATGATAAGGATTCGGGTTCTAAACCAACTTGTATCACAAATTGTGCAAACATAAAAGAATCTGATGCATCTGAATCAAATAATACTGAAGCTGAATGAGAGTTGACGAGGATGGTACCTGCCACTACTTCAACTGAAGCTAACTGCTCTTCTACAGTGAGCTCTATTGCCTGACCTCGTCCTCTCGGTGCTGGTCCTCTCTGTTGCGGACCTCCTAGCTCTATCCAATTTGGTCCCCACCAAGGTGGCAGCAAACTAACTTAGTCTGCAAAACTCTGCCGTATAGCCATCAACAGTCATGTCCATCTGCTTTAAGTTGTTAAACTTTTGTTGAAGGTCATAACACGATATCGCATCAAAGTACCTCATTTGGAACCTCTCACTGAAGACGGCGACGGGTACTGTCAGAGAAATTATCTCTGCTGCCCACCAGTCTCGGGCCAAGTCTTGCAACTGTAGTTGAACTACTGATACTTGCTCTCTGTCAAGCACTCATGCTACCTCTAGGATAGCTTTAGTATCCTGAAGCTACGCATATGATGCAATCGTATCTTCGGTACCAAAAAAATACGAAGTCTGGAGGTCCTTGAAGTTGCTTGCTGAGTTGGGGGCACAATGTCTGCCTCTCTCTAAGGCCTCATGTACTGACTGGGTGAGAGCGTCACCTCGTCGCTCTTGAGTTGCTAGTAACTGCCTGATAATCCCCATCAGGGCCTATATATCACTTTCTGCATTGGTAGGTACTGGCGGGACTGTCACTACGGGTACAACTGGTGGTTCTGGATGGACCTATTGTTCCATGTCTTGAGCCATCCTGGACTCTGCTTCAGAATATTGTTGCTGAATCGCAAAGAGATGTTGACCGGCTGGTGGTTATCCTGTTACCGAAAAAACTCTAGCTGTCTGTTCGGAAGGACCAGAAACAGTATTCCTGAAAGATAGAGAACACTATGATCAAATTAGAAGGACAGGATAGATCGAGGATCAAAGCAGATATTGAATCAAGATTTATATGATACAAATTCGATGCTGAGGGAGATCACGGAGTAGTATGATTGAGATATCTAAACAATAATAAACCCCTACACTTCTTAATTTTTAGACATGCATGGGCCACCACTTAAACTGTGTCATGCCCCTGAACCAGAATACTGGAGAGAGGGGGCGGACAAAGCAAGCTACATACACCAAAGTACTCTATACCCCCGAGATACGGTCACGGCTGTCTAGACATGTGTAAACTCCCTCGACCAGATTTCAGAAATTTAAGATTATTTTTAGCTAATTAGAATTATTGCAACTTTTTTTAAATTTATTTTGTTTACATATCCTATTAATTTGCGCACCTGTCCCTCACACAATTATTTAGGACATTATACTAGCTGTTATTCTCAAACAAAATTTACATACCTGCCCTAGACATGTTAGACTATTTTCCAGAATTTTGTGCAACTCCCAGATGCTTTATTTTGAGCCTCGTTTGAGACGCACAAATATCGTTACAAAAGTCAGTATTTATTTTCTATTTAATTTTCTGCTCTTTACCCATCTCTGTACCCCTAGAGATTGAGGACCAACAGGCACCTGTTTTACCTAAAAAAAAACGATAATATTCTATTTTGAATATACTACAATTAGTATATTCACACCGTAGAAAAATTATGGCCCTACGTGCCTCTAAAGAATTAGAGAACACCGTGCGCAGTATTTATTAAATAATAAATACGATGACCCGTATCACCCAGAAACCAGGTCCTGCCCCTGCCCCTGCCCAGACTCACCCCCACCCCCTCAGGACCCTCCCACAGCTTTTCTCTCTCAATTCTGAGCCTTTTAGTATTTTCTGGGAACAGCGTATTTTATCAGACAAATTGCGTAATTACGCAAAATACCAATTTTGGGACCTATTTGTAATTTAGAAAATTTTAGGGGTTTATCTGCAAAATTCCCTGTGAGGTGTCACCTTCCTATTGGCTGGTGAACATGGACCGTCCACGTGTCATGTGGGACCTACAAAATATCTGAAATGGCTGCATAAATATCCTAAAAACCCAAAACTACCTAAATAACCCTAGAGTTCTATTTATTTACTACCCATGCCATCCCCTAAACCCTATATAAACCGACCCCCCCCCCATTCCCAAACTTCCCACACCACCCTCCGGCCACCACCCTCCACCAGACCCCTGCCGAACACCTCGCCACCTCCCTACCCTCCTCCCCGATCATCGGAGCGCCGCCCTGGCCGACTGCTCCGCCACCGGCAACGGCCGCAGACCCAACCCCCCCAACACCAACAGCAGCCCCCCCGACCACCCCAACACCCCTCACCGCTCGACTCCGCCCCCTCGCTCGTCGTGACCACCGCCACCACCCCCATCCGCTCCGTCGTGACCCCCCCTACCGAACCACCCCTATCCCGCCGCTCCACGGCCACCGCCCCGGCCGGAAAACTCCCCCGCAGCGCCCCGCCGACCCTCGCTGCCCGCAGCTCCCGAGCCACCCCGACCTCCTCTGACCGCCACCACCACCACCACTGACCACCACCACCCCCACCAACCTCTTCGCCACCCTCCCCTCCGCCGTCCCGACGTCCTGCACCGCCGCCTCCGCCGCCGCCAGAGCTGCTGCAACTGCCGCTGCTACTGCTGTTGCTAACTGCTACAGCTGCTGCTGTGCTGCAGCCAGCCGCCGCCGTAGCTCCGCCGGACCTCCACTACGCGCCCCCCCTGACGAGTCAGGTATATACCCCCCCTAATACGTATTTACGTATATATATATGTATGTATATATATATATGTATATATATGTATATTAATATATATTTTTATATATATATTATATATTATAATATATAATATATATTATATAATACTATACATATACAGTATATATATGTATTATTAAATAATTTATTATTATTACATGTATACAGTATATATTTATATATATATATATATATATATATATATATATATATATATATATATATGTAATTGCATATATCATATTATATATATTATTATATATAATATATATTATTATTATTATATAAATCCTGTATGTATATATAATATTATACTATATAGTATAAATATATATATACCTATGTACTTTTGTGTTTTTCTTTTCTTCATTATATATATATATATATATATATATATATATATATATATATATATATATCTATAAATATTACTCAATATAATTATATATATATATATTATATAATATATATATTACCTTACTATATTATATAATACTGGATATACAGTATATATATATATATATATATATATATATATATATATATATATATATATATATATGTGTGTGTGTGTGTATTTACATTTTGCACTTGTCCTTCCTTTTAATTTTATATATATATATATATATATATATATATATATATATATATATATATATATATATATATATATATATATATATATATATATATATATATATATATATTGTATATATATGTATTATCTATATATACCTATATTTATATTATATATCTAAGATAATACTGGATATACAGTTTATACCTTTCCTGCATTTTTTTCTTTTATTTTATATATATATATATTATATATATATATATATATATATATATATATATATATATATTATTGTATACATATAAATTAGTATATAAATATGTATATATTTATATATTTCAAATTCCTGCATTTTTATTCTTTTCTTTTATATATATATGTATATATGTAAATATAT